>CM053580.1:309502973-309575267 GCA_028627135.1 Pseudochirops cupreus
GGGGGGGGGGGGGGCTCTGAAGCAGCAATGTGGAAGCGGGCAAAACCTCTGCTTCTGCCAGTTCTTTGTCCTGGAGGCGATTTGGCCGGACTGCTTTCCTTCTCTGGTTTTTAGCTAAGTTCCACTAACCTTAGTCCATTTTTCTTATGGCTTGATAATTCTGGATACTGCCACAGCTGCTGCAGATCCACTCTCCTGAAGCTCCAGTCGAGGCGGGGTTCGTCTTGTCCAGTTGCCCCTGGGGAAAAAGCCCCCGTTTCAGGGTGGGCTGGTTTCAGCTCTCAGAGCTGAGATGGTTGCTTTGAGCCAAGCTGCCTTCAGCAGGAAATATATCTGTGTGTGTTTTAGAGCCCTAGAATTTGTTTAGAGTCATATTTTTTGGGTATTTGATGTGGCTGTGTCGGAGCTACGATTTCTCGCTGCTCCTACACTGCCATCTTTATTATATTATTTCAACAGTGGAAATGACATTACAGCAGCTTTGCTGCTGCATGCTAAGGATCCTAGGACTTTGCCATCTGATTTGCAACTGGAACCTTCTGTATGTAGTTTCTTTCCCATTATAATGTAAGTTCCTTGAGAAGAGAAAGCATCTTAATTTTCTTTTTGTATCCCAGCATTTAATATAGTGCTTTGCATATAGAAAATGCTTAGTGCTGAAAAGCAAAAATATTTTTTCATCCATCCATCCATCCATTCATTCATATTATATACAAAAAAGCACGGTGCTAAGTGCTAAATACAAAGACAAAAATGAAGTAGTCCCTGCCCTCATGGAGCTAATAGTCTCTTCTAAGCTTTCTCACAACAATTAAGTTTTTTAGGCTAATCAGAAAATGACAGTTAGAAACCATTAATCAAGGCTAGAAGGAAGATAATTTCTACCTGTAGCCAAAAAAGGGTACACATAAAGTGTAGGGGAGGGGAGAGGAGGCTATTTTTCTCTCAGCAGACTGCTATCCTGGGTCCTAAGCTTCATTAGATAACTTCTGTCCTCTCCTAACTTCACAACTGCTTCTCTGCTAGGCTCCAGGATGGGTTGCCAAGCCACCCACACAGTGATGAGTTTTCCCAGATGGCCAATTCAGATTAGGAAGCATGTATCCACAAGCCCACCCAAGAGGCCAGCTCCCTGGAAGCCCCCTGCTGTGGGATAAAGCTCTAGGGTAACTCAGAGCTGTTCCTTCCCTTTACCAGAATCCTCTAGGCTTTGTAGGAATGGGAAAATCAGAGACTGCTGTGGTTGTCCTTCCCCCTGAGGGGCCCTGGGGCCTCAAACATAATGCAAGAAGGCACCAGGCCTCATTAGGAGAGTACATTTTTTGCTGAATTGACTTTTTTCTTTTTAAATGAAGCCACTTTCTGGTTTAACTAACTAAAGAAGTACAAGAAACCACAGGAAACTATATTTGACTATATCGTAACCAGAAAATTGGCTTGACGTTGTGGAGCTCTGCTTTCCAGAAACTCATTTACTGCTATGTTATCCCTCTCCTTTATGCCACTGAAACTTATGATTCAACCCTGTCCTTTCATCCCTCAGCTTGGTGAGATGTAAGAAGCCAAATGCCCTCTAGCGATCCTACCCTGCTCCCCAAAAAACTGATATTTGAAGCATATTGTTCAAGACAAAAAAGCTGAGAGCATCGTTTCCCTTGTCGACTTTTGTGGATCCTCTCTTTGGAGCACCTGTGGATAATCCTGAACATCTGGTGTCCTCTGCTGGAAATAGGAAAATCCCTGAAGGGAACAGCAGAAAAGCAGGAGTGACTGAGCACAGGAGGGCAGCATTTGGAAATGGAGAGAGCCTCAAAGGCCATCTAATCTGACACCCTCATTTGACAGAGGGATCATGGGACCATCAGACAGAGATGAAGGGACTTGTCTCCTGTCACACAGGGAACAACCAGTGTTGTAGATTTAGGATGGAAAGGGACCTTAGAGTTCAACTCTCATTTTACAGAAAAAGAAACTGAGTTCCAAAGAAGTTAAGGGAATTGCTTTAAGGTCACACAGTTAAGAGTACCACACAAAGGCAGAATTTGAATCCAAATCTTCTGATTCTAAATCCATTACTCTTTCCACTGTACCAGTTTGCCTCAAATGAGCCCAAACCTGCTGCAAGGAATAATGCTCAGGTCCTGTTCAGGCTCCTTGGAGTCGCTGACCCATTTATCCTTCTCTGTCCTTGCTTATTCCCCTCAGTTACATCATCTAGGTCTTATGTCACTTTCCCATAGTTTGCTTTTTGGGCTCTTTTTATGTTGTCCCAGTTGTTAAAGTTTCATAGGCATGGCTAATAAAAGGCTTGAGACCCTCAGCTCCATCTTGCCTTCTTCCTGGAATCCCAGGGCACAGAATGAAGAGAAGGTTACTATTCAAGTTTAGAAGGCTCAACACAGCTCTCTCAGACAAATTCAATTTAAGATGTGCAGAGCACTATTAACAAAATTTCCTTACCTGGGAGTTTCCTATACTAACGAATCAAAGACCCAGTGCCTTTCCAGATAAATGTGAGTTGCCATTATTCTTATCTTATAAGAGCTAAACTTCCCGGAGAGTTTTGAATTTTAACTGGGCTCAAAGGTTTAAGTTAAAGACTGTGTAGCTCAGAGTGGGATTGGGGGCTGCTTCGAGGGACATGGAGTATTCATCATCATCTCACCCACATCAGACATCTTCTATTGGTCTCACATCCCTGTGCCAATCCCTCCACCCACCCAGGACTTTACAGAACAAGGAGGAGATGCAGTGCCTGGCATTGAAAAACTTAAAATTGTATTTGGAGTAAAGGGCCCCATCTATTTAGCTAAATCCCTCCACCAGGCCCCTGTCCTGCCTGGGCCATAGAAGCATCAAGGAGATCTAGAGAATGTCCAATTCTTTCATTTTCTAGATGATGAAACAGAGGTGAAGTCCTTTGCCCAAGGCCACACAGCTGTTTGGCAGAGCCAGCACTACAAGCCAGGTCTCTTGACTCTCCAGCCAATGTTGTTTCCATTACACCATTTTGCCGAGTGCTGAATGGGCCTTGATGTTTACTTGAGCATAGGCAGAGAAGGTGGGAGGAGTTAGTCATTCTTCCCCACCCCATTTCCTATACCAACACACAGCTGTATCTTCTGTACTTTTCATATTCCAGCCTCTGCAAAGCTATTAGGGAGCAATTAGGAATCTTCCGATTAGAAATATTTAAATATAATTTTACTTACATTAAAAAAGATTGCAGAAGTCAATGAAACAGTCTTAGTATCAATTTTCCCAACTTAATAAAACTTACAGCTTAGTTCATTCACCCTCTTTTGAGTATTTCTCAGAAAGTTGATCGATAATATTAACCTAAGGATGATTGTTTCAGAGAGCACGATTTTTCCCCAAGAAACATTTAGTTCAGCAATATGGTGCTGCATGAGTTCCATATAAATGCCAGAAGTCCTCCCGGATACAATTCCCCAGATTCAACTAGTTGCTAAATTTTTAAAATAAGAATATGAAGATTTTATTTGCTTATTAAAATACTTCTCCTTTTTCCAATATAGCTGTGTGAGGGCAGTGTTCATCATATAACCAAAATCACTTATCTAAGCAGGCTGACTGCTCACACCCCTGACACACAGGGCCAGGAGGAGTCATCATACTCATTGCCACTTTCAGAACTTCCCTCTGCCATCATCACTCAGCAGCCAGCTCACCTCCTTTAAAGTTCACTCCATTCTGTCCATATCCTTGCCAGTGCTATCCAGGAACCCACGGTTCCTTCTTTGGTGGGGCAGGATATGGGGCCAGTAGATTAAGGGATGCACAGAGTAAGAAAAAGCTTGAGCCTCTGCTTCCAATTTATTTTCTAGCTCCTACTACTTCCCCCAGATCCCACCCTCCTGAGCTCATGATATGACAGGTCCTTGTCCCAGTGCCACAGATGACCATAAGCCAGAAGGCTCAAGAACCACCAGCCAAAAGGCTTTTTCACTTTCTCAGCATCTAGTGGTGAACTCAAAGGGGATGTGGAACACATGGGGTGGTCAAGAGAGGCCATGAATCACACCTCATGGCAATGGTGGTGTGGGAGAATGGCAGAACTCAGAAAGATATAGTCAGAGATGTAGTTCAGTCACCTGTCATTGTAGCTTTACCTCTCCTTCCCCAATGTTACCTCAGACTTGAACCCTCAATATCTGTTTTGCCTCCTGCCGGCCCAGACTGAGTTGTTCCGCCATCTTGATTCAACTGGGCAGTAATTTGCAGTCCTATGCATTATTTCTCCCATAGGTGAGAGTGCTCCATATTTCTGCATTAAAAATAACATTCCTTTGATTTATGTGTTATCTCCTCTCCTACTCCCATTAACTCCACTTTTAAAAAATGCCTTTTAGAGAGAGCAACTCACTAACATCCTAGTATGACTTAGTCTATTACCTCTGCAGCAAAACAAGAGAAGAGGTAAGAAGCAGGGCTGTCCAAAAGGAGGGGAGAATGTGCAGAAGGAGAGGTAAGGACCGGGTCTTGCTTGCTTGCTTCCTTTATAATTTTGCCTGGGACAATACTTTCTCAGGAATCAAGGGCATCCATGTTATTTCTAAGTGTTGATTATCTTCAGGGAAAAGCTAGGTTTCCTCGACTGGCAGAACATAGGAGGCACACGAAACGAAGAAATTTAGGATGAAGGGGAGTTTGTAAACAACAGACAAGTCCATGGAGCACGGTGGAAGGGAGATGGGGACTGAATAAGGTTAGAAATTTTCTGAAATTAAGTTCCTAACCAGTCAATAATTGCCCAAACAATTGGCAAAAGTTCACATGAACTAACATTTTTAGAACTAGAGAGAAACAAGTCCTCTGATCACTTGATCTGCTCCATCTTCTCTTCATGCTTAGAAATCTATTGAACTTACAAAATTTAATATAAAACTCATGTTAATATTTTAAATCTCTAAGTTTTATTAAGTCAAGTCCCCTCTCTCTCCCCAAAAGACCTTTTGGCTAGATCAGGGACACTTGCAATTTCAGTGACTATCTAATGAAGAATTAATTAATCAATAAGCATTTATTTGGCACCTTCTGTGTGCCAGATACTGCACTAAACGCTGGGGGGTGGGGTGGCGTGTTTGCATTATTAAGGCTAAACAGAAGAGTTTGGAGGTTGGGCATGGAGAAACCAAAGATTCGAATGAATGAAGACAGCATCTGAACTGAAGTGAGAACTTGAGATGAGTGGCTGTCCAGGGGCGCCCTCTTGTGGCAAGTTTGCATTAGCAGTTTAAATTCTCAGAGTCGGGCTAGCCTGTTGTCTAATTTTGCTGTACAGCCAGTACTCTGTCAGGTTTCTTTGGAGATCTAACTAGGGGATTGATCATTTTGTATAAGTATTAGGAGCTGCTTTTCTGTGATCAGATTTATAAAACCAAACATCCTCTCTCACCTAGATATGCTTCTATAACCAGCACTAAAGAGCGATGGATGTGTAGTCAGAGGAATATTCTGGCTCTGCCACTTACTGTGTGGCTTTGGGTAAGTCTCTATGCTTCTCTGGACCATCATTTCCTCATCTCTAAAACAAGAGGATTGGACTAGATGACCTGTAAGGTCTTTTTCATCTCTGAATCTATGATTTTATTATCCAACTTTCTGAGAGTCAATTGTGAATAGTCTAGTTAACTAGTTAATGTGGGGGGAAGATTCTACCCAAAAATTTAGAACGATAAGATCTAAGAGATGATGAAAAAGACCTCAGAGTCCATCTAGTCCAACCCATTCCTGACAGAATTCATGCTGCTCCATGGGGCAGCTAGGTGGCACAGTGAATAGAGCACTGGCCCTGGAATCAGGAGGACCTGGGTTCAAATTTGGCCTCAAACCCTTAACATTTACTAGCCGTGTGACCTTGGGCAAGTCACTTAACCCCAATTGTCCTGCCTTCCCCCCTCCAAAAATTAAAAAACAAAATTTAAAAGAATTCATGCTCTAACCTCAGTAGCAGATTTTCCATCATTCTTTTAAAGACCTCTACTGGAAGTGGAACATGCCATTTCTGGAAGTTGGCCATTCCACTTTTGTGCAGGCCTAATTGTTAGGAAGTTTTCCCTTTTATCCAACCTAAATTTGTCTTACTACAACTTCCCTTCTGGTCCTACCCTCTGGAGTCAAACAAAACAAATCTAGTCCTTCTTCCACATAAATCTTCAAATACATGAAAACAGGCACACTCCCTTCCCTAAAGGATGAGAACAGCTACCTCTGACATTCACTGGGTTCCCTATCCTCTCTCTCTAATTCTGAGCCAAATCATCACAGCTCAGCTAATTCTTGAATAAACGAAGTGAAAAAGAAGTTCAGATTTCTGCTTTTTAAATACCTGTAACTCCTGTAAAAAATAATCCAAGTGTTCCTCTTTATACTTATCCTGGGGAAATAAGAATGGCAAGAAGCAAAGAGATTCTTCCCTGGTCCATTAAACAAGGCACTGAATCAAGTTACCTAACCCAAAGCCCTAAGACAGCAATACCATTGCAATTAAAATGAAATTCCATCATTTTTTTGGCCATTATAAGTATTTTTTTAAATTTTATTTTATAATCAAAGGTCAGAATCCAAGTACAGAATTGAGAAAAGAAACAAAAGCATACCATAAACTTAAATATTGGAACTTAAATACAAAGAAAGAAAAAAAGCATATCGTGTAAAAGCAGAACATAAAAGAGGATTCAAAATATGTAACAATAAATTTTCATTTCCAGAATACCTGTATGATCACATTGTGTTGAGAACTGTCCATCTTTTCTTTGCTTCCTTGTAAGTTTTCTTTTGTTATCTGCTGTGCACTTTTTTGCTATGTTCTTCCTTACCACCACCACCGCCACCTCCCCACCCCCCCCGCCCCAAGAAGGCTACAATAAAGTTTACATGTGTTTCTCTAATACCCCCAGTTTTCAAGACACTGGGAAAACTTTTCAAAGCCAGGCTTTCTGATTCCTGTTCTAAACTTCCAAAAGCAAGAATTTATTTTTACTGTATCTAGATAATATACTCAGCAGGTGAACCAGGTGTTAGGGCACTGGTCTGAGCAGGGCTGAATTTATGATTCATTCTTGGCTTCACCAATAATATACTGTTGCATGTGGTAGATGCCAGCAGCCTACCAGTAACATAAGCTTGTAACCTCAGAATCATCTTTGACTAGCTACATCCTTACTCATTGCATCCAATCAGCTACCAAATGCTGTCCATTCTACCTCAGTAGTAACCTCACCTATTGAATCTAGGCTTTCCACTCCCACTGCTACCTCCTTAGTTCAGACCCTTATCTTCTCTCCCCTGGACTCTCACCATGAGAACATCATGAGTTCCATTCTCCCAGTTTCTTCTTCCTCTGATCCATTCTTTTTATAGCTGACAAAAATGAACTTCTTAGCACATTTTTATGCTCACATTACTCCTCTGACTCTCAGTGATCTTCTATAACCTGTATGATAAAATGGAAATTCCCTGACCAAGCACACAAAGTCTTCCATAGTTGTCTCCCAAGCCACATATCCTGCCTTTTCCCCGTACTTTTTTCCCTTTACATATTCTACATTCCACTAAACTGGACCAATGTCATAGTGAGAGGAAAACAAATGAATTAAGATAACTGAATTCAGCATCCTTTGCCACAGGACGTAACACAAATCATTATCTTGCCTTCTTCCTACTGCATGGAGGAGGTCCAGAGGATAGTTGGGGAAGCATTCATCTTTCTCCATTAATTGCTACCTATGAGCAAATATCAAATCTGCTGAGATCACTAATTCTGTGAGTACCTCTCCTTTTCCCATGGCGAATGAAGTAAGGCCAACTTCCTTGGCTTCACTGTCTGAGGGGACCTTGCTTTCCTCATTCCATAGTAATATGAACCGAAAGACTGAACCAGGAATGAAACTCTAGCTCAAATATAAGGATCAGATAGGCTTGGAAGAGTTCAGTTGGTTTATTATACGAAACATGCACACATGCCTCCCACAGAACCTTTAAAGGTGTTGCTAAGTAATAGTGTCAATTACCCTCAAATTCCAACAAACAGTAACCACAAAGTCTTTTCTCCAAACACCCAAAGAAAAAGAAAAAGGCAAAATTCTGCTCTTTTGGTTTAGAATGACAAGAAAGGACTTACCACTTGAGGGCGCCATTGTCTTACAAGAAAATAACTTTCTGCCACTATACAATCTTGGGAGCAATACTTCGGTTCTTCAAGGATGGGTGGCTTCATCAGCATATATATTTCCCCCAATGATAAAGTTGGCAAATCCTCAACAACTTAGATGTTCTTTACAAGTTTCTGTGGCTGAAAAATTCCTCCCTCTGTAACCAGTTCGATAATGGCCTTTTCGTATGTCAGCCAGTTGCTAGGCTCATGCCCCAAGCCTTTTCAACTTGAAAAGACCTATCAGAGCTCAGACTCTGCTGTCACAGCTTTCAAGAGTTCAGGGTCATTTGGATACATGCCATGAAGGAGCATCAAGGAAACACAATAGTAGCGATAAATAAACCTATTGTTTAGGTCCCTTTTCTATGAATGAATTAAGGAAAAAAGTATTTATTAAGTTCTTATTATATGTAAAGCCATTGTGCTTAGTGTTGGAGACCCACATTGAAAAAGTAGGACGGTCCCTATTCTCAAGGAGCTTTTGATATAATTAGGGAGATAAGACATTTAAAGGGAAGTTCAGCTAAGGAATGGATGGAAAGGCCCAGAGACTCTGAGGGTACTGAAGCAGGGTGGTTGACAAAGCCCAAGGTTCTGCGAGGGCACAGATGACATTATATACAATGAAGTATATAGAGACAAAACAGATAGAAAGGACTAGAGGACCTTGGGAGGCAATGTTAGGGCAGAAAATAAGACTTGGTGGTCCTCTGTCTCACCAAAAGGAATAGAGTTCATGACTCCATCTCATTCAAGCCATGGGAGCAATCAAGCTTCTCCTAGGAAGGAGATGGGAAATAGCAATAATCTAGTTTTTCCAATTCAAGCGGCTTCAACCAAGATTCAGTTCACAAGTTCCAAATTCCCTGTTTTGCAAAGTTCGCTTTTTACCATGCCAAGCGAAATAAAAGGGATATTGTGTTAAAAGATGCCCTGTATATTTTTGTGGAGAAGGCAGTTGCTTAATATCAACATTCCAATATGAAATATGAAAAAAAAATTGGGAACAAATTTCATAATGGGAATCTTCTGAGTTTAAACCGGAAACCTAAGTTATTTTGGCTCTGTAGGGGAAACTTTGCTTTACTTGGGGTGTTTAGAAACTCCCAGGGAAGAGAAATGCTGATATATGAGCCTGGCTTCCTTTAATTGGCTCTGCTTTCCCAACATGACTTACTTTCTGAAAGGGACAGTAGAGAATAATGAGGAACACAAATTCTTCAAACCAAATTAATTCCATGAGAATTGCTCAAATGGGCTAAATTAGAGCTTTGAGATACAACAATATTTAATACAGCATGGCTAAATCTGTATCGCACAGAGACGTGCGCTATGTGGGATAAACTGCTGTCCTGATATCAGTCTGTTATCCTCTTATCACTGACTTCTGTGAATTCTATTTTTCTATCAACTACTGGCTCCATTTAGAATTTCTTCTCCTCTCTCCTCCCCTCCCTTCCATCTATCTAAATTCAACTTATTTTAAGATCAAATCCCAACCCCTCCATTAAGCCGTTAGATCTTGAGTGATGACTGTTTCTGAATTTCTATGGTACTTAAGGCCTTTATAGGTCATAGCATTAAACCTTGTACAACTTTGCATTGTTTTCTCTTTTTTCCATATGCATCCAAATGTATTCATTTTATCTCTCCAACTAGATTATAAGAGGCAGGGACTCGGTTTTGTAATTTCCATAGCCTTTAACACATATTAATGTGCATGTGTTAGGTATTTAATAACAGTTGAAGAAACATGGTATGTCTAACCTGGAAAGGAAAATATGGATTAGTAGAAAGAACATTAGATATAGACTCAGAGGTCCTGGGTTTGAAACCTGATTCCTCCATTTAACTAACTGTGTGACCTTGAGAAAGTCATTTAACTTCAATTTCCTCATCTATGAAAAAAGTTAGGTGATTTTTAAGGTAACTTTCAGCTCTAAATCCTATGATTCTATTCTTAAGGAATTTTCTACAAGGCAATAAGAAAAGAACACTACATTTCCTTTCCCATACCACCACTATCTTGGCATTTATATAAGGGAGATCCCGGTTTCTCTGGATGGAAGGCAACAGTCCTAAGACTTAAACTTATGTTAAGCTTTAATTTGTATTATAACTCTGGTTCTAAAAGCTAAAAATGCTTAATATCCCATCATTCAATCATTTATTAAACTCCCTGGGATACAATTACAAAGACCGAGGTAATCGCTACTCTAAGGCATGATATACTCTCACTAACCTTCAAACGCTTAGTGGGAGATAGAAAAAGAAACAGCCATTTCATTACCCTTGTTTTATGAATGAGAGATCTGAAGCACACAGGCTAAATGACATCTGTCACCTTTGTTCAGTCACATTTTATCCAAACTGATATAGTTTGGTTTTTTTTCATGATAATTCAAGCCTCTAATCTATTTACCTCCCAGGACACTGAAAGAAACTACAAATATAATTAAAGAATTATTGTCATTAATATTTGAGAATTATGGAATATGGGAGATAGACAAATGTCCCAGTTTTCAACTGAGAAGAGGTAAATTGTCAACCATGACAAACTGATGAAATTAAGGCCCATCCCCAGCAAAATTCTAGAATGGGTTAAGTCTCCTACTCTGAATTTCAATTGTATATTCATCTGTCTGGACCACACTACCTACTGTACTCATCTATTTTTTAAAGTTGTATTAGCCTTGTGTCTCTAAACCAGTGGTTCCCAACCTTCCTAATGCTGTGACCCTTTAATACTTGTATGTGGGCATATCTGCATGCGAGCGAACCTGCCTGGAGATGGATAGAGGAGCGGTATCTCGGTTCCTAAGACCATTGGAAATACGTGTTTTCCAATGGTCTTAGGTGACCCCTGTGAAAGGGTCATTCGAACGCCAAAGGGGTTGAGACCCACAGGTTGAGAACCACTGCTCTAAACAGATATCCCCCAACAGAGAGAGCCAGAATGGGTTCACTAGGAACAAGTCATACTTAATTAACCTCATTTCCTTTTTTTGATAAAGCTCCTAGATCAGAAGGTCATGGGCATGCTACAGATATAACGTATCTTCATTTCAACAAAGCACTTTACAAAGTCTTTTATGATGCCCTTCTGGAAAAGATAGAGAAATAGAAACTTGAAGATAATATAGTTAGGTGAATTGTTGAACAGATAGGGTACTTGACTCGGAAATCAGCTCTCCATCCACCACGCCACAGCTGCTTCTAAATCCTATGTCACCTCATATTTTAAAAAGAACAATAGGTAGAATAAGGGAAGTAAGACTCCTTATGTGCTCTGCCCTAATCAGACCACAGTGAGTGCACTCTGTCAGCTCTGGATGGTACCTTTGAGGAGGAACACTAACAAATCAAAGTCTATTCCAAGGACAACAATAAGATGGATTAAATGAGGAAGAGTTCAGAAAATTGAGGCTGTTTAGCCTAGAGACAAAAATACTAAAGGGAACCTGATAATGGTCTTCAGATATTTGAAGGGCCTGTCTTGTAGAAGAATTATGATTTGTTTATTTATTTCCAGAGAGCAGTAATAAGATTAATTGTGGGAGTCTATAAGAGGACAGAAGGCAGCCAGGTGTTGCAATGGATACAGCGCTAGGCTTAGAATCAGAAAGATTCATCTCCATGAGTTCAAATCTGGCCTAGCTGTGTGAGCCTGAGAGGGTCATTTAACTCTCTCTGCCTCAGTTTCCTCATCTGTAAAATGAACTGGGGAAAGAAATGGCCAACTACTCTAGCATCTTAGACAAGAAAATCTGAAAATGGAGTCAGGAAGAGTCAGACACGACTGAACGAAACATAAAAGGACAGATTTTGGCTCAATATGATGAAGAACTTTCTAACAGTACAACTTGTTCCAAATTATAGTAGTTGTCATATGAGTTCCCTATGATTGAAGGTCTTTAAGGAGAGCAGTGGTTCTTAAAGAGTGCCCCATGACATATGACCTAACGTCACAAGATACAGTGTGGAATTTGGGAGGTTATTTTGTCACAGGGAAAAAATGCATAATTTTTTTTTTTACTTAACTTAGAGTTGAGTTTTCTAGCAAACATACCATGATATGATAGTATTTGAAAAATAAACAAAATATACTTGTTACATATACAAACTAACCTCAGAATGTGTCAGATCCTTGAATTCTCAAAGTGCTCAGTACAATGGCTCTTCTTAGCAAAGGGGAGGAAAGAAGCCAGCATTTATTAAGCTCCTACTATGTGCCAGTGCTTTCCAAATATTATCTCATTTGATCCTTGAAACAACCTTGGGAGACAGGTGCTGTTATTTTGCCTGTTTTGCAGTTGAGGAAACTGAAGTGGACAAAAAAGTTAAATGAAGTATCCAAGGTCACACAGCTAATAAGCACACTAGAAACTCACTTTCTTGAATCTTTTCTTAAGACTATACTATCTCCTTTTCAGTAAGAAATGGATATGGAGAAGGCAAAATCAAGTACAAATAAATGCCACACAAAAGAGTGCTTATTTTAAAAAAAATTTAATTTGGGTTGTGCCTGAATATAGAAAGCAAGGCAATGCTCATGCAGAAAATTCAGAACAGAAACATTTCCACCTGAAATATTTCACTTGTTTTTAGCTTTCATATAATCAGAAATTCATAGAATGTCAATTTGCAAGGACTCCAAAGACCATTTAGCCCAAGCCTCTCCTTTTACAATCCCATACTGTGGCCCTGAAAGGAAAAACCACTTCCCATGGTGCCCCAGCTAGATCTGCCCATAAGATGGACTCTTACTCTTTACACATCTGGTACAGACTTATCTATGCAAGCAGTAGAGAAAGCAGGCTGACTCATTCAGCGTCAGTTTCTTTTCTTGTTGTGCAGTAACAGCTGTATTTCAACATCTACCCCCCAAACATCAGGTTGGTCTGGCCTGTGGATGAGTTGCCCAGGGATCTGGCACCATCCAGCACTGAGGGGATGAGCCCTACCAGGGCTGGGTGGCTTTAACAATCTAAACTCGAAAGGAGCTGATATATACCTGATATGTAGCATAGCAAGGATGGAACCAACCTCCTCTTTGCCCTTTGAAGTCTGGAGTCAGGACAAGTCACTGGAAAGTCGGGATTATTCATGTCACGGCTGCTGCTTAAGTCATCGTCAGAAAGATTGAAGAGGAAAAGGAAGATTAGGGTTTAACAAGGAGGAAAAGAAAACATCTCATGATCTTCGGATAAAAGAGACCAGATCATCTTGTGATATTTAGACAAGACAGCCGTATAGTTAATAATAATATCAAACTTTAAGGTTTGCAAAGCATTTTACTTATATCATCTCATTCTACCCTCACAACAAAACTGTGAGGTAGATGCTATTATTAATTCCCATTTCACAGATGAGGAAACTGAGGCTGAGAGAAGTCATACAACTAGTAGGTGTCTGAGGAGGGATTTAAACCATTTTATCAACTACAGCATGCTTCCTTCCCTATCTCTAGCTGCTGACAGCTCTCAGGGATATAATGCTAGATTTGGAGAAAGAAGATCTAATTTATGAACATTTTGAAATTGGAGCCATCCAAAAGTAGAAAAGACAGTTTACCCTTCACTTGGGGTCTTCAAATGAAGGCCTGATGGCCAGACTTTGGCATATTGTAATTGTGCTTCTTTTTTTCCAACATGAGCTAGCCTCGATGGCTCTGAAATTCTATGATTTAGTATTAGCTCTGCCAAGGTCACTTTTCTTCTCTGTGGCCCAGTCTGCTCATCTGTAAAATGAGAATGTTAAACTAAGTGATTACTAAGGTTCTATCTAGTTCTAAAATCTAAACTTTTTGAATATGTTAATATAGTTTCTAAGGGAATTGAAGCTGATACCACAAGACTGGGAGAACCTGGCTAAAAAATATTATTCAATGATGGTACAACTATATTGTCTCCTTTACCCAGTTTTTCTCTGCTGTTTCCCTAATTACTCTCCTCGAATTTGGTAATTTCCCATAAAATTTCCAGGTCCTATAGACCTGGAAGAGAATTTAGAAACCAGTATGATACAGGGCGAAGAATATTGACTTTTAAGTCAGAGGAGCTGGGTTCAAATTCTGACTTTGTCATTTGCTTCCCATGTGACCTTAACTCCTTGGGTCATTCATTCCCTGATCTTTAATATGAATATGTTGCACTTGATGGCCCCCAAGGTCAACTTCCAGCTGTAAATCTATGATCCTCTAAACTAGTCTAACCCCTTCATTTGACATATGAAGAAATTGAGTCCCAGAAAAATTAAGTGATATGGTAAAGGAAGTATTTATTAAGCACCGATTCTATGCTAATCACTTAAATATTGTCTCATTTGATCCTTCCTCACAGCCTTCTTGGGATGTAGGTGTTAATAACATCCCCATTTCATGAATGAGGAAACTGTAGCAAACAGAGGTTAAATTACTTTCCTGGTATCATAACTAGTAAGCCTCTGAGGCTGAATTTGAGCTCAGCTGGTCCTGACTCCAGGCCCATGCTCTCTCTACTGAGCCATCTAGCTGCCTCAGGTCCCATAGCTATTAAATGGTAGTACCAAAATCAAAATCTGGATCTTTTAACTCCATGCCCATTGTTCTTTGTATTGAAACACAGTATTCAAGGCATCTTAGGTCAAAAGATCCATCTGAATTATTTTCTCAGATATTACAATAACTCACCTATGAGCCCTCTGAAAAACTGGCTAATTGAAATAGAGATGTATGATGTAAAGGTTAGTGTAGAGTTAATGATCTGTGGGACTTTGGCCTTTTTTTTTTTGAAGGGCAATTGGGGTTAAGTGACTTGCCTAAGGTCACACAGCTAGTTTTATGTGTTAAGTATCTGAGGCTGGATTTGAACTCAGGTCCTCCTGACTCTGGGACTGGTGTTCTACTCACTGCTCCACCTAGCTTCCCCATCTGTGGGACTTTGTACACAGCTGGGGAGCAAAGCTTTGAGCAGAGCCAGACAAATGCAGCTATGATTATCTTCTGGTCCTGCAGTCAGACAGTAAATTGGAAACCCAAAGAGTGTAGCCCAGCTCAGAGAATACTAACTGTCCACACATCAAGGAGTCCCAGAAATGAGAAGTTTCGTTGAGGTTTCATTAGAAAGTTCTTCTAACCATCAACAGTTTTTCCTGCAGCTCCTCAGATATCCCATCATCCATCCCAGAGGGCGCAGTGATCTTTTCATAATCCAGTCTTCATCATCATCACCAGTACCATCGCCATCAAAAAGGCACCCTTCTGGTAGTTCACAAATGAAATTGTCTCAAAGCCTAGTGTGTTCACATTCCAGAATAAAATCTTATGTTATTCTGCTGCTATCTTTTCACTAACATCACTTTGACTGGCTAAACGTGTCTTTGTTTAGTTTTGTTTTTGAACATTTATTCAGTTGGTTCACGTTTGGCAATCTGGCTCCACAAAAGAGCAGATCGGGTTAGCTGTTGTTTCACCAGTGCTGCAGAGGGAGACGAGACCACCTCATTTTTTGGCTTTGTTTAATGTCGCTAGAGATTCAACCTCTAACCTCTAGAGAATGGGTTAGAAAGATTGGGGTGTACCATTTTTCTCTGCTTTCTTGTCCTGAAAGAAGTTTATCCTCTTCCTAAAATATTTAACAGTTTTTGCCAGATCCCTACAGCAGAAGAAAATAGGAAAATATGATGAGCTGCTACTGAAAATACTGTGACAAATGGAGAGTAGAGGTCTAACGCATTCAATTAACAGGATATGAATTTCCCAGCTTCTGTGGAATATAGGCATAGTGTCTGATAGGACCCCAACAACTCACAGGTGAATCTCCCAGAAAATGGCTACCTCTGGATTCAAGATATTCTATGGGTCTGCATTTCAGATACCAGAACTCATAAACCCCCCTCAAATATAGGATTGTTGAGAGAACATAATAAGTGGAAAGCAAAGGCACTTAATGAAATGGCACGAGCAGGATAGCCACCATGCAGGCACTGGGAGAAGGATGAGACCAACAGGGCTGGTTTGCCATCAGCAGGAGAGAGCAAAGGTCCATTCAGGCAGCCTAGAAAAAAGGTGCTCTCATTTCCACACAAAGAATCTTTATCTATGAGGATGAGGCTATGGAACCAAACTATCCCATAGAAGATTTTTTTTTTTAATGGAGGCGCTCAAATTGGATGTGGGCTTTTAAAGTTGCAAAGACATTTGAACCAGAGTGACAAGCATGGCCTCTCCTGGTGGGAAACCTGTTAGAGAGTGTGTTCCCTATGTAAAGGTGGCATACATTATCTTCTGGAAAATGAAGGAACTCCCAGCAAAAGAGATTCTCTGTGGTAATGTGGCCCCTTGGGGAAAACCTCTCTATTCTCTGAGGGATTGAATTCTATTCCATTCCATATCTACTAATTTGTAGTTAAAATATGTATGCCTGATTATATTTATGTTATAGTTCATATGAGTATGAGCTTCATGACTTGAATTGACTCCCTTCTCAGAGCCTCTGAGAGTGGTCCATGCCATGACATCTTGTCATTGTGAAAAAAAAGAAGAGTAACTCAGGATCAAAATCTTAGGATGGGGCAACAAAGGGGGAAAGTGTGATGAAGTTTCCAAGGACATAGGTACAAATGGAAGGGAACATGGCATTGGAGGCAGAGAGTCTGCCCTGTCCCTGCCAACAATTTTCTGTTATGAGTCTGAGGTGCCTTTGGGCAGGAAGGACCCAGTTTCCAATGAGAGCAGTGAAAGCAGAGTGGCCAGCAATGGGAAGTATCAGTCAATGGAGGGCTCTGGATCTAAATCCAAATTGTAGATTCATATCACAAAAAGGATCAGGCCACAGGGGAATCACAAGTTCCCTCAGCTGACTGGATTCTGATTTTCCTGGAGGTGGAATAGCATTTGGGGACATTGTTCACTCTGGGGGAAGGAGCTGACGAAATGTTGTTTAACTTTTTGGAGTGTGTCTGTAGACTCCTTGTGGATGCCTTGGGTCCAGGAGTAGATGAGACAAACCCAGAGACATTTTAGTTATTTTCATATTTGTTTGATTTTATTCCTTCTAATGATTTTTTTTAGTAATGAGTAGAGATACTGTATACAGTAATCATAATTATGTGGCTAAATTCATTTTTAACATGTCAATAGTCAATAAACATTTACTAGGCACCTACTATGTGCCAAGGCATTGTGCTAAGCACTGGGGATACAAATTTTTATTTTGCTTTTTTTTTTTCTTTTTGGAGGGGGAAGGCAGGGCAATTGGGGTTAAGTGACTTGCCTAAGGTCACATGACTAGTAAGTGTTAAGTGTCTGAGGTTGGATTTGAACTCAGGTCCTCTTGAGTCCAGGACCAGTGCTCTATTCACTGTGCCACCTAGCCGCCCCAGGATACTAATATTTAAAAAAGAATTGCAGGAAGACAGTACATGAAAGAGAGCTGAAAGACTGAAAGACAGAGGTTTCTGAGTGGGTGTATGATATTCTACAGATCAACTGACAGGAAATGAAGAATTAGCTGGAATGTTCTAAGCCGTCTATAAAGGGAGGCTTTGGGCTCCACCCTCTAGCCCTCCAATCAGAGAGGAGAAACAATGGAAGATGCTGGGGAGGTGTTGCATATCAAAGCTGAATCAATCTTCATGATGATGAGATTTCACGTTATCTAGGGGAAGACACAATATTCCAGCAGAGCACCTGATGGGAGCTCAGGCTCCCATGATTAAGATTCATTGAAATATAGCAGGTCTTGGGAGGAGAGATGAGTTTGCTTATGTGGGATGGTGTTTCAAAAGCTATTCTGATTGGACAAATCTTCAGTGACCACACTCCTTAGGCAATTGAGATAAAGAGTTATTGCCCATCAAAAAGAAGAGCTGGAAGGATAATGGTGACACTTTTCTGATAACTGTAGAGACTTTGGCAACCATCTTTTATTGCTGGTGAAGTATGTGTTGAGATAAAGGCAAATTTCCCAGTGCCTGGGTTTTTGCTGTGGACAGGAACAGGTTAGGGGCTAATAGCACCACCCGGTGTTTAAATACATAAAACTGTTATGTTTTGAGGCTGTGACCTTGAGTGCTTTGAAAGAGGAATGGCATCCTTGAGAAGTGCTGGTCACTGATATTTTCAGGTTGCACCTGAGCTGAGGCAATGAGTCAGAGAAATGAGATAATTGATGATGATGATGATGATGACGATGATGATGATGATGATGATGATGATGATGTTGATGATGATGATGGTGATGATGATGATGATGATGATGATGACGATGATGATGGTGATCATGATGGTGATCATGATGATGATGGTGATCATGATGATGATGATGATGGTGGTAATGATGATGGTGATGATGATGATGGTGGTGGTGATGATGATGATGATGGTGATGATGATGACATTGATGGTGATGATGATGATGATGATGATAGCAGTAACTAACATTTATATAGCACTTGCTCTGTGCCAGGCACTGTGCCAAGTGCAAGTCTTACATTTATTATCTCATTCGAACCTGAAACCAGCCTCTCTGGAGTAAGAGTATAAAATTATGATGTAATACAAATGAGTTAAAAGATGTTTTCTTTGACATCTTAATCATATACCTAACATACTGAACTATGGTGCTAATGAGGATGGTATGGAGGTTCATATATTGTAGGGGATGGAAGCTAAGCCACCTAAGTGAAAAACCAAAGATTTTTATGGGTTCTAGAAAAGCAGCTGAGGGGCAGGTAGGTGGCGCAGTGGATAAAGCACCTGTCCTGGAGTCTTCAGAAGGACCTCAGTTCAAGCCCAACCTCAGATACTTACTAGATGTGAGACCTTGGGCAAGTCACTTAACAAAGGAGAAGGAGAAGAACAACTTAGAAGCTTTTGCAAAAAACTCTGGGCTCAGAAAAATAAGAGCATAGGATCAACTGATGGAAAATGGAAAGGCTGGGGTAATCATCCTGCAAAAAATGTACAAAAACCTAAGATAGGGGAAAAGAAAGAGAACTAGAGAAAATCCATGATGTGCTGATTGAGGCAGTTCAGGGAAACTGATTTGGAAAGAGAGTACTCAGGAATCAGAAAAAGGTAAATGATAGGCTCCCTATGAGAAGCTGTGAGAGTAGATGCCTGTCAGTGAGTCATGAGACCAAAAAAGATGGACTGGAGGCCTAGATTAGATTCTTGTCCTCTAAGGACACAGGGAGCTGAGTGAATGATTCTATTAGCTTAAATCTAGAGACAGAAGTAGTATAAACTAGCAGTACAGGTGAGGCAGGGCTAGAAGAAGGCTCTAGAAACTAGAGAGGGAGTAAAAACAGTGGATTCCTGTGGGGAGAGGGAATGTTCAATGATCTAAACTTGTGTAAAATTGTGTCTTTCTATTTTGACTCACCTGAGGTACAGAGTTTATACCCAGTGAACCAGATAGATGATGATGTTGATGATGAAGACAGATAGATAGATAGATAGATAGGTAGGTAGACAGATATTTGGATTAAGTGCTTACTGTGTGCCCTAAATTCTAGGGATATAAACACATGCAAACAAGACAATTCCTGTCTTCAAGAAGCTTACATTCTAATAGAGAAATATAATATACAAAGGATAATTGGAATGGGGCCAGGGAGGTGGGGGTGGAGTCGAGTGAAAGGCAAGTTTGCTGGAGAGAAAGTGGAAAAATCTAGAGACTGAGTCAGGCCAGGAGTAAAGTGAGTGTGGATGGGGCCCCTCTTGAAATGGTGGTCTAGGCTAGTGACCCATCAATCAGGAGAGAAAGGCATATGATTGAGATCATTAGAATCCCAGAATTTTAGAATTTCAGTATATAAGAGGCCTCAACCACCATTTAGTCCAACTCATATTTGAAAGGAATCCTATTCTAAAGTGCCTGACAAGTCTAGCCTATGCTTGAAGATCACCTCTTGTAACAGCTTATTCCAATTTTTGGACACCTCTAATTGTCCTTTTTTCAACTTTCCTTTTTTTCTTCAATTTTTAAAAATTTTCTTTTAAAATTTTTTAAAATTCAATTTCCTTTTATTTTAATGTCTGAATTCTCTCCTCTAATCTTTTTCCCATTGAGAAAGTATGAAAAACTTATTCCAAATATGTCTATGTGGAGGTGGGTAGCATGTTTCCTCGTGAGTTCTCTGGCATTGTGATTAATCATTGTGTTGATCAGAGTCCCCAAAACTTTCAAGGCTGCTTATCTTTGTAATATTGCTGTTACTCTGTGGATTATTGTCCTGGTTTTGCATTTTACTTCACTTTGCATCAATTCATTCAAGTCTTCCCAGGTTTCTCTGAAACCATCCCCTTCATCATTTCTTATAGCACAACTGCATCCCATCACTCTTGTTTGTTAAGCCATCACCCATTGATGGGCATCCAGTCCTTTGCCACCACAATAAGATGGGCAGTTTTAATTGTTAGGAAGTTTTTCCTGACATCAAGCCTAGATTTATCTCACTGCAACTTTCTTCCTTGCTCCTAGTTTTGCTCTCTGGTGCCAATAGAACAAGTTTAATTTTTATTCCACATGACACCCTTTCCCATACCTGAAGATAGCATATCCTGTCAATTCTTCTCTTCTCTAGGCTAAATAACCTGAATTCCTTCAGGCTACTTCATATGATGTGGATTAAAAGCCCTTGAACAGGTCAACAGATCAATTGTCACCAGAGAAGAAAAAGGGGAGGAAAAGATCATGACCTTAGGGATTAAATTGTCAGAGAAGAAAATACCTACTTTCTCTTGTCTAGAGGCTGGTGCCAGTGGAAATTTAACCAAAACAAATAATGTCAGGTACCTGTCTGGGAAGTCCTCTCATTGGGAGCCTACCCAGAGATGTCCTGAAAAAAACAATCAAGTTCTTTCCTATCCTTCCCCACCAGCTCCTTCTTCACTACAAAAAGCACAACACACAGGCTATTTCTGTCCTCCCTCAGTAACCATTATGCTTATGACAGGAAAGCCAGCCTAATATTGAAAGGAACTATGGATAGAGAATTTAATTTAGTTAAAATAAATATCATATGAAGACATACAGAAGAAAAAGTCCTTAACAATTAGAGCTGTCAAAAAATGAAACATAGATTTAGAAATGAACAAGGACCTCAGAGGTCCTCTAGTCCAACCTTCTCATTTTACAGATGGGTAAACTGAGATTATAAGAGGTTAGATGACTTGCCTATAGCTAGAAAGTACCAAGGCCACCACTGAGAACTCTGTTATTTGACTCAAAATCCAGTTCTTTCAAATGTACCACATAGGATCTAAAGATAATTAAATCTAGAACGAGCTTCTTCTGCAGTTGGCTAGCTTCTTGTCTCTGCAGCATGCTGATGGTGATCCAAATCACAAAATATTAAAGCCTGGAGAGACTTTCTTAAGAAGCATCTCTACAAGTTCCTCATTTTACAAAGAAGGCCCAGAGAGGTCAAGTACAGTTGTGTAAGACAGTGCAGCTGGGAAGTGTCAGAGATGTAGTCAAACTCAGGTGTTCTGCCTTCCATTTCAGGGCCTTTCTACTCTATCACTCTCTGAGGTGCAGGTGAAAGAGTTCTGGGTTTGCTCTGTTAGTGCTGAGAATCTTATATAGACTTAGTGTCAGGTGATATCACAGGAATCCATCATAACAGCCTTCCAGTGTCAGATCAATAACTACATTAATGGAAGATGAATGAACATAGATGTCTGTCATACCTGCCTAGAAAGTACCTAGTAGGTACCTAAAGGTAAAGATGGTTGTGTATCTTATAAGAGCTAGGGTATCGTGACATTTCACTGAATGTGACTTGAAAACAACAAATCTAAGGAAGGAAGGAAATCAATTCAATTAGTACTTATTAAACACCTAAATGAACAAAATACTTACTTCTGATCTGGATTTCTCTATTTCCCCTACTGATGCAATCAAGTCATGTTATTCTCTCTTCCTAGCAGGAGACAATTGGGCAGTACAATGGATAGAGGGTTTGACCTGGAATCAGGAAAACCTGAATTCAAATCCAGCCCTGGACACTTACTAGCTCCGTGATCCTGGGCAAGCCATTTAACTTCTGTTTTCCTCAGTTTCCTCAACTGTAAAATGGGGATAATTCTCAGCACCTACCTTGTAGGGTCTATGTGAGGATCAGATGAGATAATCCTTGTAAAGGGCTTAGCACAGGACCTGGCACATAATAGGTGCTAAATAAATGAATTAATTTGTTTCTTTCCTTCCTACCGTCCTCTGTTCTCTATGAACCAAGAACACGACCCTTCGAAAGTCACACAAGGGATTTTATTGCTGCAAACAATAGGGAAGACAGAAGAGGGGTGAAAAGATGCCCTTTTGCTCCATCTCATCCCACTCCTTCCATCCGTCCCATACTTTTTTTTTGGTCATTAAAATTTAAACTCTGTACGGAAAGACAAAAAAGAAATTTATACTCTCCCAAAATAGATTGGGTGGGGGCAGCTCGGTGGTGGCTTGGTGGTGCAGTGAATAGAGCACCAGCCCTGGAGTCTGGAGGACCTGAGTTCAAATCCAGCCTTAGACACTTAACACTAGCTGTGTGACCTTGTGCAAGTAACTTAACCCCAATTGCCTTGCCCTCCCCCCTCCCAAAAAAAAAAAAGCAAAATAGATTGGGCTGCATCTAGAGGTTGGGCATTCCCCATCACCAGAGGAATTCAAATGGAAACTGGATGACCAGTTGGGAATGCCATAGGAAGGGATGCATATTTATGTACAAGGTGAATAAGGTGGCCTCTGAAGTCCGATTCTGCTTTGAGATTCTGTGATTCTAGGATCAGCTTCACTCAAACCATGCCCTCTGACCTAATAAAATTAATTCTGGCTGAAAGATTCGCTGACCTCCCTTTCTCCTTTCCCTATATTAGAACAGATTTTCGGTAGTGAACAGAATGGCTTTCTCTTTATCAGCCCGTTCCAAGTGACTGGCACCTGGTTTTGCAGAACATGATTTATGCTGATTTTGTGCTTTTGGTTCAGCTTGGGTTTCATGGCTGCGCATAGCCACCCACACTCCATTTAGTGGGAGAGCCAGAGGGCAAACAGTTGGCAGACTTGTTGCTAGACCTTCCAGCCTTTCGTAACACTGTGCTGCTGACCTCCTTGTATGAGTGGTAATTGTTTTTTAAAAGGCTTTGGGAGCACTTGGATCTTTTATCAGGTGTGGTTTTCTAAGGATCTCCTCTCCCTGGATTCTCTTCTTTCCTTTAACTTGACTCAAATCAATTAATCTTAGCAACCCTTGCCTCATGTTCTTAGAAAATTTTCCTGACTGACCTTCAGCTACACTTAAAGCTGGGTTTGCAGCCCACCATCACTGAGCTCTTGCCCTTTAAGACCTGAGAAATGGAATTCAAAGTCATCATCTGTCAGAGATGTCCTTGAAAGCAGAGTATCTTGTCTCCATTGTGCACACCATCAGCAGCCTCATTTTAAAGAGCCTGCTCTTCACAGTTAAAAGGGAGCAGCCAGTCTCTGCTGTGCATTGGGCTAAATAGTGAGTCCAGTGGACAAAGCATCAAACTTAGGGTCAGAGGACCTGAGTTTTAATCCTAGTTATGTCACTGTCTCTGTGGCCTTCAGAGATTCATTTGAACTTTCTGAACTTCAGCTTCCTCGCCTGTAAAATAAGGAAGTTGGGCTGGATGATGTCTGAGGTCTTTTCTGGCTCAAAATTTAAGACCCTGCAATGTCTGACAGAATGTCAAGGTGCTAGAGTAATGTGAGTCACAGAAAAAGAGGAAGACATACAATGAGAGTTACAAATGCTCAAATGTAGGGTTGGGGTGTGTGTGTGTGTGTGTGTGTGTGTGTGTGTGTGTGTGTGTGTGTGTGTGTGTGTGTGTGTATGTGATGAGAGAACTAGCAAGGATGAACCAATGAGTCATATGGAGATGATAGTTCTTCCTCTCCATCCCCTGACACAATGTAACTGAGAGCTGCTTATAGACAACAGAATGGCTGGATGTATTTTTCCATCTTCCTTTTCCCTTTCCTGTCTTCTAGTAAAAGTACCAATGAGCTTAAGAGGAAAAGAAGCTAGAGGAGGGGAACTTCCTGGGTAATCCACAAGCTAGATAAGCAGTCCTTAAATGATTGAGCGTTGGTGATGTTTTCTTTGTGAATTTGTTGATTCAGTTATTTGTAAGTAATTTGAGTCACTGAAAGATGGCTTTTTCCTATGTCCCTAGGAAATGAATTTTCCATGCATAATTTTATGCAAATCATAGCATTTGAGGATGGTTTCTGGGACATCTGGAATCCTTCATAGAAATTCCAGGAAGGCCAGAGGAATCTGGATATCATGTCAACAAAATGGAAAAGAATTCTTCATCTCTGGGAGAGTTGCCATTACCTAAAGACCAACTCTTTCTAATAAAATGTTAAGTTGACTTTTGATAAAAAGGTCAACAGTCATCAAAGAAGCACCATAGGGTTTGAAGTGGTGAGTTTCCCATCACTGAAAGTATTTAAGCAGAGGCTTAATCCTTAACCACCTATCAAGAATGTTGTAGAGAGCATTCCTTTATTGGGTGTGAGATTGAGCTAGATGACTTCCAAGTTCTTTTCAAACTCCATGATTCTGTTATTGAATAGAATGCCAGAACTAGAAATGGTGTTAAAATCATCTACCCCAACCCCTTCACATTACAAGTGAGAAAACCAATGCCCAGAGGTGAAGTGGGCATAGATATTCAAAAGCAGAGCAGATTGGGACAGCTAGGTGGCACAGTTAGTAGAGCACCAGCCCTGGAATCAGGAGGACCTGAGTTCAAATCTGCCCTCAAACACTTAACACTTACTAGCTGTATGACTTTGGACAAGTCACTTAACCCTAATTGTCCTGCCTTCCCTCCTCTAGAAAAAAAAGACCAAAAGAAAAAAAAAGTAGAGCAGATTTGGAATATCAAATGTAGTTCATTATGAGATAGTCAATGTATCATTCATTATTAGACTAGTATCTCAAGTAAATATTCCAAAAAGGTGCAAATAGTATTTGAACTCAAATCTAGCATCTCCAGTCCCCAGGCTTATTTCACCATCCAAAGGATCTTGCCTCTTTTTCTTCATTACTTCTTAAGCCAGTGGAAACTGAAGACCAGTCTTTACTTTCTTTTTAGAAAACTTTCACGTGCTGGATATTTCTCTCCTCTCCATCTCTCTCTCGTCAGAGTGCCTCCTGTCCAGTTGCACTGTTGTTATCTTTATTTTTCCTGGGCAAACATTATCACTAGTCTTAATAATTTAATCTCAAGCTTTCCCCTGTTTTTTGCACCATGGCTAAGACTTTCTTAATTAAGAAATATTACATTTGCTTTTTATCTTTAGTTTTGCGATGTGAGTCTTTGCTTTGGGAATTCTCAGTATGTTTTCATGGTTTTTGTAGTTAGATTCCTTTCTCAGGGTCCTACTATTTCACATGTCTCACTCTTCTAGTTAAATTCCACCTTACTGTATTGTCTTAATAAGATGTAATGTGTAGTGGGATAAATATCCCTATCCCTTCCTCTGTGCACATTGGGTAAGTTTTTCCTGGACAGGTGATGGAGGTATACCCAGGATTTAATTGGCACAGGGACCAAGACTCAAGCTGCAACTCCCCTAACACAGCTTCTTGGTAACCTTTTGCCAATTTGACTTGGTTTCCCAGTCATTGAAGAGCATAAAAACTTGATCTGTGTGCATAAAAGGCCCACCCATACAGCACTGGACCCTTCAAATGTGGTAGATGACCCTATGTGTCACCATATCCTGCCCTGCTGACTAGATGCATTTCTAGTGATGAGGGATGTCATGTGTACCCAAGTGCTGCGAGATCCTCGATGAATATCCTTTCTATGCTATGGCTAAGCAAACCTCCTTTTGTTAACTGTTGAATACCCTACGAGTGTTTCATTTTGTTCCAATATCAAATGGGAACCAACAGGATAATGTTAGTTAGTGAGTCAAGTGCACTCCTAAGACTGAGGCTGAGAAAGTTCTAGCCAGTGAACAGTCACTTAGTGATAAGTCCCTCTGTTCTTAGCCAGCCTGGTGCTTTGCCAGCAATCACAGCTGATCACTGAGCCTGGCCTTGAAGCCTTTCCAACTTGATAAGACTGGCCAGACTTTGCATTCATAGTCTTCAAGAACACTTCGAGATCACTTCCACACCATAGTCCTGAGCAAGGGCTTTGGGGAGATTCTAGTCTAATAAAGAGTGATTCATTGACTGTCTCATAATGAACTACATCTGATATTCCAAATCTGCTCTACTTTTGAATAGGAAAAGGATGCTATCTTGGCAACTACCAGGTAGTTCCAACCATAGCTAAGATTTGTTGTAGGAAGTGGATAGTTGTGTAATAAATTCAAATAATCACCCCCAGTGTTCAACCTCCACCCAGTTTTCACAGGAAATTTCTAGTAGCAATGCAAGAAGAAGCAATAGAAATTCAAACTCTTCCCTTAACAGCTCTTCCCTTGCTCTTTCCTACATTCCTTCCCAACTTCAGGTCTTCACCTCCAGGCAGAAAACCAGGAGGCAGAAGCAGGTGGGCAGGATTTTTGAAGTTAACCACATGGCTAAGCTAGAACATTGTTTAATGAGGGCATGCAAGCTGCTGAGAGATAAGGAAGCAGTCAGATACTAATCTGATATGAACTGCTTGAACATATATTCTGTCTTCTTGCAATGGGATCTGAAACATGACAAAGTTTTCCAAGATTTGTTAAAACTGATGACTAATACCCACTTGTTTTGACTTATGTAGGGACAAATGATACAACAACTAGGAACCTAGAAATCACCTCTAGGGATTATTCCTACTATATGTAGGAAAACAAAGACATTAGGGAATGACTAGTGTTTTTATTATTACTAGTAACTCAAGGTTAGTAGGTAGCACAGTGGATAGAGCAACCTGACCTGGAGTCAGGACGACCTGAGTTCAAATCAGACCTCAGATACTGTGTGACCTTGGGCAGGTCACTTAACTCTGCCTCTATTTCCTCATTTGTCATATGAACAGGAGAAGGAAATGACAAACCATGCCAATGTCTTTGCCAATAAAATAAGTTGGACATCAGTGAAGTGACTAAACAACACTAGCTCAAGGTAGGAGCTTCAGAAGCAGGAAGGAGGTAGGAGGAAAGGGAAAGTGAACAACTGTTCAATCAACAAACACTAATTAAGCATCTACTACATACCAGATACTGGGCAAGGTGCTAGGGATAGAAAAGCAAAAGTGAAATAGTCACTGACCTTGAGAAGCTTACAATTCAGCAAGCAAAGACAGTGTGTGTGTGTGTGTGTGTGTGTGTTCAAAGTAGATACAATACAAAATAATTTTGAGGGAAGGCGCTGGTATCTAGCTACTGGGAGAGGAGGATCAGGAAGAAATTCTTACTTTAAGCTGAGCTTTGAAGGAAGCTAGGGATTTTAAGAGGTGGGGGTGAGGAGAGAAAGCATTCCAGACATAGGTGGCAGCTAATGGAGATGGGAGATGGAGTGAATTTAGAGATCATTTAATCTAACTTTTAACCCAATACAAGAATTCCTTCTACAACATCCCTGACCATGTGAGGAATGTAAAAAGAACAGTTTGACTGCTTCATATTGTGCACAAAGTGGAGTAATGTGTAATAAATCTGGAAAAGTAGGATGGGCTCAGGTTGTAAAGGACTTCAAATGACAAACAGAGTTTATGTTTTATCCTAGAGGCAGTAAAAAGCCCCTGGAATTTATTGAGTAGGGGAAGGACATTGTCAAATTTATGCTTTAGGAAAATCCTTAGGGAGCATGGATTGGAGTGAAGAGAAGCTTGATGCAGGGAGATTAGGAGGCTATTGTAATAGGTTAGGCAAGAGGCAAAGAGCTACTGTATCAGAGTGGTGGCTATATAAGTAGAGAGAAGAGGATATATGCAAAAGATCTGACAGATGTAGAATTGACAAGATTTGACAAATAATTGGCTATGTGGGGGCTAAGCGAGAGTGAGGAGTTGAGAACGAAAGCAAAGTAGTGAACCTTTTTGACTAGAAGGATGGCAGTGCCTTTCTGAGATATATGGAATTTGGAAGGAGGGGTACATTTGGAGGAAAAGGTTATGATTTCTATTATGGATAAGTTAAGTTTGAGAAGTATGAAGGATATCTATCCAATAGACCTAGATGTGGGCCCAGAGTTGAAAAGAGAGATAAGAGTTCCAGAAATAGATCTGAGAGTCATTGGCATAGAGATGATCATTAAACTCATGTAAAATGAGACAGAGACAGGAAGGCATAGAACATATCTTTGAGATTTACCACAGTTAAAAGGTATGATACGGATGTTGACTTTGCAAAGGAAACAGAAGCAGTGACCAGACTGAAAAGGGAAGAAATGAGAAAGAACAGTATAATAAAAACCCAGAGAGGAGAAAAAGATTGTCTTGCTTCATTGAGAGCCCAGTTGAGATTAAATTATATAAAGTGGATCCAATCATGAGGGATGCATTATTTTTTTTCCAGTCCATTAAGTAGCACATGTGGAGAAGTGGGTGGGTGGATGATGAAAGTAATCTAGGGTTCAGGTTCAGCATGGCATGAGCAGCAATAGAACCAGGGGCAAGGAATTAGAACAAAGGGAGTATGGAGCTGAGAGGTTGAGAAGGGAGGAAAGTGAAGCTAGAGTGAAAGTGATCACCTGGAAAAGTACTGAAAGATGGAAATCAGAAGCAATAGTGAGCCTGAAGAATAGTTTTAGGAGGGACAAGGCATAGATCAAGGTAGAAAGATAGGATGTTGTAATCAGATAAAGGAATTTTGGAGTTTTTGATACTGGAAATAGAATAGTACTTGGGTATTGGCAAGATCAACAGGGTGACCATCTCTGTGAGTAGATGAGATAGTGTGAAGGATGTCATTGGATTTCAATACATTAAGGAACTGAGAGGTTAGGGTGTTTGCAGAAACACCAATATGTATGTTGAAGTCTCGGTATAAAAGCAGAAATTGAAATGGAGTGGAAGCTTGTGAGCCAAATACTGAACTCTTTGAGAAGTAAAGGAGAATGACCCAGGGTATGTAATAGCAACAAGGATCTAAATTGGATGACAAATTTAGGTAGAATGAACTTCAGTGTAGAAGAGGCTGCTGAATGATGGCATCAGAGGGACAGTGTGGAACTGGCAATGGGGGGCAAGGAGGTTTCCAACTCTCTCTCCAGACCAGTGTATTGTTTCTGATGATAAATGGAAACAGCCAGGTTTCAGTATTGGGGTGGAAGGTTATGTGAGTAACAGAAGATGAAAGGAACATGAATGAAAGAGGTATAAAATGAAAGAAAGTTCATTAATTATGGATCAGAAATTCCAGATGGCACAAAGAAAGAGTCAGGCAGGGCTAGAGTATGATATTGGAGAGGTGAGGCTTAAGTGGATAGGAATTTTAAAATAGGAAGCAGGGGTTGAGGAAAAAATTGGTCTACTCTTAGGCAGCTAGAGATTCCATATCATTGGTATTGGGAAAGTAAGAGGAGGTTTATGTTTGAAAATCATAGGCAAAGAGTCTAGACCAGGACTGGGGAACCTGCAGTCTTGAGGCCACATGTAACCCTCTAGGTCCTCAAGTGCGGCCCTTTGACTGAATCCAAACTTCACAGTTTGTGGAGTTTGGATTCATTCAAAGGGCCACACTTGAGGACCTGGATGATCATATGTGTCCTTGAGGTCACAGGTTCCCTACCCCTAGTCTAGACAAATGAGAATAGTTCTCACCTGATGTCATAGTGCTGCCTCAGTTTCTTATTACTGTCTCTGCTTGTGCTATGATCTTCTACCTGAATTGTCATATGGGCATAAGCTAGCTGGTCCCCTCCTCTCAGAGCTGTTAGCAGTCTGGCTGGCTTCCTCTTCAAGGAATTGTAAAGTGTGAATTGTAAAACTAGAAGAATAGATTTAGAGAATAAGATGTGGATTTCTGGGCCAGGGCTTAACATGCAGAAATGAAGTCTTAGTCAAGGATAGAGTGAATATAATTAGGGTAGAATGTCACACATACACACACAAACCCATACATATATCCTACTAATACATATTATACACATATATGCTTTACACATGTTATATGTACATATAGCTTATATATACATACAAGGCATATTGTGACTCTGGCTAGCAATTAGTGAGAGAATGAATATTATAATGAGAGGTAGACTACTCTAACCAGGGGGCTGGGTACATGACTCTGATCTTGTAACTCATGGACGAAGAGAGACTCATCTCAAGCCAGACTATTCTCCCTTGGGCAATCTGTGCAAAAGGATCTATCCTCCACCCAGTCAGTGAACAATGAACGACTGTGGGGTAAGAATTCCACCAAGATTAGATTCTCCTGGTAAGGCCTTCTAGTTGGGTGAGGTAAGAAACATGAATCTAGAGGATTTGGAGGATTTCATCTATCAGCAATGTCCTTCACAAGGACTAGTTGAATAAGCTACAGAGGTTTATTTTTGAATGAGGAAATAATAAGGGGAAAAAAACCTGGATTCCCCCCATATTAATTGGTTGTTAATGTGAGATAGAAATAATAATCTCTCTTAATGTGTGTATACATATATATAGGGAGGCTTGAAAATCTGATCAAAAAGGTCTTAAACTAGAAATGAGAGAAAAAAAAATTTTCCACATATAACCACCAAGCCAAATATCACAGAGAGCATTCATTGAAACATAGGAAGAAGCAAAGTGCTAGGAACGCCCACTAATTCATCTGAAACAACACTCAGGAAGAAGGGCAATATTATTACTGGAAATTCCCTCTAATGATTATACAAAGATATGCATAATGTGGGTAACAAGCAAAGTGAATTGGAGAAATTAACATAATTAGCTAAATTTCTCTCTGGGGGTATCACTGAAACTTGATGAGATATGACTCTGAATTAGAATGACAATGGAAAGGTACATCTTATTTTAGTGGAACAGAGAGTGGTCAGGTTGCCTTGATTATCAAGAAGATATATTTCTGAGTGATAATCCACAAAATGGAGACAGAAAACATTAGCACTTACAGAGACTATATCAGCACCATGGCCAGAGGTCAGGGCAAAGCTGGGTGGTTGAGCATAGAAAGGACAGTGCCAAGTCACCTGTAGTCTAGTGGCATTGTACTATACCATTGCAGTGTGTGTGGCAGTGGGAAGGGAAGGTATAGCGTTACTAAAGATATTTAAGAGAGAACAATTATTACTAGGGCCAATAACAACAATTAGGTTAAGCCACTTTTGTGCCCCTTGGAGGTCATGTTCGTTCATAGAATGAGAGCAAGACCCAGGAGTAGAAAGTGTTACTTTTACTAGGTTTTCACAAGATAAAATTCCCTTATACAGGCACATATTTGTTTTCTCTCTGGCACAAATCTATGAGCAGCAAGTGAAGGAGATCATATGTGATTCATACTGTCCTCACATGGCAAGGGGCCAGAGTTTTGGTAAGGGGTATTCAAAAGACAGATTCAGCTGTATTTTTGTATTATACAACCTACCTGGACAGAAGGAGGAAATAGATGATGAGCTACAGAAACAGATCATAATATGGGATGAAGGTAATATAATAGAAATGGGAAACTCCAAATATTTGAATACCCAATAGGATGCAACAGGATAACTGGACTTGAAATCAGAAGTGTCAGAAGAGCTTGGTTCAAATCCTGACTCTGAGATTTATGTGACCATAAGCAAGTCGCTCAACCTCTTTGGACTTCAGTTCTTCATTTATAAAAATAGGGGATTGTACTAGATGACTCCTAAGTTTCCTCCCAATTCTAAATCTCTATAAGCCTATGCCCTCTGCTAAAATAATGCACTGAGAAATTCTCGATATAACACTAAAAATTTCATCTTTTAGAATGTGGAAGAAGCAAAAATGGGGCATTATTATTATTATAGATCTCTTTCTGCCCCCACAGGAAGGAACTGGTTGTTGAAATAGAAATCTTTGGAGTCTTGAGAGAGTGATCATGCTATCTTGTATTTTTGGTGGATATGGAAGGGTATTATAGAGAGAGTCCAGTTTTCTTCAGGGAGAATTTTCTTTCAAGACACTTTTAGAATTGTTTTCCTCTCTTTTCACCTTGGTTTCACATCTCTGAAATAGACCAGAGGCTATTTTTCACCCTTCGTGGTACTGATTAGTCCTGTTGCTATTTCATGGTATTCCTTTGTTCATCTCTGCTTGGCTCTGGATTATCTTCCATCTCCTATGGTTTCCTGGAGTCCAGAATTTCCTTGCCAGGCTATTTATTGTATCAAGAAGGGCACAGCTATCTCACAAGCTTTTCATTTCATTAATTTCTATTGAAGCTTGAGATTTTTCTCTTGACATTTAAGGCTGTATGAGAATATGACTCACTTTAGGTAATAGACTGATCATTCTGCTCCCAGTCACCTGCCATCCTTCACTCCTGCACTTCAAACACTCATCTATATAGGTCCTTGTAGAACTGTACATTCCTGTGGTTATTTGTCCATCTCAAACCTCTGTTCTGACCAACTCTGCCAGAAAAACAATTCCGTTTATTGTAAGATAGCTCTTTATCATGGGAGGCAGTCCTTGTGTAGTGGATAGAGGATTGACTTTGGAACTGGGAAGGCTTGTGTTCAAGTCCTAAATCTAACACACAAATGACTGTACAACTACGGGCATGTCATTAACCTCTTAGTGCCCTCATGGGGCACTAATTTTCTAAAGGCCCACATTATACTCAGATGGTACTCAGGAGTTCCTTATACTGACAAAACTGTACATATGAAAAAAATCTCTTCTACTTCTAAATTGGTCTTATTAGGTTAGGCATGTTTATCCTTGTCAGTAGTACTTTGTATAACACCATTCTCCCTCTCTTCTATATGTGACCTATGGTATGCAAAATGAAATAAATGGAAGATGTCAGACCACAATTTTGTATACTGACAGATTTTTTTAAACTTAGCTTTTAAAAATGAGAGAGAGTTTAACAGGTTAATGGATGGATTGGGTAAGACATCCCAAGTATAAGAAACACTACTGTGTATCCCAAAAGTCTTATTATAGTCTTAAACTATTAAAGTTTAAGACTTTTGAGACACTCTGTGTAAGCAAAGACACAGAGGTAGGAAATTGTAGAATGTCTAATAAAAATAGTTTCTTTGAGTAGTATAGCTTATATGAGATAAGACTGGAAAAGTAACATGCCAAATTATAGAGGGCTATGAATGTCAGGTGAAGGAGATTGAACTTTACTTGATAGATGGCACAGATTACAGCTAAACAATACTTTAGAAACTGTCTAGTCCCACTTTCACATTTTATGGATAAACTAAAGCTTGTAAAAGTTAAATGAAGATGTTACAAGAGAATGACTATAAAAACCCTGCAAGAATAGAGAGCTAAGAACAATTTTAAAAATTATTTTTATATTATTGGGGGAAAAAGGAGGAACAAAGAAGTGATGGTATTCAGGGTAGTTGAGGTAGTATTCAGGGTAATTGAGACCATGGTAACTGATAATAGAGAGAGGGCAAACCACTGCCTTATTTTACTGCTGTTTTTGCTTCCAAGGAGAATAATCTTAGGACTGAAAAGGACTGAACATGAAGAGACAAAAGAAGAGGAAGTAGAGGGGGAAACCTTATGTGCCTGTATCTAAATTCCATCACTTCTAGAGTCTCACTAATCTGTTTTCCCCTGGAACTTCCAGAGGCCCCCCACAACTTCTAACAGAGATTAGAACCATTGCAGACATCAATACAGCATGCATGGGGAATAGCAAAGAGCCTAGTTTGGCTAGTATGTAGAGGATATGAACACAAATGTATTACATCTCTTGGGTAATATTTGTGCATTTTGACAAGGGCTCCCTGGGCACAATGTCTCAACATAAAAAATGGAACATGATAGTGGGAATGTAGAGCACTGCACCTTTGCTTATGCTATTCCATGTGCCTGGAATGCACTTGCCCCTCCCAGCCTACCTATTAAATAGTTTTATTCAGCCTTTAATACTAAGTCAGTAGAAGAGATACCATGGAGCAAATGGAGACTCAGTACCCCTTTAATCACATGGAAGCTGGTATGTAAAGGCAACCTTCCCCAGGGAGAAGATGGAAACTAACCAACTAACCTTTAAAGCCATGGCACTGGAATGATAGAACAGAGCTGAGGCACCATGCCTGAACAAGCTGCTTTCTTCATTAGGGAATAATGCAAGCACTTTATTCCTAATAGGGTCCCAGTTTAACTCCCAAGAGCTAAATGTGGGACAGCTTAAGAAAACCAAGAATGGCACTATTGGATCCCACCATGGAGAATGATGAATGCTCTGTTACAAAACTGAATAGCTATCTTGTGTTAGAAAAATGTACGTGATGTTAAGTCCTGAAGTTGAATTAAATGGAAAGAAAATAAAATGCCAAAATAATTTTCTGGGTTTTATTGCTCTCATGTAAAAGAAAGTGAAATGTAGTGAGCAGATAAATTACATTTGTACTTAAAATATACTATGTCTAGAGTAGAAAGAAATAGCAATCCAAGTATTGGCAAGTGTTTCATTTCTCTTATAATATATCTACTCTCCTATGTTTTCAATTGATTTTCCACTGCCTGGAAACTGATTTACTAAATAGTCTCTTTAGCATCAATCAATTTGTCTACCAATCAACCAATATTTATTGGGTGCCTTCTCTGTGTGGTGTACTGTGCTAGGTACTGTGGGATCATACAAAGAAGCTCAAAAGACAGTTCCTTCTGCCAAGGACTCACAAGGTAGTTGAGAGTGTAAAGAATATACACAAATAATGACATTACAAGACTGTATAAGTAAGCCATATAATATGAGAGGTATAGGCTATAAATGCTCATAGAAACTCACAGGGGCGTGAGGTAACTGCAGAATTTGTATAACAACTAATTTACCCAACTTCTAGGTTATCTAAAATCATTGCGGTAAGGGAGGTCCTTTGGCCATCTTTGGGGCTTCTGCTGGTGGTCCACATGACTCAGAGGTTTGCACCCTTCCTTTGTGGGACTCCCTGAGACTCCCCTAAGCATGTTGCCATGGGTATCCAAGACATTTCCTTTCCCAGCTCCTCTTTCTACCCCAATTAGGTCAGATGACTAAGGGTTTCGATAACTGCTTTTCCTTCTGCCGCTAGAAATACTAGAGAAGCCCTAGGGAAATTATTGTCACTTTATTGAAAAACTCAGTGATGAGTCACAAGTTTAAAATCAAATTGCTTAGATATGTGAGGTTAGTGTCAGTCTCTTTCTGACTCTGTTTTTTGGTCTGTCTGACTGAGTCTCTGTTTCACACACAGGAGGCTGGGTGGCACAGGGGAATAACTACTGACTGCAGTCAGAGGATATGGGTTCAAATCTCACCACTGATGTTTATGTAGGCTGTGGGAATGTCAGACATTCAACCTATGACCTTTGCTCTCAGCCTGCTGTTTTACTTATGTATCTCCAACCTGGCTTCATGCAGAAAGATTTCTCCCAGACCGAAAAGGGGGTAACTATGGTAACAACCACATTGCTAACAACCACTCAAACTGTCTCGAAGGGTCCTGCTCACCACTAAGTCTCACCCAGTGTGCAAGAATAATAATTTGTTGTTGTTGTTGTTGAGTTGTGTCTTCATGACCTCATGTGGGGTTTTCTTGGCAAAGACACTGGAAGAATTTACCTTTTTCTTCGATATCTCATTTTATAGATGAAGAAACCAAAACAAACAGGGTTAAGTGACCTGCCCAGCTAGTCTGAGTTTAGATTTTAATTCAAATCTTCCTGACTCCAGGCCCAGTGCTCTCACCACTGTACCACCTATTTGGTTCCCCAAGAAGAAGAATAACATTTATTCAAAAGGTGAAAGAGTAGAACTAATCAAAATATAATAGTCCATCTATAAATCTATATATAAAATATAATATAATTGTCCATCTATAAACCTAGTCACACAGTGTTCATGGGAGAGTGTGGGCATACACTTACAGAAATCTAGCAAGAAAGCACAAGAGTAAGGAAGCTCATCTGCCCAGGGTAACTAATAACTCTGGATGGCAGGCCTTGATATTCTTTAGAGAACAGTCTATACCACCTATCACCTATTAGGCAAAACTGTTTCTCTGTTATCTGTTCCCATTCTGGTCCTAGAAACTCTCGTGGCCAGCAAAATTACTTCTATGCTACTCTCTGGTTGATAAAGCAGTATCAAGTTCTTTTAGCACCCAGACACCCCTGGGAGGGTGCTGAGAAAATGTTGCTCTCTTTCAGTGACATGTAGTTTCATTAGTTTGAAGAACTGCCAAGCTCCTCAGATCTGGGTCTCTGAAGAGTTTCTTCCTCTCAAGCTGTTGACTGAGATTGAGTTATGCTCCCAGCCAGCTCTTTAAATAGCAGGGGATTCTGTTTTCTCTAAATGGGTCTCAGCAAACCAATGCCTTTTTTCCAATCAGCACTGGCCCAAGCAAAATAGCTACAAGACCTTCCTGCAAGCTCAGTTCTATAAACTTCTGGATTCTACTTTCTGTAAGCAATTGCTCCCATCATATCCTGCATCTTCTGCATGCAACCACTCCTGCATTTAGCTTATTCTACTTCTATCTTCATTTGGTCATCTCCTAACTTCTCTCCCTCTTACCTTCTAATGTTTCAAATCAAGTGCTCCTTATAAAGTGACCCATCACTTAGGGAGGGAAATTCAACAAATTTCTCCTTTCTGTCAAGTATGTCAAGAGTCTTTATATAATTATTCCATAGCCCTCAAAAAGTGTTTTGATTTATAATTTCTTTGAAACTCTGAAAATAGTCATACGTACATGGATGATGTGCCATAATACCCTGCAGACATCTTCCACTCAGTCATTGTACCACCTTCAAACAGATCCTCTCAGGACATTTATCTGAAGGCTAGTATGATCTCCAGTCCTTGGAATAGTCTGTTCATATCTCTCTCTTTTCAGGCATTTTTATCTGAGGGGATGGGTTTCTTCTCAAGCTGATTTTATCAGTGTTCCTTACACAAATGTCCTTTTCCTGCCCCTTTCAGTCACCAAAATATCTACTTCTGAAAGGAACTGTACCTTATGCTTACTATTTCTGTGGCCTTAGGCAAAAAACAAAACAAAACCCTAATTTCCTCCTAGGTCTATTTCCTACTCTGTAAAATGAGGGTTTAGACTAGACAGCCTCTGAGGTCCCTTCCAACCCTACTTCTATAATCGTATATGTATAGCATAGCTCTAGGTATATATGAATATATATGTATAAGATTACAATGTATAACATTATATATTAACAGCCAATTTCTTACTGATCAAAAGCTATCACAAACAACATGTTTTACATTAAACTCTGTTTAATGACTGAAATTTGACGATTTTGTAAATTTGATGATGTAGACAGATTACATACTGCACATTTTCCATTAAATACAGCCTATTTTTCATAAATCAAAATTACCTAGCCCACTTGAATAGTAACATTGGGTATGAATTGGCTTTTTTTCAAAATGAAGTAACTGCTTTTGAATCATGGAGGGAAATCATATTTATCTTCTTGAAGAAAGAACTGTGTAACCTTGTATCTAAAAGGAGTGGGGCTTTGGAGGGGACATTGGGAGGAGTCATGTGTTCTTTTGTGCTTCGTATAAAGTAGGGCACCTAGGTGGTGCAGTGGATAGTGCCAGGCCTGGATTCAGGAAAACTCATCTTCCTGAGTTCAAATCTGGCCTCAGATGCTTACTAGCTATGTGACCCTGGGAAAGTCACTTAATCTTGTTGGCCTCACTTCCCTCATCTGTAAAATGGTCTGGAGAGGGAAATGGAAAACCGTTCCAGTATCTTTACCAAGAAAATGCCAAATGGGGTCATGAAGAGTCAGATACAAATGAAATTGATTTGAAATTGAAATATGATTGAACATACACAAAGTGCTCAAAATCAACATAACTGATGAAATAAAAAATATCCCAGAATGTAGAGACAGAGAGGGACAGGATCTGGCAGAGGGAGGGAGGAGAGGTGACAGGCTTCTGATGAGTCATGCTGCTTGCTGCTGATTCATTATAAAGTCCAGGCATCCAAGTATCAATCACATGTAATTGTGCATATCTTTGTCTTTTTCAAACTTCATCTATCTCAAAAGACCAGATTGTGGCTCCATTTGAACGACGTTCTGCTAAAAAATCAAGAACACCAAGTAAAATTCATAAGAGTTTTCTCAAGGATTTGAGTATATTCCTACTGGAGATATGAATTTTCCAAATGCGGATGTCCAGGGATTGTTGTTAGCTGAGAGATACAAGTGAAAATTCAACATGGTGTTTTTAAACGTAAACCCCTCACTGATGGAAAAGTAATGTCAAGTGATGTTTCCTTGTATGAAGCCAGTATTATCAAAGCATGTACCTACATACATAAAAGGAGAAAATAGATCAATGTCAATCAATCAATATTTATTAAGCATCTCTTGTATGCCAGGCACTGTGCTAAGCATTGGAGATGCTTAAGGCAAAAGACTATTCTTGCCCTCAAGAAGCTTACAGTCTAAAGGGAAAAATAATATGCCAACAAATATATACAAAGCAAGCTATATACGGGATAAATAGGAAATAACGAATGGAGGCAAGACACTAGAATTAAGAGGGGGTGGAGAAGTTTCCTGTTAAAAACAGGATTTTAGTTGAGACTTAAAGGAAGCCAGGGAGGTCAGTAGTCAGAGCAGAGTCATAGATGTCGAATTGGAGGGAGCCTTAAAGGTCATTAGCTCAAACCCATAATTTGACAGACGAGGAAACTGAGACCCATAAACAATTAAATGGTTTCTCCAATATCTTAAAGGTAGCAGACAAATAGCAGGACTGGGACTTGAATTCAGGTCATCTGACTCTAAGTCCAGCACTCTTTCCATTGTGCTACACTGGGTGCCAGAGAGCTAAAACTAAAATTGAGGGAGACAGGCTTGGGGAAAAAAAAAAAACGGTTTGTCTCAAATATCTGGTGAACGTAATTTTTAGTCCTAAATTATCTGGACTTTCTCAGCTCTCAGCTTCACACTTGTTACCTCAAGTCTTGTGCAAAGTCATCACAAATTAATGATGCGATTGAATTAAAAGGTGAAAGATTAGTATACAATATGTTGACAGTGGAGCTTAGAGTCAGGAAGACTTGGGTTCTGATCCTACTTGTGTGACCTAAGCAAATCACTTAACCTTGAAGTCTCAAACAAGTCCCAAGGACATCTTTATTAAGTCAGAGAAAGCTTGTGATACGAAGAAGTGGTATGTGTCATCAAGAAGGCACCTATTCCTATCAATCACCATCATCGTCTTGAGTGAGAATCGTGAATTCTCTGAGCCTCAGTTTTTCTCACATGTTAAAGGGGGTTAATAAGCTTTGCTACCTCTATAAGTGTATAGACTTATAAACCTGTGTCCTTTAAAACATTTTTGGATCAAGGGGTATTCAGTGGAGCTTTTGTTGCTTTTGGCAAGTTTAGTTCTTAGAAATCTAGTACCTGAAGTTACAGTGTAGTGCCAAATAAGTTCTAAATATAGAGATGACAGACAGTCTGGATGTTTTAACTTGATAAGGCAATGAGCTATAAAATTATGAACAATGTACTCAGGAAATGGATGATTAAGCAGTCAGATTCTCCCCCTGCCAGTTGAACTTGACTCTCGTGTCTGTGCAGCATGAACAAATGAATTTAGGGGTGGGTTGTTTTCTTTGAGGGAGGAGAGCAGGAGGGGAATTGGGGGGAGTCGTTAGTGCAGAATAGTAGAAAGAACACTGAATTAAGAGTCAGGAGATCCAAGATTTTGTTCCCACTTTTTCAATAAATGACTGTGATCTTGGGTTGTTAACTTCCCCTCACTAAGCTTCAGCATCCTCACTTATAACATGAAAGAGTTAGACAAACTTATCATTCAGGTCTATTCCAGAGCTACCATTCCATGGTTCATCACAACAAATCTTTAAGAAATCAGGCACAATCCAGATATTTTAGTCATTTAATCACCCCCTTCACATTAACCAGCACATGTGATAAATCACATTGGTTGCATTATATAGTAGATGTAAACATTCAGATAGTCTTCCCTAATGTGTCTCTAACGGTGTGTCATGAAGAGCTCAGGTTATTTTTCTGGGAGCTATAGAACATAGATTTGTAGGGGAGTTTATGCTAGAGACCATCCAACATAATCCCTTCATTTTACAGATGAGGAAACAGAGGCCTAGAGAGGTTTAGTGACTTGTTCACATTGCCAGTCAATAAGTATCAGAGATGGAATTTGAACCTAGGTCTTCCTGACTCCTTTTGGCTCAAATTCCCCTTCAGAAAACTGGCAAATCTGCCCTCCTGGATAGCAGAAGACCTTCCCACTTATAACTACTCTGACCAGTATGAAAAAAGCAAACCTGTTGTGGTTAATAACAATAAACTGGCAAAACCATCCTATGTCAGCATCGATGATAGACCAAACTGTTCTTTAACTTCCCCAGAGACGTAGCTGTCGGAAAGTTGGATTCTTGAAGAGGCTGCCTGTTCTTATGGGTCCTGCTCAATGTCTCTTACTGATGGAAGGAGCTCCCGTGAAGTCTGTGCTGACCTCTGCCAGTCCAGGCACACATCTCCTGCTCTAAGGTCTTTCCCATGGCTTTCAGAGGCCTGAAGCACTCCTCAGACGCTGAGTATTATGAAGAAGGACCCTTGGAAGTCTCTTGATTTAGCCAATGCTTACCACTCCTCCAGGGGATTTTCCACTTTTTTATAGATCAATCACACACAGGATAGAGAAGACCACCGAGAACTGACAACTTCAGGAATGAGGATGGACGTTAAGAATGAGGTACGAGTTCATTGTTGTCACTAAAAGGGAGAGAAAATAAATTTCTTTTATTTTTTTTAAAGAGGTGAGGGGGCAGCTAGGTGCGCAGTGAATAGAGCACCAGCCCTGGAGTCAGGAGGACCTGAGTTCAAATCCAACCTCAGACACTTAACACATACTAGCTGTGTGACCTTTGAGCAAGTCACTTAACCCCAATTGCCCTACTTTCCCCCTCAAAAAAAAAGGGAAAAAAAAGAGGTGAGAAGAAAAGCTACAAGAATAAAATGATGCATGTCCTTTCAGATGATATCACTGTATTACTGGTTTCACTTAACTGTTTTATTGTGTTACAAGAGACCTATTACAAAGTGGAAGTAATCTATAACTGTATGTAATGTAAAAATAAAGCATCAACAAAACTTTAAAAAATAGACATAGATGATGCTACATAAACTATGCCTGTGACAATTGAAAATACATCTTAGATTTGTGTGGCCAGCTCTTATTTCTTTTTTCTGCTTTTTGGAGGGCGGAAGGCAGGGTTAAGTGACTTGCTCACGGTCACATGACTAGTAAGTATTAAGTGTCTGAGGCCAGATTTGAACTCAGGTCCTCCTGACTGGCCAGTGCTCTGTTCACTGCACTACTTAGTCACCCCAAGCCAGCGCTTATTTCAAGAAAAAAAATTACTTTTAAGGAAATTTCAAAAAGGCACATTCTTGGCTATGTCTTCCATCTTCATTTTGAGATTAGAAAACATGATCCCGGTACCTGTGCCAGACCTCAGCTCCGTTGTCCTTTCTCTCAGAAGAACGTGTCCTCTCCTTCCTAAAGAGCCACACTTAAGCTTTGCTTCTCATTTTCCTCCTATGGGTCATAAAAGAAAAGAATCTATCATTTAAAGTGAGCAAAATGAAAACATATCATCACGAGCCTCAGGCTTTTGAATTCTTGTCCAAAGAATAATTGATATAGGATTGTCTATCTGAAGGTATAAATTTCTTGACACTAAAGATAACAGAGAGTGTTCTCATGGAAAGACCATTGTATATGAAGTCACACAAGACCTAATTTTGTATCCCAGGTCTGCTTCTTGCTAACTGGGTAACCTTGAATTTCAATGCAGTCCCTGACTATCTGTGTGACCATGAGAAAGTCCCCTTTCTCCATCTGAACCTCAGTTTCCTAAATGACTTCTAAGGTCTCTCACAGCTGTAAATTCCAAGATCCTATGTCTTTGCCAGATACTTAGACAATGTCTATCTTGTTTTGGACCAGACTAGATCTGTGATTTCATCTGTGTCTGAGACTCTTGGTGAGGAAATTCCCTCCATCAATACAGAAAGATTTTAAAGAGTTGATGGGGGCACTGAGAGTTTAAGTAACTTACCCTGGGTCACACAGCCAGTATTTGGCAAAGACAGGACCTGAACCCAGGTCCTGGCTCTAAACCTAGCTCTCTATCCACTAAACCACAATTGCTTTTCATCTTTAAGACCCCTTTGGATTCTTAGTTAACATGAGCATTGTTAATCACAATAATTCTTTAAGTTTATATTACTAGTGAAATGACCTTGAAAGAGTCCCAGAAAATCCCTTAATTAAATTGTCAGTGGGAAGTTATCAACAACTAGCAGTGGATTGACAAGGAATTACAGGGGAATTCTGTTCAATTGGATTGAGTTTTTTTCTTTTTGGATAGTATTTTATTTTTCTCCAATTACACGTAAAGACAATTTTAAACATTTATTTAAAAAAATTTTTGAGTTTCAAATTTTCTCCTTCAGCCCTTCATCTCCCCCCTCCCTAAGACAATAAGCAATTTGTCATTGATTATATATGTGCAAGCATGTAAAGAATATTTCCATATTGGACTGAGTTTTTATTATTGGCGAAATCCCCAAATGTAAGGGGGAAAATCCTATTGTGTATTGTTTCTCTTCGAAGTTTTAGAAACTCCCGACTATTTTCTTCTCTGGAGGCCTGCATGGTGATGATGAGAACCACAAATTAAAGATCTAGCATCTGGTCAGATACTTAACTGTGCTTTATTTTCATCTAAAAGGCCCATCAGGATCAGGGTCCTGCTTACCGAAGTGACTTCTGCCCATCCTGTTTATCATCTCAGTCATTTTGACTGATTGTGTTGTTGACCACAGAAAGTCTCCTAACTCAGAATCGTATGATTTTAGAGCTTGAAGGGACTTTAGAAATTGTCTAATCCCACTTTATTTCAAAAATGGGGAAACTGAGACCAATAGAGGTGAAGTGGCTTGTCTGACATGAAACCTGGTTTTCTCTCCACAAGGGAGACAGTGCTGCCCTAAAGCTACAGGAGGATGCCCTAGTAATTCCCTTTGGTAGATGCGCAGCCAGTGTTAAAAAGAAGGAGATAGCAGGGACAGACAAAATTTTTATCTTTTTGCAATAATCAGTTAGCATCATAGACAGAATGGAAGATTTGGAGTCTGGAAGACTTGAGTTCAAATCCCACCCCAGATACTTTCAGCTAGAAAGTGTGTGAGCTTGGGCAAGTCAACTAACTTCTCTAAGTCTCTTTTTCCTTATCTGAAAAATGGGACTAATAATAGCACCTACTCCATAGAATTGTTGTGAGGATAACTGAGGTAGCATACATAAAGCACTTTGCAAACCAAAGAGGGTGGTCTATATAGAGGGTACCTAATATTTTTCATAATGACCTCTGAGAGTCTCTGTTTTCCTGGGAGTAAGTGATAAGTAACAGTAGTAGTAGCAGGAGCAGCAGCAACAGTAGTAACAGAAGTAGTAGTAGTACAGGAGCACTAGTAGTAGTGGAATAGTGGCAATATTCTAGTAGCAGCAGTAGTAGTAGTAGTAATAGTAGTAGTAGTAGTAGTGCTGATGGCAACAGCAGTAGTAGTGGTAATAGTGGCAATATCATAATAGTAGTTGTAGTGACAGCAGCAGTAGTGGTAGTAGTAGCAGTATTGTAGTAGTAGTAGTAGTAGTAGTTGTAGTAGTAGTAGTAGCAGCAGCAGTAGTAGTAGTAGTGGCAGTAGTAGTAGTAGTAGCAGTAGTAGTAGTAGTAGTAGTAGTAGTAGTAGTAGTAGTAGTGGCAGTAGTAATATCAATCAATAAACATTAAGCATTTACTATGTGCCAGGCACAGTGCTAAGTGCTAGGAATAAAAGAAGAGGAAAAAGACAGTTCCTGCCCTCAAGGAGCTTACAATCCAAGAGAGGAAACATCCAAATAGATATATACAAAGCAAGTTACAACCAGGATAAATAGGAAATAATTAATAGAGGGAAGGCATTAGGATTAAGAGGGCTTGGGGAAAGCTTCCCTGTAGAAGATAGGACTTTAGTTGGTACTTAAAGGAAGTCAGGGAGGTCACTAGTTGTAACAGAGGAAGGAGGCTGTTCCAGGCATGGGGGACAATCAGAGCAGAGAATGCCCAGAGCAGAGAAATGGAGTGTCTTGTTGGTGTAATAGCCAGGAAGCCAATGTCATTGGATCAAAGAGTACATCTTGAAGAGTGAAGTATAAAAAGACTGGAAAGGTAGGAGGGGGCTAAGTTATGGAAGGATTCAAATGGCAAACAGAACATTTCATATTTGTTCCTGGAGGCAATAGGGAGCCATTGGAGTTTAATGAGTAACAGAGTGATATGGTCAGACCTTCATTTTTGGAAAATCACTTTAGGGGCTGAATGGAAAACAGATTGCAGTGAGGAGAGACTTGAGGCAGGCAGACCCATCAATAGGCTATTACAAAAATCCAGGCATAAGTAGTAATAATAGTAATATAAAGATGGGGTTGAAACCTCCCAAGACCATTTTAACTCTGATTCTTTAACTATGTGAAATATGTTTCAATTAAGAAATTGATCAAAATACCATAGTAAAAGTGTGAAAACTGGAGAAGTAGATGGCAATCCACTCCATTATCTTTGCCAAGAAAACCCCAAATGGGGTTACACAGAGTTGGACATGACTGAAACAACTCAACAACAACAAAAGTGTGAAAAGGTCTTCAAACTGGAATAACTAGAATGAAGATGCACAAGAATTATTTAAATAGACTGAAGAAACTTGGCACAAGAATCCTCTACAAATTATCAAGGGAATAGAGATGGGAGATATCCCTAAAATTGGAGTGAGTGTGAAGTTTCCTGAGAAGGAATGATGTAAGGGGAAAAAAGAGACCAGCACCAGGCAAGTATCCTTCGTTCTACCACCACCCCTTTTGACCAAAGGTACACATTCCAGCCTTGAAGGGTCTGGAGGATGTTGGATTGGTATCCTAGCATTATTGCCTCTAGAGACAGCAGAAGCTTCCATCTCTCCATTATTGTCCTAAATAGCATCCTGAAATCAGCTAGAGACAATGTTGCTTTACTAGGAGTCAAAGACAGACTGGATTCATGACTCCACAAGAAGTCCAACAAAGAGATTATCCTATGCCATAAGGAAACTTCATGAATACCCTATAGGTGGGAGAAAAGAACCAGCAGCCAAGGACTGATCTTTGGCCACAAGCACTTTCTATCCTTAGGCCCATTTTCCTTTAGAATCTATATGTACTTATGGGAAGAGTGTGACCTAGACATTTGGAGGGCGGGGATGTTTTGCACCAACTGTTCTTGTTCTATTACTTTGTTAAATACTCCCTTTCTTAACCACCTCCCCCCACAAAAAAAGAAAACCATGACAAGACTGGCTGACTAAATGAATCTAAACTGATCATCTTGGTGCATTGGAGTATGAGGGTATGGACTCCAGCCAATAGGGTTAGAGAATTACTCCCTGGCTCTCAGGGTACCCATAGTAACCTGAGAGGGGAAGATGGTCCCCAAGTTCTGGGTGTGCCCACTCATCCCTAGAAGTGAGAGTTGAGAAAAGGATACCTCAGATCATACTTGGGCTAACTGTAATAATAGTAGTAGCAATTACGATGACAATGAGTGACATTTATATAGCCCTTCATGACTATAATAAAGTTTCACTTTCATTATCTCATCCAATCTCATTGTCATTAAGAATAACAAATGCTAGGTCATGTTTTTAAAAGTTTTCTTAAAGTTTGGAGACATTCCAAGTGCAACCTAAATAGAACTTAAGAAATCTAGATGATTGGGAACTGTTATCAGTTCCCAACATGAGAAATCAGTATGGTGTTTTTATTCAATATGTTTGTATCTCACTGGTGGAAAATAGGACCAGGTGTTTTGGGGGAGGGGGTATATTTTTTATTTTTTATTGAATGAATAGGAGAGTGCCCCTCTGAATTTAAGGCATTCTGCTACAGTCTTACCATCCCAGCCAGACTCAAGAAGAGAAAAAGACTATGTAGCACAATGGAGAGAACATCGCATGTGGTATTAGGATTATCAAAGACTGTGCCTACATGCACATACTGAAGTGAAGCCCTGAGGCCAATGTCAGGATAATTTTTTAAAAAAGGGAAAGGGTAGGTGTGTGAAAAACCCTTTTGTCTCAATTTTCTGGTGAGAAAAGTTTCTAGTCCTGAATTATCTACATAATTGTCACAAATCTCTATCTCTATTTTGACCAATAAGGAACCTGAAGTGGAGAGTTAAGACAGTTGCTTATGGTCACACAGAAACTTGGCAGTGGACTCAAACCATGGTGTGATTAGAGCATGGCCCTTGGCATCATATGGGGATCCCACTCATGCTGGCCATAGGGAATTCTCACAGGAATATGAGATGAATCTCAGGTCCTTCAATAGCCCTGTAAGAGAAGTGTTAGAACAACAGTATCAAAGGCAGTCATGGCTTGGGGAGAGGGATTCCTCAATGAGTCTGAAGAGGAAATGTAGTTGAAAAGCTAAAAGAAAATCCATGTCCTACCCTTAGTTGTTCTGCTTATGAAGCTGGTGGGGGTGGGGAAGAGGATAGCTCCTAACTTAATCATCAATAGGATCCTAACGTAATAACCAGTAAACATAAATGTTCCAATAAGTTCAGATAGGACCTGAACCTTTGATTTCATTAGTACAAGGTCCTCCCTGGAGAAGAAACTCCCTGTACCAATGCAGGTCACCACCTTTTCTAAAATTTATAGTCTTAGAGACTTCCTAGAATCATTGAGAGGTTAAGGTTCTCATGGACAGTATGTCAGAGGCAAAGGTTGTACTGTCATCTCCCTAACTTCCAGACCAGACCAGCTTTCTAGTCACCACGCCACACTGTGTAAAACTGAACTCCTGTATGATTCTCCTCTCAAGGAGGCAGCATGACAACAGACTTGTGTACACACGGTGCTGGGCTCAGAGTAAAGAAGAGCTGGGATTCAGTTGACCTTCCTGAGCTTCAGATTGGGGATAAAAATGCTTCAAGTACCTATCACGGCATTGCTACAAGTTTCAAATGAATTGACATGGGTAAAGCACTTTGTTAATTCCAAAAGGATGTGTATATCTTTGTTATTCTTCATGGAGAGAGGGAAGAAATTTTTAAAAATTATTTAGATTTGGGCAAAAGCCAAGTTAAAGGCAGCATGGTATATGCCTAGGGAGCTGTTCGTGGAGCCAGGAAGACCCAAATCCAAGTCCTGACTTCTGTGTTGAGTCTGGCAGGTCAATAAGTGTTCTAAGCCAAACTTGCTCCCCAACACTCCCTGAGGGCACCAGAACTACATGAAAATGTAATTGGGAAATATTTAACAAAATAAGTAAAAATAGAACAAAGCATAGATGTTGCATTTTAAAACTAAGTCAATATGCAGCCCATGGGGATTCTTATGTACAAATCAGTGGCCCCTTTTTGCTTTTGAGTTTGACACTTGCGTTCTAGGCAACTCTCTATCAATCAATCAATAAACATATATTAAGTGCCTACTATGCGCCAGACACTGTTTGGGACTCAGAAAGAGCTTGACATACATTGGGGGAGGCACTTTCCTCACCTGGGAATTCCCTATACCAAGGTAATCACATGTCCAGTTCCTCAAGCTAGTATGAACTTAGCAAACAGGCATTTCAATATACAAAGAGTAGAAAAAGACGATCTCATCCAAAGCTGTGAACTTCTGTGTCATAATTTGTTCTTAAATGGTATATTAAATTTATTATTTTTACAAAGTAATATATTTTATTGTTATATATTATATACAATTTCTGTATAATTATAAAACATAATTTTGTAATATAATATTCACTCTAATATATAATGTTTATATAATAATTTATTAAATTAATAATTAAATCAAACTTTAAAAGTATAGTGCTAAGCCTTCTTGTCTCTGTCCCTTTCTGAACTTTCTTCTCTCTTCTGGGTGTGATGGGCTTGTTTCTTTATCTGTTCGGGATACAAAGGAGGTAGACAAGTTTCTCACCTCTCTGTTTAATTCAACTGTAGAGACTTCCTAAGGGGGAGGGAAGAATGGTTGTTCTTCCTCATGCTTCTCAGCCTCCTAAGAAATGGAACTCTGCAAACATTCAGGTGTCATGGCCCGTAAATCTTTTCTGAAATTCCTCAAGGTACATTCCATTTCCTCCTTTGTCTGATCACAGGCAGTGAGGGAATTCTCCCATCTCAGGGATTCCACCGAGGGCCTGCCTGCAGTGACGGGGGGGTGTCTTTGCTAGATTACCGACTGTTTTCAGCAGTTGACCCAGACTTCGGCATCATCACTTCCTGATTGTATTGATATGTGTTTCTATTATTTGCTTATTTGCGCCTTGAGGAACAATTACTTTTTGTTGTTTTACTGTAAACAGCATTGCAAGGCCTTGGATTAAATCATAATGGTTTACCATGCTGTTCACGCACCTTTGTCCCCTGGGAATGTGGTGACGTGAATTTACAGGAACATCGGGGTATTTTTCACCAACAGTTTCCTGTTATTGATATGCTTTTGTTTAGTTGTGATCTTTTTTTTTTTTTACCCTTTCAGTTTCTCAAGGGAAAAATAAACAGGGGTATGACCATTATCACAGTCCTAGGCTATCACAGGGGAACTTGGCAAATGTCCTTCTGACTTGGAACTCTGCACCACTCAATGCAGAACTTCATCGGTCTGGCTATTGTTTATTGGGAATTGGTTTTCTATCACATTCTTTAACCATATCTATCATTACACTTGCATGTATTTTAATCTTGCATTTTGCAATATATTAAAAAATATATGTAGAAGACATGTTATATATCTATATGTAATATCCCACCTGACCTTCACAACACCTCTGCAAGGTAAGTGCTATTATCATACCCATTTTATAATTGAGGAAACAGAAGCAGTCAGAGGTTAAAAGACTTGCCCAGGGTCACATATCTAGAATAAAAAAGCATATTTTAAGTGTTTATTTTATATTTATTTAATGCCTTTTGCTTTTATATCACATTCACTTTGTGAGATGGGACACAGGATGGTATATAGATTTAGAATAAAGAGAACCTAAATTCAAATCCCTTCTCTGCTACTTACTACTGGTATGACCTTGGACAAATCATTTTTCTCTCTGGGTTCACTTTTCTTATCTGAAAAATAAGAGGTTTGAACTTGATGACTTCCAAAATCCCTCTAGCTCTAAATCTTTAATTCTATAATCATTTCCCTATATACCTTTCCTCCCTCACCTTTTTTTTTTTTGTAAAAACAAATCACAATTCAACAAAATCAACTAACATATCCCAATGCTGATAGCCTATGAAAGACACCGCACCCATGAGCCTCTGCACCTTCAATGATTTTTCCCTTTCTTCTCTGGGCCTAGCTTGGTCCTCTTAATTATGCAACATTCCATTTTACTTTGTTGTCATTTTATTGTGTATATTGTTTCCTGGTTCTGTTTATTTCATTTGCATCTGCCTGTGGAAGTCTTCCCATGCCTCTCTAAATTCTTCATTTCTTCATCATTTCTTACAGCATAATAATAGTCCATTACATTCATAAATTAAAGTTTGCTTAGTCATTCCTCAGTTCATTTAAACCTATTTTCTTCTAGTTCTTTGCTAAAACAAAGAAGGCTGCTGTGAATATTTCAGTCTACAAGAGGCTTTTTTTCTGTCTGACTTCATCGAAAATACCTTAACAATGCTTTTTTCAGGGTCTGCTTTTTTTTGTAAGAAAGGTTGATTTCCCAAGATAACTTTGAAGGATTTATGATGTAAAATGCCATCCATCCCCAAAGAAAGAACTGATAGTGTCAGAATACAGATGGAAGCATTTTTTTTACTTTATTTTTCTTCAGATTTTTTTTTGGTCTATGTTTTCTTTTACAATGTGACTAACATATAAATTTGTCTTGCATGACTACACATGTATAACCTATCTCAAATTGCTTGCTTTCTCAATGTAGGGGGTAGGGGGGAGGAAAGGAGAGAATTTGGAGGTCAAAATTTTTAAAATGAATGTTAAAAATGGTTTTTACATGTAATTGGGGGGGGAAAATAAAATACAAATAAATATTTTTAAGAATTTTTGGTTTCTTCAAAATATACTCAAATATTTATTCATTCTTCTTAAAGACAGGTGAATGTAGGTTTCCATAGATCACTTCCATCAGCATCATTGTTTATTTAACGTAAACCAAAGACTGATAACTGCAAATTTAGCTTTTAGGATGGAAATTGTCCAGCTTAGATCATAATCTTGGTAAAAGAACTGTTTGGATTTTTAAAATATCAACTTTCAGGAATGGGATTTGCATGAACACTTTTCTCTCAGCTGGGTTTTCCTTTGCAATCCTTCAAATTCAAAGGACGCAGCCTTCAAAGAAAGTGATTTTCTCTCTAGTTTACCAACTAGGCTGCTTTCCCTCCAAATTGACATAAACATAAGTAATTTGACACTAGATCCCTGAAATCTGAAAAGTAAACAAGAACTCCTAAAGATTTCAAGTTACACCCCTTTCCCCCACACCCCCAGGTAAACCTCAAAACAATGGGCCTAATTTTCTCCTCACAAGCTACCCCAGGGTAACAAAGAAGTCACTAGGTCAACCTGCCTGGGGCTGAGAGAGTCTCTAACCCAGAAAAACCCTTCCTTTTAAATGTCAAATTTACAGTAAGCCTTGATCAACACCTAAGTCTTTAAATGCACTTAAAGAAGCCCATTGTTAGTAAAAATTATCCTATCAACAACTTTAAGGTGAAGGCCATTTGAGTCTAAGACTCAAGTTGGTGCCAAGAACAGTTGGAAGTCCCAGTACCTGAGCCAGGAGAGGTTCAGTCCTTTCTGATTCTCTCCTTTAGTTCCCTCAGGCTTGGTTGGATCCTCACACCCAACCAATAAGGGTGGGGACTAATGAGACTTTCTCCCACTAAGAGCTTCTCAGAAAAGGGGTGCTGCTTCATTTACCTCAAGGTGGAGAACAGTAAAATTTCTTTAATGACTCTGCTCCTCCTCATCAAACTATTCATTGTCTTTCTTAGGGAGGTTCAAAGCCTGAGTCACACACTGGGTCCCCAGCCCCTCTGCTGGATTGCGTGGAAGAGGTGAAGAAGAGGCTGAGGAATTGATTCTCTAAATCTGTAGGAAGCTCTGGAATTGTCCATTAATTAGAGAACAGTAGACTCCAGCTGGGGCAGTACTTTTCACCCTTTTATAGATGAGAACACTAGCCCATTTAAAAACTTTTCCAAGACCACACAATGTAAAACACTCTTCCAAGACCACACAATGAGCGAGTCAGGGCAGAGGCACTGATCATTACGTCAGACCGTCAAAATCGTTACACACTGAAACCATGCATCAGAAACTTCTAAAAGAACAGACATGTCTCGGTCGCTTAAGAATTCTAGTCTATGTATTGTTTTTCCAAAGCTGTGTTCAATGATGAAACTCCATACAAAAGTAGTCCTATTCAAGTTAAAAAATTTCAGCAGTTTGAGACAGATTCAAAGGGAAACACAGATCTAAGCATTTAGATACGTAAACAGGACCTTTTATGCCTTCTACCAATTTGATATGACAGATATCTATTAAGTAACAACTCTCTGCAAGACACTTAGAAGACAACAGGAATGCAAGGATTAAAAAGAACCCAGTTCCTGCCCTTTAGATGCTTACAATATAACAGGGGAAAGGAGATAGACACAAATAAGCAGAATGTATTACCCACAAAGGAGAACTCCAGACTAAGTGTTCTAAGAAAACTGGCTCACTTTTGGGTCACTTCTCTTTTTTAAGCCATTCCATCCCAGACAAAGAAAAAATACTTTTCCTTTAGCATCAGATAAAGTGAAAAGAACTAGCTCTGGGATCAGAGGATCCAAGTTCAAATCCTGTCTGTTCTTGGCCTCAGTTTCCTCATCTGTAAAAGGAAGGGGCTTGACTAGATGACTTCTGAGCCCTTTTCCGGGTCCAGATCTAGGATCTTCAGGAGTCTCTCAGAGAATGAATTCCTGACTGCAGCCAGAATGACTTCGTTATTTGCTTCCAAGTTGACATAACAAAACATTTGCCAAGGGGTCCGTCAAATACAAAGTTACCAATTGTATGTGATCTCTGACTCTGCTCCCAAAGAGTCCCCACCATGGTTGGCTATGCCTTCTTTGTGGGTTTCTGCAGTCACTGTGACACTCAAGTCATGGGGCACCACACACAGAGCCACAAATCTCAGCTGAACACATTGACAGAGCATCTACTGTAATTTTGGGAGTTTTCCCCTACAAGGTCAAAATTTAAATTTGACATTATTGCCTCCAATTGATTTTTTTTTGTAGCTGTACCTTCCTGTTAATCCTTAGAATTCTGAGCCTTCAGTCTATGTGTCATAGTGAAAGACTGGGAAACCTCTGTGGTGAAAAAATGAACCACAATGAATGGTGTTTTGGTTTAACTCTCTGTTCCCAATGCTATTTTTAAAATATTAAAGTCTCTTTCTTGATTTGGATTCTTAAGACATGAAAGTATATTTTTAATGTGATTTTCTGGTGTAAAACCTATGATTTAGAGAATGCAAAAAACATTTCGTATTAGAATAGATCAAACTAAGGCAAAAACTTGGCTTAATCTTCAGAATCAAAACAATATTAATAATAATGTGAAGGGTAACACGTGGCTTAAAAAGTTAAGCAGAAGCACAGTCTGTAAATTTTCTTACTGGTCTTCCCTAATTATGAATATCGTCTAGAGTTTTCTTTAGCTAAAATATATTATATATATATTTTTTTTCCAATAAGAGACCTTTTCTAATTTCTTGTTAGAATCTATCACCAAAAATTTCTTTAAATCTATTTTGTATATATGATGTATCTGTTCATCTGTATTCATTGTCCCACCTCCCCATCTCTCCCCTCCCTCCCCCACCATGTAAACTCTCAAGGGCAAGAATTATTTGTTAATCTAGCACAGCTCCTGGCTCATAGTAGGGGCTTAATAAATGCCTGCCAAACCAAATGAATTTCTCTTCTAGTTCCTTCTATTCTGAACAATGTTTAATAAGTATGGAAATCAAGAATTGCAAGAGAAAACAATTGTGGACACCCTGAAAGAAATGGTTACGCTTTCTTAAAAAACTACTTAAACTGTCAAGTAGCTCTTTCCTGGTTGACAGATGGGTTCAAAGGTTTCCCCTCAGTTCTTTATGCATATTCAGTTGGGTTGCTAGTCCTACCCACCAAGAGCACTTACTCCTTCACAGTAGGAAAACTTTATATATGTAAATGTGATCAGCGAAATTAGGAAATGTGGTTTAAAACCAAAATTATAGTATATGATAACCACTGTATCTTCCATGAGTTACTTTTATTGAAGGAGCTAAGCATTAAGCTTAGAAAATTAAATGCACCAAGGTCAGAAAATGCATAAACTTAGTTTTCTTCAGCAAGCCCTCACCCAATGAGAATGTCTTATCCCTAGGGTCAAAGAAGACAAATGGAGTTGATAAAAGAGCTTTCTGTCCTCAGGTGTAATTAGACTGTTCTAGAGGACAGAGACCAAGTATCTTTAGTGCCCCACACAATAGCTAACATACCGCAGGTGCTCAAAAAATACCTGCTGATGAAGAGAGAGAGACGAACTTTGTTTTTTCTGTCATCTTCTACTTAGGGAAATGTTACTTTGGTTGTTGTTGTTCCAATTGCGTCCAACCCTTCATGACTCCATTTGGGGTCTTCTTGGCAAAGGTACTGGAGTGATTTGCCATTTCCTTCTCCAGTTCATTTTATACATAAGGAACCTGAGGCAAATGGGGTTAAGTGATTTGCCCAGGGTCACACAGCTAGTAAACATCTGAGGCTAGATTTTTTAGATCATGAGGATGAGTCTTCATGATTCCAAGCCCAAAACTCTATCCACCGTGTCACCTATTCATGTGTACTGGGCTGTACTGGGACATTGTCTCCATACTTGGAATCTAATTCCCCTTTCACCAGACAGAGCCATATTTGTAATCTATAGTCCAGAATACTGTCATGATTTTATGTAAAGAGTCTACAGGAATACAACCATGTATATCAAAAGGACCATCTCATAGGATTAGTACAGAGTAAAAACAGCTCAGGTTTTTATAGTGATCTGAATATTTTTCTCACAACCTCTGAGGAAGGTGGTCCAAATATCATTAGGAACCCCTTAGCAAATAGGAACCAGGTATCTTTGCCTTAACTATCAAAAGCTAGAGAAAACTAGGTCACACTGTACCTCACCTCCACCCCCATCCAGGAGATGACATCAGCAGTACTAAAGCTCTCCACCTATCGCAGAATGAGCTGCCTCCAGAGGCAGTGAACTCTCCTTTACAAGAGGTCTCCAAATGAAGGCAGGTCATCCACCTGTTGGGTATATTGTAGAGAAGATTCTTGATTAGGTTGGCCTGGATGTCCTCCTAAGTCCCTTCTAGTGCTGAGATTCTCTGACCCTGAAATAGCTGGGTAGATGGACTATAGTGGGTGGCCTAGCTGTGACATCATGTGTGACATACTCCCAGGCAGGACAGAGAGTTGAGGTTGTTGCTGGACCGACAGTCAGTTCTTCTGGAAACTTTGCCCTTTCCCTCTCCCTAACCCAAGCCATACAGTTAGAATTCTCTTTCTGCTAGCAGATGGGTTACTTCTCCCAGCAACTTGGCTTAGGTGAAGGTGGAGAGCTCGTTTTCAATCTATGACCATAAAAATACATAGTTAGCTAGTTCAAACCTCCCTCTCCCAAAAGAGGACAACTTGACCACATGTGTTGTTTCATTTCCCCTATGCTTTGCCTAACTACAAAGTTGGCCAGTTTTGTTCTGTTCTGTACCCAATATTTTCCTATTTATAAATCCCCATTAGTCTAGATGTACCTGAATCAGCAATAGAACTCTAATGCATTTTAGAAATGTAAATATTGCAAACAATTAACCTAAGCAATAACTAATACTACTCTACTTTCTTTACAGAGTATTCTAGAAAAGACTGGGATTGGATTTTGCCAGCACCTGTCCACATTCATTGAAACTCCCCATTCCAAATTTACTCCCTCCCTCCAAGAAACAGCCCTACATTTCATGTACTGCCCTCAAATTCTCTAATATAACAGAGTTTAAACAAAGTCCACGAGCACAAAATGGAGATGGTGCCTTATCCTTCAAACCAAAACTATTGAAGGTCATCATTGTATGGGACATTTTAACTTTGTTAACCTGTATTCATTAGAGGAAAGTTCTATGAGAGAACAGATCGTTAAAGTCCATATCTATGGCATACACTACAAGGCAGAATTCTGCCCAAAATTTGCTCTCAGGATGAGAACTTATATATCAAGTTTCCCAATAAGAGAAAACAAGAGACATTCCCCTTCAGTGAGTGGGTTTATAATGGAACACTGACAGGCCCTCCAAGCTGAAGAGTACAGCCGCCAACTTAGCAAACCAGAATCTGAGTCACTGTTAACGGCCAAATAGAACCAGAATGACTCAGAAGGAGAATGGGAAATAGACTTGTTTTTTCTTCATTCATTCTTATAGATTTGATTCACAAGAAAAATAAAGTCAAAATCACCAAAAGAATATTTTATCTAGAAATCATATTGTCTTTCTGTGCCTGGAGAAATACAGCAAAAGTAAAATATGAAAGCTACAAGAGCGACCACGTTCGCTTTTACAATTTAAACATGCCTTGTTTTATCTGGCAGCAATTTTCAGATATTAGTGGCAATGTGGTTTTTCAGCAATTTTGGCTCTTGACTATTAAGTTTTCAATGCTTTCTGTTTGCACAAAACAAACACACAAACTTACAAAATCATGAATAGTTCTGGCAATAATGCAGTTTATTGGTAAATGGGTCAAAAGTAATCACTGGTTTGCAGACCAGAAGCCATCTGCCAAGATTCTTAACTTAAAATTCAGGAGAGGACCTTGAAGAGAAGTCCACAAAAGGAGCATTGCAGGGACAAGTCTTCCTTTGGCAAATACCAGAGAACCTTAACAGAGCTTGATATTAATGTGGAAAGTCTCTCATTCCCTACAATGTAATTCCAAACATATAAAAAATTTGCCCTTTTTACATTTTACTTTGGATTCCAAACGTAAGGATGGATTCAAGTTGCCATCTTGGAAAAAAGCATACATTTTCATTCATCTTACAAATGATATATTTTTAAAGCATATCCAACAAGGAAGTTTGGAATCATTGACACCTGGAGTGTTATATTTCCTGTTTTAAATTTGTCTTTTTCCTGTCCCTTTCATTCTCGTATCCTCCATGTATTCCTTTATTTTCTTGTCTCTCTTCCTCTGTCTAACTTTATTGTCTCTGTGTCTCTCTACTTTTGCCTCTGAATGTATAGGCCACTGCACACCTGCCTCCTCCAGCCTGTATGCACCCCTATTTTCCTTTATCACTGAAAAGCATCTTTTTCTCCCTTAGCTCGCATGACTAGCCGGTCCTCTGAAATGGAAAATTTGATACAGACACCAGGTATACTGCTGCCTGTATCCAACAAATGTCATGGTTGGCACAGGTAGAGATGCTGAAATCCAAGAAATTGCTATATCCAGAAGCATCGTTTTGAATGCTTTGGAAAGCTGATTAATTTATAGAGATTTATTTAGTGCCAAATACTTTCAGATTACTGTTGTTAGGTACTGTGTAGGATACAAAGAAATATAGCACTAGTCTCTGCCCTTTGAGGGCTTAATTTCTAGTTGAAGAAATAGGAAGTACAGACATAAAATGAAAAAAAAATAGAGGCAATTTATACTAAGGACCACAGACAGACTCCACTTTGGAAAGTGCTTTTCTAGAATTTTTGGGTCTCAGAGTTAGACTTCAAAGGTTGGATAGGAGTTAGGTAGTTGTGTGGATACAGCCTCTTTTAAAAAAATTTTTTTTTTATTTTAGTTTGCATCATTCTTTTCCACAAGATTTTGAGTTACATATTTTATTCCCATCTTTCCCCTACCCACCGCCCCAAAACAGCCATTCCAGTGTATCCCCCCTCCCCCAGTCTATTCTCTCCTATGTCTTCCCCCTTCACCCCTCTGACTTTTCAGTAGGGCAGGATGGATCTCCCAACCACAGCCTTTTAAAAAATTTTAGTTTCTATAAAATTGATTACAGTGTACCTCTTTACAGAAAAGATCAGTTTTAGTTATTACTTTCAGATATAAAATTCCATGAATCTTGGTTTGTATTCATATAGAATTTTACAATTTATAAAGTGTTTTTCTCACAACAGTAATATGTGAACATCATTATCCCTTGTTTTATAGAGTCTCAGAGAGGTTAAGTGATTTTCCCACAGTCACACAGCTAGGAATTGTTCAAGCTAGTATTCAAACATTAGTATACCTACTCTGAGTGAAATACTCTTTCTACTACATTACACAGTTTCTCAGGAATACTAGACCATGATGAGACTAAGGGTCAGAGATAAGCCCTAGATCCCATATACCCTTAAAAAAATCCATCTGAGACATTCTCAGGAAGCCTGAGGTTTGCCAACAAGTTAAAGACTTGTAAATATGCTCTTCAGTTTTGGTTATGCCCCCCTAGGGCTCAAAACATCTCCCTCCTGTCTGGTGTTCGATTTATTCCTTCATCAATATTTAAAGCCTTCAACACCTTTCCTCTTCCCCTCCTCCCCTACTACTGACTATTTGAAAAGAGCTACATTTGCCATACCCAATGATCCAAAGAGCTCATTTATTGTTGCTCCATCTTGTCCAACTCTTCCTGACTCCATTTGGAGTTTTCTTGGAAAAGATACCAGAGTTATTCACCATTTCCTTCTCCAGCTCATTTTGCAGATTGAGGAAACTGAGGCAAATAGGGTTAAGTGACTTGCCCAGGGTCACACAGCTAGTAAAAGTCTGAGGTCAAGTTTGAACTCAGGTCATTCTGACATCAGGCCTGTCAATCTATCCACTGTGCCACCGAGGTACCGAGAGATCATTGCTAGGCATAAATCCTAAGGAGATCAAAGACAGAAAGAAAGTTCCCATGAATTTGTGATAGCCTAAACCTGGAAAGTGGACAACCATCAACTGGGTTATAGCTAAACAAATGGTAGTATAGAGATGTTACCCTATAGAATAATTTAGTAATATAGATATTATACCATACAAATGGCAAAAATATGAAAAATTCAGAGAAGTCTGGGGAGATATATGAAATGATACAGAGTGAAATAAGCAGAACCAAGAAAATAATATACTCATTGATTATAGCAATGCAAATAGAAGGGAAAAAACACAAATTTAAAATTATGTAATTCTAATGACCAAGGTTGGCCCCAGAGAAGAGTTAGGAAGAGTTAAGAAAAATCTAAATTTCATTGTGACAACTACCTGCCTATCTTCCTTGAGGAGAACATAGTGAAATGCACTTATCATCATATATATATATATCCCTACCTTGGTTTCTCTTCATTCAATTCATAGTTAGTATGACCTTGAACAAATCACTTAACCTCAATTTCCTCAATAGCAAAATGGAGGGTTGGACTAGACATCTTCTTAGATCCCTTCCTAGATCTATGATCCTAAGAACTTTATATTCCATTGTGCTACAAAATATCCAATTGCACTCCATTCTGCCAAATGACCCTGTTTGAAATCCAGGGTGAACTAAACCTAAACCAAGCTGCTACCTGGAGGTATGCCCAGGGTCAGGTTGTAAGAGCAGGAATTAGCCAAGATAAAGTTAAATATATGTCTAAGGAGGCACCAGGCATTTGGTCAAAAAAGATAATATGATTAAATGAGAAACTTTTTAAAAAGTACTTAGGTGCTTTAGTAGTAGGTGCTACGTAATTGTTGCTGTTGCTGTTGTTATTACAGGTCAAGCAGAGATTGGGGTGGTCTGTCGACATTAATTCTGATAAGACAATACCTGGGAATGTGGGCATGTGACTGGTATCAGATGTAGTCTGGAAGGCAAGTTTTAAGGCAGGTAATGACAGTAGTTCATACATAAAGAGAAAGAACTTTAATTTACTGGAGTAGAAGCTTCAGAAAAAAGTGAGTGTGGTACCCTGGATAGCTCCTGGAAAGAGGCAATACTCTGTGATCAAGTGTAAAAAAATCTATTAAAATCTTGAATTCTCAAAGTCCTAAACCTACCCAGCTGACACTACACCCTTAGTAGAATTCAGTGTTTGTTAAGCTGTACTTACTCATGTAAGCCAGGTTCACTTGTGATGAGGCTGATGAATCATCCTGCACATGTACACTGGACCATCCATACAATCCTAAATGTCTGGCACTCTAGATAGAAGATCTCACCTTCCTCATCAGATGACCCGTGGAATCCTATTTCTTCTGAGATAGGCAGGGGCTGGGTGCCTGCACCACTGCCATTTCCTGCTCTGGAAATGATCACATGATGAATAGCCTAAAATCACAAACTTTTCTTTCTACTTGGGGTGGGGTAGAGATAGGGGGCAAATACCTCATCATGAAAGGTGCTTATATATGTTTGTGTATGTATGTACACAATACACATATGTATGTGTATATTCATGTACACACACATCTATATGTGTAGTATAGCTATGTGCATGTAGATGTACATATGTATATATATGTGTGTGTGTGTGTGTGTGTGTGTGTCTTATGTGTGTATTTATAATTCTTTGTCCCTGTGTGTCCTGGCAAATTAAAGTGAAGTATTAGTGTAGCTACTGCCTCCACCAATGCAGATCACCACATTTCCACCTCATGTGCAATTCTTGCTTATTTGTTTCTTCATAAGTCTTCCCTGAAAGATCTGTCCAACAAATTAGACTTTGCTGGAAATGATAAAAACCTTTCCTTCCAGAAAACAATTGACACCTTTCCTTTTATCCATTCTCATTATTGTTTTTGAGTCAATAGCTTGTTTAAAGTAATTGGGTTGGAACCACTACAGTCATACACAGATTTTTCTCCTTATCTTTCTCCAGTCTTCTTAGCTGGTATATATTTCAAACTTTTTTTTTTATCTCATCAGCTCATGATATGATTGTACATAAGGAGATGATTATGAAATGATATCTATAACCAATCATTTCTTGTCTGTTGCCACATCAGCATCCTTTTAGAAAAGTTGTCATCTTATAATTGTTAAGACCTTCTGGAAGATTCCACAGAATTACAGAACTTCAGACATATAAAAGGAATACAATAGCCATCCAATCCAACATATATCTGAAAAAAAAATCTAGTATACTCAAGGAATGATCATCTTGCATTTATTGAAGACCATAATTGAGGGGAAACCCATACCTTCCAAGGCAATTCACTCTGGTTTTGAATAGCTCTAATTATTAGGATGTTTTTCCTATATCAAGCCTAAGTATTCCTCTTTGGAAATTCCACCTATTGTTACTAGTCCTACCGTCTATAGTCAAACCAATGAAATGTAGTCTTTCTTCCATGTGACAGTTCTCCAAATATCCAATGACAGCTCTTTCTGTCTTCTCCAAGTTCTCCAGTTTCACCAACTAATCCTCATCTGGCATAAATCCAAGATCCTTTACAATCCTAGTTTCCCTCTTTTGGATTGATCTATATTATTACTTTCTTTCTTAAAATGTAATACCCAAAACTGGATACTACACAAAACTCTAGATGTGATTTGACCAAGAAAGAGTACAATGGGATTATCACCTCCTTATTCCTAGATGATATGTCTTTCCTAAAAGATTCTAAGTTGACATTAGTTTTCTTGGCTGCCATATATTTGGTTTATCCACTAAGATCCTCAAATCATTTTCAAATAACTGCTATATAGTCATATTTTTTCCCATACTGAATTTATGACATTGATTTTTTGAACCCAAATATGACTTTACATTTATCCCTATTGAAATTGATCTTAGTGGGTTTGGCCCATTGTTCTAGTCAGTTAAAATATTTTTTAATCCTGACCCTATTAGTCAATGTGTCATTACTTTTAAGCTTTGAGTCATTTAAGCATACCATTTATGCTTATTGCCATTTATCCAAGTCATGAATCGAAAAATATGTGTGGACCAAGCACAGATCCCTGGGACCCTCCACGTAGTCCTCCTTACCTTAAAACATGGACGTGAGTCACACACAATGAGAGGACATGAAAGACTTGTGATCTCTGTTTGGAAGAGAGTCTCTTCACCAAGGAAATCAAAAATCCTCAAAGTAGCCAGGTCTTACGCTATTTAGTGCTTCTCAGATTGAGCGCCTTCCCATCTTCTTCTTAAATTTAGTATTCATATGGTAGCAAAGTAGATACTAATAGAGTGGGAAATGGCTAAAAAAAATGTGATATATGAATATAATGTACCATTACTTTGCTGTAAAAAATGATAACTATGATGGATTCAGAGAAGGGTGCAAAGATCTACATTTGCTGAAGCAAGTGCAACTGAAGAAAATAGAGCAAGAAAATAACATAACATAATAATTACAGTAACGTAAATGGAAAAAGCAACCACACAAAAATCAAAAGTCAATGTTGCAAAATTACAAAGACCAGGCATGGTTCAAAAGAAGAAATGTAAAACAATACCCTGTTCACAAAGGTGGCAGGCCCGTAAGTATGATACATGGAAGAAATTTCCAGATGTTTTCAATGTATTGATTAGATATTTATTAGATGAGCTGACTTTTTTTCCTCTCCCTCTTTTTCTTCTTTTTTTTGTCTTTAAAAACATTATTTATTATATGAGATGACTCTTTGGGAGGGAGAAGAATGCTGGGAGAATTTACAGTGATATAAAAAAATGACATCAGTAAAAACTTTTTAAAAAGGTATTCATAACATATATGTATGAAGATTAAGAGTGCAAGTCTTTGGTTTATTTCATTCCTTTATCCAGAATTATATTTTCTGACATAGTTTTGGCTCCATTTCCTGCCTAATATTCATCCTGGAGAGGGAAGAGTAGTGAAATGGGTGCAGCTTTCCCATATGACCATCTAACCATGTGTTTTCTGTCTCATACTGCACTTGTTTCTAACCCCATCTCCATCCTCCTCTAAGAAGAGGAGGTTGCCTTCCACTCAATGACGAACAGTCTCATACCTGATCATTCCTACCCATCTCAGTGGTTCTGAACCACTGTAGCTCATCATTCATATTCCATTTCCCATCTCCATCAGCCAATTCTTTATTTCCATCTCCTTCAATCCTTCTACCCCAGTTCCAACCAAAAGCCACCACCCCTTCCACTGTGGTCTTTGGATTGCTTGTTCCTTCAGCAAGAAACTTCCCTTCATTCTAAATATTTTTCTCCTATTAATTTCATATTCTAGCTATTACTGAAACCTGATTCCCTACTCTGGTGACACAAGCCTCCCTGGCTATCCTTTCCAATACAGGCTGTACCTTTACTCACTCTCTTTGGTTCACTGGTCAGGGTGGGGGAATTGGAATATTCATTGCTCCCCTTTGACACTTCTAGGTTGTTCCTCTCCCTCCATCACTCAGTAACATCTCTTCCTTTGAGGTTCACACAATTCATATCTACCACCCAACCAAAATCCTGGTCTATGCTGTCTACAGACCTCCAGGTCACTCTGCTTTTTTCCTCTGAATTTGGTGTCTGGCTCACAATTTTTCTCCTCTCTACTACCTTTTCCCTTATTCTAGGAGACTTCAACATACAAATTGACTCACCTTAACCACTCCCTTCCTCAACCTACCTACTTCCCATGATCTATTCTTCCACCCCACCTCATTCATACAAAAAGATGGTCATGCCCTTGATCTTGCCTTCACCCACCTTTATGTACAAAAATTACAAAATCTTCTTATACAACCATAATTCATAGTCTTTGGACCTCTCCATCTGCCTTCTTTTTCCAAACCCTACTCTTAATCCACACTGTGACCTTTAATCTCTCAACCCCTCAGTTCCCTCCTGAGTCATTACCCCTGCACTAATCACTCTCTCCTCTTTTCCCCATTTTGAGTTCATAGTTAACCAGTTTAACTTTACACAGCCCTCTTTTCTTGAGTCCTTTTCCCTTTACCATATTGCCGATTCTACCCAGTCAAGCCTCATCCTTGGATCTTTCCCACCATTAGCTCCCTTGGCTCCTACACTTGTGCTAATGAATGAAAGTGGAGAAAATTATACAATTGTTCTAACTGGGCCCACTACAAATTTATATTATGCAATTACAACTGAGCCCTCACTACTTCCAGGTATTTTATTGTGCCTCCTTTATCAACTCACTGTCCTCTCCAGAGCAGCTATTCTAAATCTTTTCATTCATTCCTAACCCTCCCATGGCTCTACTTCCCCCTGTTCTTTGACTTGAGAACCTTGCTTCATATTTTACAGAAAAAAGTGGAGGCCATTTGCCAAGAGCTCTCTCTTCTTCCTTCTTCCTCATCTCACATCACTCAGATGTCTTCCGCCATTATCTCCTCCTTCACCCCTGCCTCACATGAAAGGTGGGCTTATGGGGTGGCTAGGTGGTGCAGTGCATAGAGCACTGGCCCTGGAGTCAGGAGAACCTGAGTTAATATCCAGCCTCAGACACTTAACACTTACTAGCTGTGTGACCTTAGGCAAGTCACTTAACCCCAATTGCCCTGCCTTCCTTCCTCCAAAAAAAAAAAATAAATAAAAGAAAGGTGGGCTTATTCCCTACTAAGGTTACTCAAGCAACCCCATTCCATCCCATCTCCTCCAACCGATTGCCCCCTCTATTGTTCTCAATTTATCATTATTTTGAATCTCTCTATCCATTGGCATCTTCCCCACTGTCTATAAACATGTCTCCCTTATCCTCAGAAAATCCTCATTTCATCCTTCCATCCTCACTAACTATCCTCTTTCATCTCTTCTGCTCTTTTCAGCTAACCCTCTTGAAAAGACTATCTAGAATAAATGCTTCCAACTTTCTCTCCTCTCACTCTCTTTCTAACCCCTCATAATCTGACTTCTGACCATATCATTCCATTGAAACTGCTCTCTCCAAAGTTACCAGTGATCTCTTATTTGCCAGATCCTATGGTCTTTTCTCAGTTCTCATTCTCTTTGAGGAGAAACTCTCTCTCCCCAGGCTTTGACATTGTCCTCCTCTTCTCCTTGATACTCTCTTCTCTCTAGGTTTTTGGAACACCTCTCCTGATTCTCTTCGACCTATCTAACCCTTCTCCTCTCCTTCACTGGATCCTCTTCCAGATCATGCCCTCTAAATAAGTGACCCACAGAAATCTATTCTAGATTCCCTTCTCTTTTCCCTCTATATTACTTTACTTGGTGATCTCATCAGCTTCTGTAGATTTAATTACCATCTCTATGCTAATGATTTTCAAATCTATCTAATCAACATTAGCCTCTGTGACAACATCCAATCTCACATCTCCAACAGTCTTTCAGACATATTGACCTGGATGTCCAGTAGACATTTTAAACTAGACTTGCCCAAAACTTAACTTTTTATATTTCTCCCTAATCTTTCCCCCTCTCTCCTAACTGTCATATTACTGTTGAGGTAACACCAGTCCCCCAATCTCCCAGGCTTGCAACTGATGTGTTATCCTTGATTTCTCACTATTTTTTTTGCCACACCCCTCCATATTCAATCTGTTTGCTAAGGGCTATCAATTTCACCTTTGTGAAATCTCTCAAATACATCTACTTTCTCCTCTGACACTACCACAACCTTGATGCAGGTCTTTATTACCCCATCGCTGGACTATTGGTATGATTGCCTTAAGTCTTTCCCCACTCCAATCCACCCTCCATTCAGCTGTTTTCCTAAAATCCAAGTCTGACCATGGCATTCATCTATTCAATGAAGTCTAGTAGGTCCCTATCACTTCCTGGATCAAATACAAAGTTTTATGTTTAGCTTTCAAATACTTTCATAACCTAACCTCCTCCTACCTTTCTAGTCTTCTTGCACCTTACTCCTTGACATGTACTCTTCAATCCAGTGATAAGGGCCTCCTTGATGTTCCATGAACAAAACATTCCATATCTTGGGCATTTTTTCTTGTTGTCCCTCATGTCTGGAATGATCTCCCTTCTCATGAGAAAAGAGAAACAGAGATGTTAAGTGGCCTGTCTGAGGTAACACAGTTAGCCAGTGAGGGACTTGTGGGGGGTGAGGCAGTGTAGATTCAAAATCACAGAATCTCAGTGGCCATACAATACAACTCATGCCTGAAAAAGTATTCCCTTTCCAACCTGACAAATGATATGCTTGAAAACGTATGAGTAAGAGCCCTTGCCTCCCCAGGTAGTTCATTCCAATTTGGGATCCTCTTAATAGTTATAGGAAGTTTTTCCTTACATTAACTCTGAATTGGTCTCTGTGTTATCTATACTGTTGTTCCCAGATCTGAAGTCACTACATCTTACTGAGTCCAGCCCTCTCCTCTGAAAGACATGGTAATAATACCCACACTACTTTACCATTTCAAGGGGTTGTGGCGGTTAAAAATTTGTATAAACCTTAATAATTGTAGAAATATTCATTGCTACCATTGTTGTTTTGTACCTGCTGGGCACTGGGGTGAAAGAAAGAGAGAAAGAAAGAAAGAAAGAGAGAAACACAGAGAGAGAAAAAGAAAGAAACAGAGAAAGAAAGAAAGAAAGAGAGAAACAGAAACAAAGAAAGAGAAAGAAAGAGAAAGAAAGAGAGAGAGAAACAGAAACAGAGAGAAAGAGAAATAGAGAGAAAGAAAAAGAAAGAAACACAGAAAGAAAGAAACAGAGAGAGAAACAGAGAGAAAGAAAAAGAAAGAAACAGAGAAAGAAAGAGAGAAACAGAGAGAAAGAAAGAAAAAGAGAAAGAAAGAAAGAAAGAATGAAATGTGCCCACCACCCCACATATGCTTGGGGGCTTCCAGGCTTCCAGCTTCGGTCTCCTGACTCCCAGTATCCAGTGCTCATTCAGTTACACCGCGCATCAACTTCATCACCATCTCAAAGTCATCTTTATGCGATCAGTTTTTATTTTCACTGCTATGTGCCTTTTGTGCATTTCATCCAAAGTTCTTTATGCTCGGCCTAAAATTAAGTTTGAATGGTCCCAGTGGAATAGAAATGCTCTTTCTCAGGTTCCTGTTTATTGTTAGCCTGAACCCCTGGGGGATCATGGCAGAGACTATTGCAATACCCAAGAGATGCCACATAGTACCGAGAAATATTTTTCTGGTTACGCTTGAATAGAAAAAGCAATGGATTCCTCCATGGTTTTCCTGCCAACTAAGGAGCCGCCTTTAGTCCTAAAGAGGGATTTCCTTTGGCATTTTTTTTGTCCAGATTAATAAAAACCCAAGGACCTGCTCTCAGAACACCAAAAAATACCTATGGAATTTCCTTTTTGGTTATATATTTTTTTTCCTTCACATTCAAAAGAATGTATTATAATTCCCTCTTGGTAAAGTCTGACTTTTTATTTTGGGAAATAATGCAACTTTTTTATATCTTATCCAATCAAGTAAGACTTGAGTTTGCTACCTAGAAGTCAAAAATCTTGTGGGAACATGAGGCTTTCTCAGGGCCTTTTGTCATGGCTGGATGACTCCTGGTTGGAGTAGGTCACATTTATAGAACATTGTAAGATTTATAAAATGCGCTCCTCCTAAGACCCTGTGAGATCAACAATGCAAGTGTCATTGGCCCCATTTTACAGATAGGAAATGCATACTCTAAAACATGAAATAACTTGACCATATTAAGATCATAGGGTTTTCATGGCAGTAAAGGGAGGTATACATCATCCAGTCTTACTGCCTCATTTTACAGATGAGGTTACATAGCTAGAAGATAGCAGACTTAAGATTTGGACCCAACTCTCTTGATTCCAAACTCAATGCTCTTTACATTACACTGCTGTTTTTTTAATGTAATTTTCCATGATTTTTGTCCCAGAGTCAGAAGTTTCAAGGCCCTCCAGAAATTTATTCAACACCAAGCAGACATCTTTGAATGTTTATTATATTCATAATACTGTGATAAACTTCAGAGAAATGAGGGAGAGAGAAGACTTAGAAAAGAAATATAACCCATGGTACTTGTCTTCAGGAAGCTTGCAGTCTAATTGGAGAAACAAGAGAGTGCAATATTGAAATGGATCCATGTTCTCAATGGTATGAGTATCAATACTTCCAAACATGCAGGTTGCCACCCATCCTTGCTTGCCATGTAATAAGTACTTAATCATTATTTAACAGTCCCCTTTTGTCCATGTCCACTCATAACTCTCCCGTGGAAGATTGTTCCAACATGTTAGATGCCCTCTATTGAGTTTTCCAATGTTTTGAAGTTATCTTTGCAGCACTGAAGCTTTGTCTCTGTTATTACTTATTCTTATGACAAGATCATCTACCTCCTTAAGCATACATTTCTTGTCTGGATGAGTGGTTCATTGAATTAGTCCATACATCTACACTTCTTAGCCAGACACTGCAGACAGACAACTCTCTGGGCCCAGAATCAAATGGGAGTAAGTGAAGAAGCTGGATTGCACCTAAGAAATTATACAATGTTTTCAACAATTTCATCATACTTCCATATACACATTAAAACACTCATCCATTTGACATCAAGAGTCATAAAAATCATAAAGGAATAGATGTAGAACTGAAAGGAACCTAAGAAGTTACAAAGTCCAGCTCTCTCATTGCGGAAAGTGAGGCCCAGAGGGACTTGGCCATTAGATCAAGGTCACATAGCTAATAATGGTGCGAGTTGGGATCTGAACCCAAATCTAGCTCTCCATGTAGTGCAGCACCCTACCTGTTCTACTAGTGCTGCTTTGTGATTGTGAGACGTGGAAGACCATCATCTCTAAGGAACGGCAGGGCAATCATAGTCAAGGGAGCCACACACAGCAATTCTAAAGATGATGTGGCATAGTACCAGTAATAATGCTTGCTAGAATTATTTAGTATAGGGATATTATCTAGCAAAGGGAGTCTTAACTTGGGGTACAAAGGCTGGATCTATGGATAGATTTGGGGGGTCATGAACTTGGATTGGAAAATTGCATTATTTTCACTAACCTCTAATTGAAATTTAGTATTTCCTTCAATTATTTAAAACATTATTCTGAAAAAGAGTCCACAAATTTCACTGGAGTGCCAAGATGTTTAAGATACAAATAAGAGAAAGAGCCCATGATCTAGAGGAAATAAGACAAATGCACATAAAGCAATTAACATTTCAAGGCAGTGACAAAATGATCTCAGAGAGGGGGACAATCAGGGTGGTCTGGAGGCACCAGAGAAAGCTTTATGGACAACATGGTATAGCAGGAGTACTGCCTCTAGGGTATGAGAAACCGAGCTTAGATCTCACCCCCAATACTACCTGTGTGACTTTGGATAAGTCATTTAATCTCCCCTAGCTTCAGTTCCCTTATATGTAAAGCAAGGGTGGGATTTCATGTCCTCCAAGGTTCTTTCCAGTTCTGGTTCTGTGAGGCTGCCATACTGGGACTTGAGTCAGGCCCTAAAGGATGAGTGGAAAGGAAGTCTCTCCTCTGTGATGCATCCTTTTGCACAGAAGAAACAGCTTCCTCCATTCCCAAATTTAGCTTTTATCCTTTATCCAGACTTGGGTCTAGTAGAAGGGAGAACATAGCTGTCTGTCTTCTGCAGCTGCCATCCGGCTCCCCACAGCAGCAAGATTTAGTTCTCTGCTCACACATTGTATGTGTAGAGGAAAAGTCCCAGTGTGGCCAAAGAGCAGTGTCCTTGCCCCTGTCATCCTGACCAAGACCATGCTTTACACCCTGGACTTCTTGGAACTTCCTGTTATCCTTCCTGCCACTGCACATACTCTTAGTCCAAACTTGTTCCACTCCCTATTTATACCATTTGCTCTGAGAACAATAATCAAATCAATACTATCATTGTTTCTAGAAAAGTACTTGACAATTGACAACCCTATGACAACCCACTCACCATTTCTGTGACTTCCCAGACAAAAAACTGTCTTCTCTGGACACCACTTCCTTATATAACTGTTCTTCACCCCACTAGAATAACCTCCTTTGGCTCAGGGACCGTTTCACTTTTGTCTCCAAATCTCCAGCACCTAACACAGGGCCTGGCATATAAGAGGTACTTAATGTGGGCTTTTTCACCCATTTTTTCATTCATTCACATTTTTTAAATCCTCAAACTTACTTTCAGGTGAGATCCAGCTACAAGTAGTAACTAGGGCAGGACAACCAGGGTACGAAAGGTCAAAAAGTGTTGACAGCACTTGCATTCCTGTCACTTATAAAAACAAATGAGCTTTACACCTAGCTAGCAAGAGTAATTACAAAGTTAAAAGAGGAAGCTAATAGAGGGCTCATTTCCTTCTCCTGGTGGCCCTGCTCCAGTGGGTGCTTCCCCCCAACACCCAGTGACCTTCTTAGCATCACCCATGGTTCTGGGGTCTTTCCCCTGGCTCCCTCAATGTAATTCACACTTAAAATGAATAGGTGTATTTTGTGCTGTTTGCCACAGGTATATTTTGTGAAGCCCCCTCCTAGAAACCTAGACACCTAGAACTACTTCTGGCTCTGCCAGGCCAATCCCTTAAAGCAACAAAATAGTCAGAATCCTGAACAACTGAATGATTGGACTGCTAGGCCAGTGTGAGCTCATTGTTACTGAATTTGATGGGATCCTGATAACTCATCCCATAACAGGTGAGTGCTGGTTAGAGAGAGGCTTGACCCTCTGCTCCCAGACAGATGACTCAGTGGCTGGAGCTTTCTTCATTTGTGGTTTCTCTAAATTACCTACTGCAGCCAAGAATCCTTCTAAGAGAAGGTTCAAAAATGTGTTCTTTTAAACTTTAGCTTAATTGAAAAAAAGATTGTAAGGATAAAAATGCACATTGCTATACCATAGTGGTCTAAATATAGGCCAAATGAGAATTTAGACTTTACCCCTAAAATTAGGTCTCTTTGAAAGGGAAAAAAATTTATATATATATATGTGTGTATGTGTATACATATTTATGTGTATATATACATATATGTATATGTGTGTGCATATGTACATATATATCATAATTATTTACTGAAACACATGCATGTACAGTTATCTCTTCCGCATCTTTCCCCATCATGGTTGCAAAATATCATGGGTCAGCATAAAAAATTAAATGGGAATTTTTTTGGAGTTTTGTGGAAACCACAGATGACACATGAAGGCCAGCAGAAGACACAGAGCCTCTGACCAAATACTTAACCCAAATTTAACAATAAGATACTGTAAATACTCCATAAAAGAAAAAGAAAAAAAATCCAGACTTCTTTTCTGGTATGAAGGGAGGCCTGAAAAATTTTACCTGAATTTTTCAGATGATGGAGTGCCACACTGCCAAATCCCTTCCCCATGTGCAAAGGATAACTGTTAAGTGTGTATGTGTGTGTGTTTACATATGGAACTCCAGATAGCAGAACTTTCTTCTATCAGTGAAGGACAGCAGCTTCTCCATGCAGTTTATAGTTCTGGTAGTTATTAATTGAGGGTCCATGAACTTTTGAAAGGGTTTGTTTTTTAATTATAATTTGGTAATTATTTCAACATAATTGTTTTTTTTTTGTAATCCTATGTATTTAATTTTATGCATTTAAAAACATCATCCTCACTGGAATTTGGAACAACCCAAGGTGGAGGAATAAGAGAAAGCAGTATAGCCCAACTGCCCCAACCATTGCACAGCTCAAGCCCTAAATGCTGCATGACTGAGCACTTGTAATTCATTTGCTCAGATCCCAATCCCCAGAAGAACAGGGACCTTGAACTCAACACCCCTTCCAACTGTACTGTCCATGATGCAATAAGGATTATATAAAATAAAGGGCATTGAAGAAAAGATTAAAATTCAGTTGATGTAACAGCAATTAGTTTAGCAGATACTTAGCACTTAGTAACTTGGGGCTAAGTATGGAAGGTGTGAACCCTGTCCCCTGTTGAGAGGGCATGAACTCCCCTAATGATGTGGCAGAAGGAGATTGGCTGAGACAGGAGGCCAGTGTGTATATAAAGAAGAATTCCAGAGACAGAGAAACAGAATTGGAATGTTGCTCCTGGTGAAGGAAGAATCGTGGAGACTGAAGCAGGCTGAGAGAGAAAGAGAGAAAGTTTCTCTCCCAGCATCTGGAAGCTGACTGAGAACTGAGATGGAGTTTTTCTGAGACCATAATCTGGAAGGCTGAGAGGGCTTGCCTGGAAGGCTGCCTGCAAGGCCAATATTCCTTCTGGGTCCTAGGGCCAGCTGAACTGCTGGAGGACTGAAGAAGCATGACGAGGATAAGACTTTGTTTGTGGCTTGGCTGATCCTTCAGTTCCAGGCAAGAGAAGTGGTGAAAGGTTTGAGATGTGCTGGACCCTGTGAACTTCAGTGTATGCCAGGGACTGCCTTGAGGACTGGACAAGGACTTGGGAGCTGTCTGCTTCTGAGGACTGGATGAGGACCTGGGAGCTATCTGCTTCTGAATCCAGGTGACTGGTAGATTCAGGAGAGAGCTGGGACCATGGAAGGGGATCCAGGGAATCAGAGAGACCACTCTGAGTCAAGAAGAAGAAAAGGCCTCCCCTTGGATGAAATTGAGGTTTTCTGGACACCGAGGGGTGGAGGGTTTGTGTGGTTTTTCTAATGATTGTATTTAATGACTGATTGAGTTGATGTATGATTGCTCCATGAGTGGAAGATTGGTTATTATATATGAATTAATTGATTAAGTTAATGATTTGTGCCATGAGTGGAAGACTGATTATTGTGAATTGATTGAATGATTGAGTATTGATTACTGTATTGTGAATTGATTGAATGCTTTGTTCTAAATATTGTGGCCACTGTAGTGAAAACTGTGTGGCCATTCTAATGTTAAGCTGTTATGAACACTATATTGTGATTTTCTGTGATAAGATGTAATGTTGTGAATATTATATTGTGATATATTGTGAATGTTTGCCTTGATTT
>CM053580.1:309575767-309613364 GCA_028627135.1 Pseudochirops cupreus
GGCATTCTCTTGCTCCATCCCTTCCTGCTACGTCAGCAAGTTTAAGGAGCATGGAAGATCTTCAAATCCCAGTATCGTCACAGTAGCAGAGGTGAAGTGGACAGTCATGGGGACTGAGCAGCAGGAGGAACTGGAAAGATAGAATATTTGAGGGATCATCAATATGTATTTTAAAATTCAGTAATATGAGGACAAAAGTGGAAAGATTGAGCCAGGTGCTGAGCTCTTTGAAGAAGAATGCCCTAAGGAAAGAGGAGAGGACAATAGATAATGGACACCACCAGGATCTACCTTGGATGACATGTCATGGATAATGTGAAACTCAAAAGAGCAGAGGTTGCTGAATGATAGTAGTAGAATAAGAGTCTGAAGGTGGCCACAGAGAACAAGGAGTATCCCAACTCCCTCACTTTGACCAATGAATTGGACAGTGGGGAGTATGATATGAGTGAAAGTACAGTCAGTACAGGATAGAGTTTTGGGAGAAGCAATGTTATCAGGAGGGAGATAGTTCTCAGTAGTATCAGAAGATGGAAGGAGTAAGAAAAGAAAAAGCTCAAGATGAAAGGAGGTTTGCTGGCATTTCCAGGGGGCACAGTGGAAAGAGTGGGCAGATCTGGGACATTGGGAAGCTTGGGTTGATGTGAATGGGAGTAAGGGAATGGGGAATTGGAATAGAGAATGGAGTTTGTACATCAGCAGTCAGGGTTTAGAATGAATGGAATGGGGAGCATATAAGAGGATGGGAGTATGTTACCCATTGAGGAATAGTTGTAGAGAGGGCCACTGAGGGATATGACTGAACTGTTCAAGGTCTTCCTTTAAAGTCCGACTTTATGGAAGGTGATGTTATGTGCTATGGGGCTTTGGGAACTCTACCTCATGGCAGGCTGGAGCAGGCAGACAAATTGGATCCCAGTTGAAATACTCCCATGTCTTTCCTATGCTGGAGAAAGACCAGGGAAGCTGGATGTGAAAGGGGTTTTATCCTGAACCAGACAAACATAAGAGAAGGCCCTGGAGGTCATTGATTCCAGGAGATGCATGGCTAGGTTTTGTCTGGTGCTAGTTGCATGGGCTTGGCACTGGGGAAGGTCCAGGGGCAGGGTTGAAGAAAGAAAAATCTGAGGGTTTAAGTGGACCACAAGCTCAATGCTAACAATGTCATAAAAGTTTCAATATGTGGGTGGCACATCAATGAATTCACAGATCCATCTAAATATTTAAGTAACCAGAATAAGTGAGGTGATCAGTGTGCATCCACCTTCATATCTGGTGGCTGACAAATGTCTAACAACAAGCAAGGGGGAAGAGGGGAGGGAAATGTGTGCCCAAAACCTTTTTAAGTTTAATCATCACTCTTAACATCTTCCCCATCACTTTTTAAGTCCAAACAATCAGCATAATAAATTAAGTGCTGATTTGTAGTATTTGCCATTTCTGAGGTATAAATCCGTGTGGGAAAGTTAACAACCAGTTCTTGTGAGGCAGTTTCCGGCTGGTTCCAGCATATCTTTGTGTGTTAGAAGCATCCTCTTTGTGTGCTAACAGCTTCATCATCATCATAGATGAAGAATAGCACGTTATCTTGCCCAGGAAGGTGATATTCCATAGGATCTATCCTCTGTGTATGTGTAGAGAGGTTAGGGAGGATAGAACCCATGAAATACCCCCTTGGAGGGGCAGCTAGGTGGCACAGTGGATAGAGCATCAGCCTCAGAGTCAGGAGGACCTGCGTTCAAATCAAATACTAGCTGTGTGACTCTGGGTAAGTCACTTAATCCCAAATACTTCAGAAAAAAAGGAAATTATCACCTTAAAACAAAGGAAATAATCTCCCTTGTGAGTACCGAGTAACTGACATTACCAGGTGACTCCTAAGTGTTTCCAGTTCCTTCTCTACTTTATGTTCTATTCATACAAAACTTTGGCTGATTTCCATAGGCATGTCACATTGTTTATGTGGAAAGAGGATATGCTCTGCTTTTGCAGAAAAACAAACAGGTTTTTAATTCATAAAAATAAACTCCCACGGCATAACAAGCATATCCCATCTTATCAAGCGTCAGGTGTTTGATTCCAGAAGGAAGACACAAATGAACACCCCAGAAGCAAATATCCCACCAGTGAACCAATATTCAGTCCATTTTCACTAGCTTTTATTAAGCTCCTACTATGTGTCAGACTGTGCTAAATGCTGGAGATACAAAAAAGGAGACTGAGGCCTCCCTCATATTATTTCATATCCTACTTCAACTGCAAGTGACTCAATCTTAAAATACAAGAATTAACCCTTTGTATTTCATTTTAAGGGCATCTAGGGGGCGCAGTGCATAGAGCGTTTGTAGATAATTATTTGCGCGTTCTCTCTCCCATTAGATTATGAATGCTTTGAAAATCTAGACTGTTTTTTACCTTTCATTCTATCTCCAGCACTTAGCGCCGTGCCTAGCACACAGCTGGTATTTAATACATTCTTCTTGACTTAACTTCAAAGATATGCTTAATATCCAAAGTGATTGAAGTGTGCTTTCATGATGAAGAATGAAAGAATGTGTTGAAATCTTGTGGACTTAACACCAAATAATGTAAACCAAGTTATTGCAAAAAAAGACAGATGTATCACATACATTTTTTAAAGCATGCAATTGGTTGTAAGGTTTGTTGTTTAAGTCAATAAATTTAATTGTTTTATTTTGTCCCAGTTTATTTTCATTCATTACCATGGTACAGTCAGTCTATAAGCCTCACAAGAAAGTCACACTCAACACTTTAGTAAGTTTCACATCAATGGCATTATAAAATATTGAATCCAGTTTGATGTCTGGCTATTACTGAAAACCAAAGTCACCCCTACTTGGGGCTAACGGTGACTTGGGAAGGTTTTATAAAGGAAATGGTTCTGGGGAGGGGGAGAGAAGAAAGCTAAGACATTAAATAAGTGGAGAGTATTTGGAGGGATAGGGTGTAGTGGAGAGAAAGAGACTGCATCTTATGGAGAGCGAATAGTATGAGAGAAGATACTAAGAGAGACAGACGATTCTGGGTTCAGTGAATCGGAACATCGGGCTGAAGGGGTAGCTTTGTTTTGGAGATTGAGATGGAGAAGAGTAAGATTATGCAAGATATTAAATGTCAAGTTAAGGAATTTAAACTTTATGCTGTAGGCAATAGGGAGCCACTAAAGGTTTTTGGACATGGGATGAAGATATTCAAAATGGCACTTAAAAAAGATTAATCCTGTTATGTAAAAATGTATGTTTTTATCATGTTTCTTTTCATCCTCTATCAACTTTGAGGAGACAAACTTCTTAAAGGCATGGTCTATTTCCTTGTAACTACCCATGATACTCTGTACACAGTGAATTTTCAACAAACATGACAAAATACTGCCCAGAGAATAAAGTCTACACCTTCATATTGGCTTTTTGTTTATTTGTTTTTACTGAGATTAGCTTTTATAGAATTTTCTAAAGCTACCTATTTTACAAACACGTGACTCTCTGTTATTTTCGTTTCTGTTAGTCTAAGCTTGGGGAAATAGAGGAAAACATTCCTTCAGAAACTAAATTTCAAACCTGTATTGTTTCTATGTTCAGTTCCAGAGTTAAAAAGCTAGAAAGTTAACCATGCCTGTTGATTTCCTAAGTTATTATCAAACCAAGAACTCCACTGATGCCAAGGCAAGCCTGAGTTCCTGAAGCTTGCCGACATTCCTTGAATTTCCTTTGAGGAGGGAAAAGCCTTTAACACATTATATAAGAAAGGTATGAGGGGAAGCTCCCAAGGAAGCCAGCCAAAGCCCAAAATAAAAAGCAGGAATAGAAAACTAAAAATAACAGGCAGGGAAGTGTGACTGACCCATCTGGAGGGCTCACTTGCATTCCCTTTTAGCATTGTATCCTTTTTTTTTCCAGGAGCACACAAACATTGTTTGGGGATTTAAATAGAACTCCATTATTTCTTCTTTAAAAATAGGTGGTTCTCCTGCAGAATTATGGGGTTTTCAAACCATGTTCATTGGGTTGAATTAAAACATTCAGTTTGTGTTTTATAGAAATCCTTAGTTGTGTGTTAAGGGAAACAAGTGAGCCCATTTTCATTTGTCTAATTACCCACAAGTTTTTAAAACAAGTAATATGTTTGAAATAGATCAGAACTTGCTGGGCATGGTGGTGAATACCTGAAATTCCTGTAGTGGAGAGGCTGAGCCTGATGGATTGTTTGGGCTCAGACATTCTTAGCTACAGTAGGGTTAAAGTCAGTTGGATGCCGCCACTAATGGTGCCAGCACCATAATGGTGAGTGCTTGGGATGGGGGGGAGGGGTGCACCAGGCTGCCTAAGGAGGAACAAAATGGCCCAGGTCAGAAACAAAGCGTCTGTTCTGATCAGTGGTGGAGTGGGAACCCATGAGCAGCCATTGCTTTTTCAACCTGAGTGAGACTGTAAGATTCAATCAAAAGAAAGAGGAAAGACAGAGACAGAGACAGACAGACAGAGACAGAAAGAGATGTTGGGAGGGGAGAGGAAAAAAAGGAGATGAAAAAGAAGAAAAGAAAGAAAGAGGAGAGACAGAGAAAGAGACAGAGAGAGAAAGAGAGAGGTTGGAAGGGGAAGGGAAGAAAAGAAAATGAAAAAGAGGAAAAGAAAGAGAAAATTCATCTGCACTTTTTCAAGTCATGGCCTGATGTAAACAGTACTTCTGAAATACAATAAAGAGGATTGCCTTTTATTTGCTTGAAGATCACCAGAAATGTAGCATTAGAAACATGCAAATTGATACCTGTGTGTGCATGATGGTTTCTACAACATGATGTGCTTTATTTCATCCCTCTGAATGGTTTTGTTTTGCATCTGAAGATTTAAAGTCGCATAGGAGTAGAGATTTTGAAGATATGTATGCTATATCTGGCGCTTTGTGTCCTAATTGCATTCTGATTGAGAATTCAATTTTTTTTTTTAATCTTAATCATCTTTCAGTTTAAGAGAGCAGAATCCTTTGACCTTAAAATGTAAAAGAAAGTTTGACAGATATTAGGAAACTAGAAATCATATGCCAGGAACTAAGGAGATGTCTATCAGTCCTGCAGTTGGTTAGATAATCACTTCCAACTGGTTAATTCCTGTTTTCTGCAGACACAACAAAAACAGGAAATATTTACCAACTTCACAGGTGTCAGGAAATGCTTTCATAACACTAGAGAATTAAACCATCCATTGAAACAGATAGTGAGTCTGAAAATGGGTGTTTAAAGTACATTTTCATGTAAGATGTGCACTTAAGCACATAAACATTTATGGAGACTTAAAAAGGCTTCAAAGAATTTGTATTTATGCGGTAAGATAAGCCAGAGATTCATTCAGAAAACATGGTGTGACTTGTTCTAACACCTTAGCAGTTCTCCTGGCATTTGCTATAAAGTTAAAGGTCTTTATTTATTTCCAGAAATATAATTTGCATTTGTGTAGATTTAGAAAAACTTAGAATTAGAAGGCACTTAGATGCAAGATAATTCCTCATGCCATTTTGGACTAGATACACAGGCATGTAGTGTATTATTTATACAGAGAAAGGATCTTGAAATTATTGTGCTGAGGGAATCTCCCCCATATGCATCACGAAATTATCGCTGTGTGACTCAAAAGAAGGAAGGAGAGACAACAGCAGCTTCTTATCCTCCCACTCTTCTCCAAGGAAGCCTTGAATTCTTGCCAGGAGGGAAGCAAGAGGTTGAGGCCAAAAGTCTGACCGCTCTACTATGCTTAGAGAGAGGGAGAATTAGGTTAGAAATATATCTACCTGCTCTCTTAAATATTAGTCATAGTCTATGGTTTTCAATTTCAAACTAAACTTCTAATCACTGTTCATTAATTGGAGAGAGGGAGGACCATAAGCTTTCTATCCAAGGTTTGACTTCTTTCCCACCAACTATCAGTTCCACAGTGAACACAAATAGTAAACAGCAAAGAAGCCCACTTATCCAAGTTGAGAGCAAAGCAGAAATCAGAGAAAGTAGACATAGGAGAATATATACCAGACAATACAGAATGAGGGAGCTCTCCCAGTAGGAGAAATTCAGCTCATCCAAGAGACAGAGTCCTAGATCTCATGCAAGGGGAAATTCCCCAAAGTCCTTAGTGTAGCTAAAGATAGGGACATGATGGAAACTGCCAGCTCCTCTCATGCTGGCTTCTTCCCAGAAGCTTATGTTCCCTTCAGTCACCTGAAGAGGGGTTTGGTATCATCCGCCTTGTCTATTGAAGCTGGAAGCTAGAGATTGAATAGTTTATTTTTTCCCCAACTAAAAGTAAAGATATTTTTTTAAAAAATTGAGTTCCAGATTTTCTCCCTCCTAAGATGGTAAACAATTTGATATAGGTTATATATGCTCAATCATGTAAGACATATTTTTTCAATAATATTTTATTGGAAGCCAGAGATTGAAGACAATTAAAGAGACTCTCTATCACTCTTGCCAGCTCTGCCACAACCCTTATGCAAGAGTAGAGCATTGACTTCCAATAATGAGGAGAGAGCACCCTACCAATGGACTTTGGGACTTGGATTTCACTATGGACATAAAAGTCTATGTTCTTAAAACATTGCCTAAATAGAGAAACCTAGTTTTTTGATAGTTCTGTAACCTAGATTTAATTAGATGAATGAATGAATAAATGAAAATGGATTGATTAAGCACTTACTCTGTGCCAAGCATTGTGTTGACCACTAGGTATAAAAATAGAAAAAGAAGACAGCCCCTGCTCTCAAAGAGCTCATGTTTTGTTTGAGGAAGACAAGAAAAGGAAAGTTTAAGTTGCAGGGTAAATGACAAAACCCAGATGTAATAAGGGCTTATCAGCAGAGTTGATGGCAAAGCAGAATGTTGGCTATTCAGGGTCAGAATCCTAGAGGAAAAGAGCCCACCACAATTTTTTTGGAGCAGGGAAGGCAAGGCAATTGGAGGTTAAGTGACTTGCCCAAGGTATGACTTACTCAAGGTCCCCCACAATTTTGAAGGAGGAATAGACCCAAGGGTTAAAGTGGAGTGGAGGTTCTAGGTGGTGATGGAGTTGTGTTTGGGCAGCAATTAGCAAGGAAGAGAATGGAAGAAGGGAGTATTGGGGAGGGGAAACCACTGAGATAGGCCCTGTGATGGCCTGAGGCAAGGAAAGGGGAAGGTGGTCCCATATAATGCCGGCTCTGGCTAGGGTCTTCCAGGAATCTAGAGAAGGAAGCAAGGGAAGGCCCCCAGTAATTGTACTTCAAGCTCAAAAGAGTCTGATTAACCTCATATCCTCAAGCACATATTTCTCTGTTGGACAGCATACAGAAGCAAGCAAAATAGCCTTGGTTCAGATGTCAACATTCTTTTTTTTTTTTGCTTTTTTTTTTTGGAGGGGGGAAGACAGGCCAATTAGAGTTAAGTGACTTGCCCAAGGTCACATGGCTAGTTTTGTGTTAAGTGTCTGAGGCCAGATTTGAACTCAGGTCCTCCTGACTCCAGGGCCAATGCTCTATTTACTGCACCACCTAGCCACCTCTCAACATTCTTTAAAAAAAACATTATAGAATATGGTTTCATCAACTTTTAAAGATCTAAGTAATTCACAGAACTTCCATTTATACTGTTTAAAATTAGTCAAGTGAGTCCCATTCATAGGTATTCAAAGAAGTCATGAAAGTTCCTAACTGGGCTATCATCTAGCCTCCATCTCTCCATCTTGTCCATAAGGATAGAAAACATTTTCCAGTGCTTTGTGAAAATCCAAGTCCACTGTGTTGATAGCATTTCCCTTATCTCCCCTTGTAGGTACTCATTCAAAAAGGAAATGGTATTCATCTGGAATGACAACTGACTTGTTCTCACACTTGCATTCATACCCATAGCCTTGGTGACCAATCTTTCTTTTTTTTTAATAACTCTGAAGGAGACTTATTTGTTTCTTACTCTGTCAATAAATTCTTATATACTTGACAGTAACTTTGTTAGCAAATGACATTATGCTCATTGCATCAAGCTTGGGAGCACTGCAGTACCTCCTGGGTGAGGTTCATAGTCTCTCAAAAGGCTTTGGTTTAATTATCTAAATGGAAAAAAAAAACCCAAACAGATAAAGAAAGTCAAGTTTTTAGACTGTAAAATAGAGATTGTTACCCAATTTACAGAATTCATGCATCATCATATGTGTGTGTAACTAGACACACATATATATGTACATAGATAATAGTATATATACATGTATATCATATATATACTATATATATAATATGCAGAGAGAGTATATGAATCCAAATCTGAAAATAGGTCATGTGTTATACCAGATTAATATATAATAACATATACTGTATATAATAGATATACATATGTTAAAAGTGTTTGTAACAATGGGGTGAGAAGAACCTCTCCTCTCTGTCCTGCTCTACCCCCACCCTCATTCATCCATCACTTCACATCACAGCCAGAATAACCTTCCTGACACACAGACCTGGACATCTCAATGCCGAAAATCTTTAGGCCCAGCATTCAAGGGCTTCAAGGCAGAATTATTCAGGGCCATTGTAGGGAGGACCTTAGACCAAAAAATGACGAAGTAGAGCTTCATGTCAAGAGTGACCCAACCTTGACCATTAGCTAGATAATAACAAAATAGCTACCATTTATACTTTCCTTTATCAAAGATCAGACCATGTCATTCCCCTCTCGAATAAACCCTATTGGCTTCCAGTTGCCTCAGATCAAATATAAACTCATGTGTTTGGCTTTTAAAGACTTCTCTCTTTCTAGCCTCTCTGGACTTCATTCTTTCTGTGATCTAGCCAAAGTGACTTTCTTTCTGATCTTCACACAGAACACACTCCTTTCCCTTTATCTGTGTCTTTGTACTGGCTGTCCTCCAGATCTAAAATGCCTTTCTTCCTCTTCCACCTCAAAGAACCTCCCTCTTCTCCAAAATGCTGCTCAAGCTCTACTTTCTGAGTGAAACCTTTCCAGATCTGCCCATCTCCCAAGTGTTCTCATTCTCTGCTATGTATATATTTTATTAAATTGCCGTATGCTCTATATTACTAGATATTATTACTATGTGTTCTATTCAATTAATTACTATGTTCATGCTACGTTATAGTATGTTATATATATAGTATAACTGTTATAACACTCTCTATGCATTAGTATATATTCTGCTACATTAACTATTATGTATTTTTGTGCTATTTTTTTCAATACTTTTTTTCAAGTCAAGTGAACATCCATTTATTTTTAAGATTTTATTTCTCCCCAATTACATATTAAAACAATTTTTAGCATTTGTTGGCTTTTTTTTTTAAGTTTTGAGTTCCAAATTCTATCCCTCCCTCCCTCTCCTGCCCCCTCTCTGAGATGGGAGGCAATCTGCTATAGGTTATACACATACAATCATGTTTTCAAAACTATGGGAGTTAATAAAAATGTTAATGTGGAAAAAAACTTGTTAAAATATCTATTTCTTATGTGTTAGAGTATCTACTATTTAACAAAAAGTATTTACAATAGAACATTTTGCATATCTTATTTTATTCTCACAACAAACCTGTTACATAACTAAAGAAAGGTTTATCTCCATTTCACTAATGAAGAAATTAAGACCAAGAAAGGGGTGAAGGGACTTGCCCAAGGACACAGATAATAAGCAACAGAGTCAGGTCTTTTGGACTCTAGATCCGATGCTCTTTCCTTTGTCTTTCTCTTTTGGAGACAATCAGGTTTAAGTGACTTGCCCAGAGTCACACAGTCCTCCTGACTCCAGGGCTCATGTTCTATCCCTGTGTCGCCTAGCTGCGCCCAGTGCTCTTTCTACTCCAACTATGCTTAGGCTACTGATTTGAATATAACAAAGGGGTCAAGCATTCTAAAGGGGGCTAAATTGTGTCAATGTCTCATTGCACTGCGCAAACACACACACACACACATCCATTCCTATAAGATGACAGCTCTGTGTAAGCTTATCAATGCAGTGTGGTACAATGGAAAGGGTGCTGGATTGGTAGTCAGAGGACATGGATCCAAATACCGATTCTGTCTCTCACCACCTGTATGGCCTCTCTCACTGACCTTTAAGGATCCTCCATCTCCGTAATCAGAGACAGAGCAAGAAGGGATCTTTGAAGCCATCAAATCCAACTCCCCTATGCTACAGATAAGGAAACAGAGACCAAGTGACGTGACTCAGAGTCACATAGCTAGTAAGTGTTACTAAGTGAGTGAGACTTGAGCCAGTCTTCCTGACTCTGGGCCCAATATTCTACCACTAGTCCCTGCTGCTTCTGTGCTATGCCTTTGAATATTGGTTTATGTTGCCATTTCTCTTAATAACTTTGGAAAATACTGAAAAAAAACCAAATATGCCTTCCCTCTGCCCCCCCATCATATTTAGATTGTCCTCCTTCCTCTCCCCTCTTCCAGCATTTTTTTTTTGGAGAGGGGAAAGACAAGGCAATTGGGGTTAAGACTTGCCCAAGGTCACACAGCTAGTTAAGGGTGTCAAGTGTCTGAATCTGAACTCAGGTCCTCCTGACTTCAGGGTCAGTACTCTATTCACTGTGCCATCTAGCTGCCCTTCCCCCACCACGTTTAGATTGTCCTCCCTCTTCTCCTCTGCCTCCGGGACTTCCTCCACCCCCTTCAAAACTCAGCTCAAACCCCAGCTTCTTCCAGAGGCCCTTCCTGGTCCCTCCCACCAGTACTGCCTTCCCTCTGAGATCACCTCCTATTTATACTGTACACATCTTGTCTATATGTAGGCAGGGATGGTGTTTTTGTGTTTCTATTCCCAGCACTTAGTATAGAGCCTGGCCTTTAGTAACCACTTAATAAATGACTAACAACTGAGTGTCTGCTTCATGTGAGTGAAAGAGAAGGGATCCCATCTAATCTTTCTTAGACTAGGGAAAATAAATTTCCACTTAAAAAAATGAGGAGCAGCACTGGCAGCGGCAGAGAGAGAGCTGTAGCCATCCCAGATATGTCTAGCTGCTGACTTATGGGGACTTAGCTGTTGTCCTTCATTCTTGAAGAGGACCAAAATGACATCACTATGTTAGAGTCAAGTTACAATGAGTCTGACTGTGGCTTATCAGGCCAGTATGAGCTCTGAATGCTCTGCCACAGGTGGGGCACAAATAGGCAATGTGAACATTTGGGGTGGATTCTCTAAATTTGAGTATCTCACATTTCTTTTGAGCTACTTCAATTCTGCTTTGCTCATAGAGCACAGCACCTTCCCTGATGTGGCTGTGCCAGTGTCTCTCATGTCACACAATCAATTCCCTCCCATGTCACATAATCAATTCCAAACTTTTAAGAGAGACCTTGAGAGTATGTCCTTATATCGCTTCCTCTGACCACTGTGTGAGCACTTTCCCTGTGTGAGTTCTCCATAAAAGTCTTTTAGGCAAACATATGTTTGGCATTTGAATCCTTCAAGACTTGGGAAAATAAATACCCACTAAAAATGAGGAGCAGTATTGGCAATAGCAGAGAGGGAGTTGCAGCCATCCCAATGTGTCTAGCTGCTGACCTATGGTTGGACAACGAAAACTTATATGGAGGTAAGTGGGATTCATCTTTGAGCATTGGCTCCCCATCCCTGCCTAGGCTAACAAGGACCTGTTTACTTCGAGTGGCTGTGAGAATAATTAGAGATGTTGCTCAAGTCCTGATTTGACTTATTACGTAGAAGGAGATTCTTTTTAAGCAGGAAAATCAATAAAAAAATCTATTTTCTAATTATCAAGTCATCTGATGAAGCTAGAGGGAAATTAAGACTGTCCAAATTAGGAACAACATTGTTGTTGCTGGTCCTTTGTTTTCTAAGAGAACCAATAACATAATTGGGTGATGGATTGTTAACTGGATTTAAGTGAGGCAGAGCTACACAAAGGCGTCAGCCTCACTATATCTTCCAGTCATCGAAGTCCAGTGGCAGGACAAAAGTCAGCATCACTGGCAATGGCCCAGAATACAGTGGATGATTTTGCCATCTTCAATGTCTCACAAAGCTCTACATGATCTTTCAGTGACTGCTTCATTGTGCCATCATGGTGGTGGGAACAAATTGTTGGAATGAGGGGAGTGAATATATGCAGCAAGTCATTTCATGAGATGAGAACATTAACAGTTAGGAAGCTCAGGAAAGCTTGTAGGAGGTGGTGGCTACACTGAGCCTTCAAGGCAAAGGGGACAAGAGACACCTGACTCACTGGTCTGGCTGTGATATACACAGGACAAGGAAGGCTTAGTTAGAGATAGATCATCAAATTCTTTATAAATATCAGAGAGATTTGTATTTTAGCCTGCTGAGGAAGAGCCAATGAAAATTACTGAACAGGGGAATATAGTGTGACATATGTTTCAGAAATATTAATTTAACAGCTTTTTGGAGGCTAAATAAGAGACCTATCCAGCCATTTTAATATTGTAATAGTCCTGATGAGAGGTGAGAAGGCCAGGTTGAGTAGAACAATACTAAATCAAGAGCAGAGCCACAATAATAGCAGTTTTTTTTATTGAACAATAATAAACATGTCCCTTTAAAAACAAAAATCAAACAGCTTATTAGGTTTACATTCAAAGACCCCACCTGTCATTCACAACTCTGGCATAAATTTAGAACCTAAAATCTATGTAAATAGTAAAATTATTTTTAAATAATAATTATAATAATTATAATAACAATAATAATAACTCAATTCTTAACTTCAAATAAAATATCCTGCAAATGTTCCTGGCCAGCATCTCATATAGTGGTGCTACTTGTGCTAGGATCATCCTAACTGTACCCCAATTTCCACCATACATCCCAATTTTCCAGGTCTAAAAAAGTCAAAAAGTCAACATATCAGCTACCAGCTTAAAATTAATCTTTCTTAGGCTGCCTTGCTCAAGGAGACATTTGCAATTATGAAGTTGGATGACATTTCAGTCACAGGACATTTTGGGGGGAAATCTAACAAAAATTAGTCATCATGTGGCTGAAGTGTTTGAGGTTCCACTTATGCTTATGACTTCTATTATTATAATTGCCATCAAGCCGGCAGGTTACTCGTATTTGGAAAGTTAAAGCTGCCTTTGGGCAGCTCCCTCAACTCTCCCATTACCATCTTCTGCATATAGTCCAACGCCATGATCACCTCCTCAAGAGAGAGATAAATGTGGGCATACAAGGTGAATCATAGTAACATGTATCTTTATAAAAATATATAAATATTTACCCCTCCCCCCCAAACTAACAAAAATGTCTCCACATCCTGTCTCTGAGGTGGAAACTGGTTCTTTAAAATCATTTCGAAAGCCCTATCTCCCCTCTGTCCTAGAATCCTTCCACAAGCCATCTGAGTCTGTAGATCTCATCGACAATCCTTTAAAATGTGTCCCGGTGTTACCCACATCCACACAATTTCATATGGGCAGCAGACATCCATCTCACTTATTTTCATTGGGTTTTCTCATTTAGATTTCCTTTTGTTTCTCTCAATGTGAAAGAAAGCACTCCTACTACATTGAATTAAAAGGCATCACAGGAACACAAGTTGGCATATGATATTTACCCTCTGATCCCACCCCTTCCCAGTCTTCCCATCCTTTGCTGATGAGCTTTTGGTATCAGTATCCATCCCAATCAAAGGACAGGCTGAGAGTTTTAGCTCTGGACGTCTTCTCTTTGTCCACCACACCTGAACACTGGTATAATTTAAATATCTTTTCTTTTAGGTCTTCATTATTGCTAAATATCTAACAGATCTAGAACGTGTCTAGTGTTCAAATACTTATCAAGACAAATATCTAAAAGTGTCCATCCATATGCATTTTACAGAATGTAAGTCATCTTTCTCCCCACCCCCCACCCTCCACCCCACTGGAGTCACACTGCAGCACAACTGGTCTCCAGAAGTCAGGTTTTCCTATTGGACAAGCTAGACTGCTCTTCAAAATGTGTGACTGTGTATTGAACAATCTTCAAGGGGAGTACTCATTTGGCTGTCTCATCAAACCATACCCAATATCAGCGGGGCTTTAACCACTTCGTTACTGGAGGGTGAGCTTCGTTGTTTTTCACAAATTGATCTCTGACTGCATTGCCATCTCCAGAAGCCATGTCGTGATCTGTAAGGTCAAAAACAGACATCAGACCCAACTGTCTGTGGTACATGCATAGGTCACAGAGATTTCTGAGAAAGCTTTCCCTCTGTGCTTGAAATCCTCAATTTGTGGGAAAGCATTTGCTTATTCAATCACGTTCTAATAATCACTGGCATTCATACAGCACCTATGGTTTGCAAAATGCTTTTCAACTTCTTGAGAGTACAAACTATTTTGCTATTTGTAGTCATATCACCAGAAGCTAACACAGTGCCTAGTCCATAATAAGTGCTTCATAATGTTCAATAATTGATGATCTCACTTGGTCCTCACAACAACCCTTTGAGGGAGGTGGGGTTTTTGTTGTTTTTTTAGCAGATGAGGAAAATGATTCTGTGAGAGATTGAATGATTTGCCCTGGATTACACTTGGCTAGTGTCTGAGGTAAGATTTGAACTCAGATTTTTCTGTCCCTAAGCCTAACATCCTCTTGCTGATCATGCTTCCTGGGTATCTATTTATAGACCTAGACACATAGCTTTCATGGTATCTTCCTAAGGCAGGGCATTCTCCTGTCGTCCTGATCTATATCTTGCCACTGGACCCAGATGGTGACTTTGCACAGCCCTGCCTCACTTAAATTCAATTAATTTGCAAGCCATGGTATCTCCCTCCTGATGTCAAGATCCTCTTCGAGAGCAAAGGACAGACAACAATCTTTCTAAGAGGCCCATTGTAAGCTACAGTTTTTCTCAGATGCTAGTTTTTTATGCTAAATCAGCCTTAGAGAATTCAGAAGCTGTTTCAAGTAGGGGCTAGACTAGCTCTTAAATTATGATGGTAGTTTATGTACTCTAAGCTCTGAACTGAATGGTGTCATTTTTCCATATTCTTAAGGACATATTCCTTAAGCCTATGGTATATCTCCAATTCTTAGACCACTCAGGCAGCTGTTTAGGTGCATAGAGACATTATGCATGGTATCTGGCATTGGACTTAAGAGTCAGAAAGATCTGGAATCAAAATACTGTGGCACCTTGGACAAGTCACCTAAACTCATAGGGCCTCCATTTCTTCATCTGCAAAAAAAAAGGGAAAACCAGGAATATGTAGCGCCCCTGAGGATTCAGTCCTGACTACAAAGGCTTGGTTCCTATGGAGAAATCAGTACTACTTAGTGGTATGATTCCTGAGAATTAGCTTACATGAGAGTTCTAGGAATTCCTGCTCTCAGTCAGAAATACATAAAGCAGCTTTCTCAGTCACATATGAACAATTATCTTTCTTGCCCCTTTGGTCAAGCTAGGGAAATACTTGATGGGAAAAGAAGGGGAAAAGGCTACTTAAGGTTTGTAAATCTCCAAAAAGAGTTGGAGCAAAGGGTTCAGAGGTTTTTTATTTCGTTCATACTCGGTCTCCAACCCCAAAATAAGTTTGTACACAAGGGATCAAGGTAAAACTAAAAGTCTTTGTGTAAATTGGCAAGGAAAAAGGAGAATGAAACAAAACCCAGGGAAATAAGCTGCTCTTCATTTCCTATGGAGAACAAGAGGAAATGGTGTCTATGTTGCAGCACGAAGGATGTAGGTTAGACATACAGAAGAATTTCCTGCCATTGAGGATTGTTAAACCCTAGACTAGACCATATTGGGAGGCCATGGAATCTCCTTCTTTGTAAAGTGACAGAAAGGACAGAGGATAGAATTCAATCCTTATCTTGGTATAGCTCAGAAGAGCAAAATGAGCAAGACGGTCCCTCCCTCATGGTCCTTTCTAACCCTGGAATTTTATAAAAGCAAAATGGAAGAGAAAGCTGCAAAAAGGTAAGGGAGAAAAAAAAATCTGATAAAATAAATTTTATTTGGCATTTTTGTTCTTATGTGGCCTTCATCTTCAGATATACACTCCCTCCAACCACTACCAAATGAAGCCCTCCTTGTAAAACCAATCCACATGGTGACTACGTCTGACAATGTATGCATCCATAGCTGCCCTGCTTCTAAAAATGGAAGAAGAAATGTGCTTTTTCACTGAAGAGAGCTCATACTATGTTCCCAACTTTTGAATCTATATCGGAAGCAATGTTACTGACCAAAATAATTTCAAATCACATGAAACACTGACCATGCAAGTTTTGGCGGCTCTATAGATAAGCCAAAAATATTTTTAAAAGATTGAATAATATCTCACTCACAATTTCAGTTAATATTCACTCCAGTTCTAGAGCCAAGGTGTAAAAAAGGACAAAAAAACCAAACCTCCAAGTTAAATTTAAATATGAAAGAAAAACCAAATGGGTGAATTCTCCTTCTTTATCAGCTGCTTATATGTTGATAACTCCAAACACTTATTTCAGTCCAGCACTGCAAGGACATGTGATGTCCTCGGTGTGGGTTCCCTCCACCAAAGCAGATTCCAATCCCTCTAATATTCTGAATATCATCTTCAGGATCTGCTGTCATCAGAACAGTTTAATACTCTGTACTCAAACAAATCCCTTTGCTCTTGGCTAGGCAATCCTCAAGGAAGAGATAAGTACAGGCCAATACTTAAATCCTTCCCAGCTTTGTAGATAGCCCAGAGTTTGTACAAAATTGACACACCAATCCCGCAGTGAGGCACCAAGGGGAGAATCCAGCTGAGGAACACAACTTCATTTCTATGTCTAAAATATGGCCGTCACAATTCATCCTCTATTAAGTTGGCAAAAATATTTATTTCTGAAATAAAATATTCCAAGGATCTACTTAAATTTACTTTAGCCACCAACTCCTCCCCACACCCATTAATTTAAAAAGAAAATCCCACAGTTAAGAGCATTGTGATTTACAATTCATTTTGAGGGTGAATGTTTTGTCTCCTTTCTAGTGTGCCTAGTAATCTTTGGAGAATGATGTGAGTAACTCAGAGGATGTTGCATTATTGCGCACCAGAGCAGAAAGCACCTATGGTTGGGGATAGAGGCACATTTACCAAGTTATAGTAAGATAACAGTAGCTAGCACTTGTATAGTCCTTTAAAGTTTACAAAGCACATTATATATGCATATATTTGCATAACTCAGTTGTAATTAATATGAAATGTAAGTGATCAGAAAATCTAGACTGACTTGAGATTATCTAATACTTCAATTTAAGGACAACAGGCCAGAGAACTTAGTAGTGAAGAGTAGTAACTTTATATTGTATAAAGTGAACTGCTAGTCATTTAAGAGAGAGAACATGACATGATGGATAGAGCTGGCTCGGGAGCCAGGAGGACTTGCCTAGGTTCAGGACTCTCTCTGATATTGGCTCTGTGGCCTTGCACATCTCAGCAGGTAGCTGTCTAAGATAGAGGTTCCTGAACTTTCTGGTGGTCTAGCCCCTTGACAGTCTGGTGAAGCCCCTCTCAGAATAATATTTCATTTAAAAAAAAATCATAATTAAAGGAAATGCTAAATTTAAGTTAGAAGTCAATAAAAATAAAGATGCATTTTTTCTTCAATCCAAGTTCTCAAGTCCTTGGACACTGGGGTGCCTACAGACACCAAGTTAAGAGCCTCTGCTCCAAGCCACCAATGAGTTGCTGATCTGCATTGGCAATAGGTGTTTCCTCACTGAGAGTTCCCAAAGCAGATGAAATTAATCACCTGTCAACAATTATCAATTGTTTCATATGTGCCCAGTTGCCACTAACGTAGTACTCTTAAGGCAGATATGACCCTGGCTGTTCTAGTGGGTTGTGAGTCCTGGCTGGTCCCCCAATCAACACAGAAAGGATTTGGAAGGCTGACCACCCTCCAAGGACCAGGCTGGCCAGAACTCATTGCCAAGACAACAGACTGGATGCCAGGCCACAAAAACCTATGGAAGCTCTGGCTCCTAAACATGTGCAAGGATGGGGATCAGTACTAGAAGAGGGAGTGCCTCTGCAGAAGTCATCACGGATTTTTAAAAGTCCTACAATAAAAATAAGCCTATGGGCAGGACTCTGCTGGAAACTGCGGGAGATTGGGCCAGTGCCCAGACATGCCCAATATATGAAGGGCTTCTTCAACAATCTCACTCATTACTCAAACACTTCTTGCTCCCCAACCTATAGATTCTCAGGAATATTGACTAAGACTGGTCATTTCTAGACAATAATTGAGAATCAAAGTGCTTTAAAAAAAAAGCTAGGTTCTAATGTACTGCCTTGAATATTTCATCGCTGAAATCATTCTTTGTGGGAGATCAGGAGGGGAGGGACTTTGGCTAGTGAGTATCTAAAGCAGCTCACCAAGGGATTTACAGAACTTCCATATCCTAATTAGTGACTCCTCAAAAGGAGAAATGTAATCATCAGCTGAGGATTAGATTCATTCTCCACATGAAAAGGGAGAAGTTTTCTGAAAAATCTCTTAATGTTTAAACAATGTGCTTTAAGTCTGGAAAAAAAAATCCCCTTTTTAAAAACAAACATCAAAAACTACCTGTCTTCCCTTTGGGTTACATATGTGGAGGAGAATACAGGAAAAAAAAACATTTTTTTTTTCTACCCATCTCCTGAAAATAAAATAAAAGTTATTACTTAGTAGAAGATTGACTGCTAGTTCAAGGATATGGTTATTCTGCCTCTATGAAACTCAGCATCAGCTCTTACCTGAAGAAGGCACCAGTCTTCTTTTGGAAAGTTTTGGAGCCTGGATAAAGTGAAATTTGAAACATTTTCCGGTGACTTTGTCACATATGCCAGAGGAACATCTGCAGGTCTGTTTGCATCCCATTCCATGGGTACCATAAGGACACTCTTGAGGATGAAAAAAAAAAAGTTCAGTGGAGGGGCTGATTGTTTAGCTGCTGTGTACCCAAACTCAATACTTCTGATTTGAAGAGGAACCTCAATTTGGTTTAAACACATCTAGTTCACAAGAGCTGATTTCCTAAGAAATGAAAAGTAAAATTCACTAAATACTCTCCTAACAGACCAGAAATGCCAAGCTTGGGTATTAATAATAATGGGGCAATGGAGAGCTTGGAGTTACAGGAACTGAATTTGAATCTGGATTCTGTACTTAGTCTTTCTAGGCCTCAGTTCCCTCTTTTAAAAAATGATGTGCTTGGAATCTCTCTATTTCCTTCTCACTCTGGATCTGTGATCCTAATAGCCAGCATATCACACGTTACCTCATTTGATCTTCACAGTAACTCTGGTGAGATAAGTATGGCATTATTCAGCCCCATTTTACAGATGAGGCTAAGAGATGTGACTTGCCTGTGTTCACATAACTAGTAAATGGCCAAGGTGGGATTCAGACCTGGGTCTCACAGACTCTAAGACCAGTGTTATCCCTTGTGTTTGGCTGTTTCCCTTAATTACTCCTGTTGTAAAAGTTAACAGAAGAAAAATTGCTAATACATAGCCACTTTCTCCAGGGAAGAAAAAATGTATTTTAGAGGTGGGAGGAACCTCAGAGAAAAAGATCTTATTTTACAGTAGAAGAAACCGAGGCCCCAGTGTTAGCTGGTGACAGAGATGGAGCTCGAACCTATGTCTCTTCAGCTCCAGTCCAATGGGATTTTCACTACTCCATGTTATGCCTGCTCCTCTCTTTCTTCTTCTGAAGAGGAGTCAGGCTTACCTCCTGTGTCTCTGTCTCTCTTTGTTCTCCGTTTCTCTGTCTCTGTCTCCATTGCACTCTTTCTCTCTCTGTTTCTCTCTCTCTGTCTCTCTCTCTCTCTCTCTCTCTCTCTCTCTCACACACACACACACACACACGCGCGTGCACACACACCTACACATGAACATACATATACACATACATACCACTTTTTTTTTAATACATTAGCTATATGGAAAACCAAGAAAGGTGGAGCTGGGAGACAAATAAGAGAGGGTGCAGAATCACAAGTCCTCAGGAGTTATAGAATGTGGATCTGTACTTAGTCTCTGGGCATCATCTAGTCTAAGCTTCTCATTTTAGAGATGAGGGTGTCTTACAGGTCATAAAGGGCAGAGCTGGGATTTGAACTTGGGTCTATGAATCTAAATCTAAGTTCAACCCTCTTTCCAGTGCACCACAGTCTACTTGCTAGTCAACTGGCAGTACATGGGAACCTCAGGGATCAGGGGGGATAGGGGTCAAGAGATTCAGCTTCAAAGAGGAGAAAAAAAGCAAGAGCTCCAACCCCAGCTCTGCCCCTCAAAGAGCCAGATTTTTTTAAAAAAATTTTTCTCCTGACCCTCCCCACAGCTACTTGATGCTTTCTGAGTCTGAAATGGGCACGATAACATTGACTTTACTTGCCTTACTAACAGGCAGGTAGGTGGGACAGTTGATAGAGTATCAGGCCTTGAGTCAGGAAGACCTGAGTTCAAATCCAACCTCAGAAAAGAGATATACTAGCTGTGTGACCCTAGGCAAGTCACTAAATCCTGTTTGCCTCAGTTTTCCCATCTATAAAATGAGCCAGAGAAGGAAATGGCAAATCACTCCAGTATCTTTGTCAAAAAAACCCAAATGGGGTCACAAGGAGTAGGACATGACTGCATTCTCTCAGGAAAGTGATGATAAAGCCCAATGGAAACCTAAAATAAAGCCCAGTATAAATACTAAACAAGCTTTGAAGTTCCCATTGCTAAGCATATCTACCTAAGTGAAGCCTAACCTTGCTTCAAGATCTCCAGGTTGAAACAAGGAAACCCCTCCTGTTGAGGTGAAAAGAAACAAAAAAATGTCATTAACTGATAAATAAATGTAAGGGTCCCCAGTTGGGAGCAACATAGCCGCCCTTCAAATCCCATCTCGCTTACTTAGCAGCAAGGCCAATCTGTCTGGGCCTCCATTTTATCCTCTGTAAACTAACTAGATGGCGTCTATAGTTCCTTTCCCATCCAAATTCTATGATCATCAATGAAGTGTTTCAAAGTGCCTCCTTTTCAAAGGCTGATCAGAACTCTGTAAGAGATTCATTACTCTTGGACATTAGTCAGACAAAATATATGGAGGGAGGTGATTTGGAGAGAGCGGAAAGACGTCTGTGCAGACATCTTCAAGGGAGACAGGCTATACACACACACACACACACACACACACACACACACACACACAGAGCTTAAAAATTGAGTTGAATTCCCAGATAAGCTGTTTTTTAAAAAAAGTCTTCCTTGGGGCAGCTAGGTGGCACAGTGAATAGAGCACTGGCCCTGGAGTCAGGAGGACCTGAGTTCAAATCCGGACTCAGACACTTAACATTTACTAGCCATGTGACCTTGGGCAAGTCACTTAACTCCAACTGTCCTGCCCTCCCCCCTCCAAAAAAAAAAGTCTTCCAGAAAACAAAATACAGTGGTAGGCACATAGTACAGAGAGTCAGTGACTACCCATTGGCTGATTGAAATTTTGGCCATACAGCATCAAACATCTAGATGACTAGAAACTTGGATAAACCATCAGTTTTTATCTGGATGTTTGAGGTCATTCAGACACAACCAAACATGAGCTGCTTTGGATCGCTGACTTAGTTCTGACAGCAACAAAATGGAATAGCTTTCAAAATGTCATTCTAGGATGCTCACAAAAGCTTCCCCCAATCAATGTTTCACACCAGGAGAGAAAAAAGTACCCAAGGCAAAATTTCTCTAGAATCTGAAGGATGCCTGAAAGAGGAATCCTAAAAATCTCTTTAGACCCAGCATCGCTCAACAGCTATTGCATCAACCAGTGGAATAGCCGCTGGCTGCAAGAATTTGAAATCTCTGCAACTTGCCTCTTTACCCATAAAAAGACCTTTTCATGCCAGGAGAAAAGCAATCTACAGCCTATAATGCACTACATTATAAGTATGATTGTGTTAACCACTTCCTCTCTAATTTCCTTGCAAGAAATCTTGGTCTTTTTAGCTGATAAGACCTGCTATTTACAGAAAATTTGATCCCATTCAAACAAAAGCTCTGTGTGTGTGTGTGTGTGTGTGTGTGTGTGAGAGAGAGAGAGAGAGAGAGAAAGAGAGAGAGAGAGAGAGAGAGAGAGAGAGAGAGAGAGAGAGAGAAAGAGAGAGAGAATTTCCCAAATAAATAAGATATTGCATTAAATTCCATCATTCCTACTATTTCAATAATGGTAACTACAACAACAACAACAACAGCCACTTAGAATTTAAAACATACATTTCCTAGTTCTTGGCATTTTCTGTGAATGAGAAAGTTGTTCATTTCTAAATCACATTGAAATATTGGGGAATTATTAGATAAATTTAAATATCTCAATACTAGATGGTGGCATTACTTTTTTAAAGGTACAATCTCATTACAAATGCATTCAAATGGGGAAATTACTAAGAAATATATCAAATGTTTTGGTGCTTCCATTTTTTAAAAAAGCTTTCTTTAATTTGTAAATTTGATCACTTTTTAGCTCTTTCCACCTACTAGGTGTTTTCCCCGCTATTGTCATAGTTCAGTTTCCTGATGTTGTAAAACTTTTTAAACAAGCATTGCTCTTTTGATTAAAACTTGGTTAAAAAATATTTCAAATTAAAAGCACTCAAGTTGTAATGAATTCTACTAACACTTCCCTCTGCTTTTAATAAGCAGATTCAAGGGAACGGAGACTGTCCTACCAACTTCTACGGCTGCTCTCTTGTTCCTGGTTGCATCTTTCTTTCCTTCAGATTTCATTTATCCTTTAGTGCCTGTATATTGTTCTGAATGGTCAGTTCTGGTATAAAGGGGACTGAGTTTTGTTCTGTTTATCAGAGAATCCCTTTTCGAGTGTTTGGAAGACTAATGGTGTTCTCCCAACCTATTCCTAAATCCCCACTGTTGCTCCCCAAGGAATATTTTACCTAAAGTTGTCTCCTCCCTACAACCTTTCCTGCTCAAAAAATCACCAATCAGTAAAGCTCACTGCCTTTGGGGCAGGTGCACCAATATCCAAGACAAAAGACGAGCTAGAGTCTTTAATAGCTCTCCTGGGAAGATGTTACAACCTTCCTTTGATGGCATTTCTCTAATGGACTTCCTATGCTAAAAGGATCGATTGGCTGTGTGTGTGTTCAGCTTTGTCTTTGACCACAGAAGTGTCTTTTTGTATCCTTTCTACCTAAGACGACTCCTTGCCTTTGGTGTGTGAGCCTCCCACCTGATTCTTTGCTCTGGGAGTCCTTATTAAAAGTAGAGCGGAAAGGGCGGAGAGACTGGAGCCACAGACCCTGGGTTCAGATATTTACCCCACGTGGCCTTCGGCAGTTAATTTAATAACGACATCTAACATTTGTAAAGCACTTTACCTAGACTACTTATTTGATTGTCACAATATCCTCCAGTTGAAGAAACTGAGGGCGAGACTTGCCCAGGTCTCACAATTCGTACATCTCTGGGGGCAGAATTCGAACCCAGATCCTCCTGGCTCCAAGTCCAGTGCTCTGGCCACTATGCCACCTAACTGTTTCCCCTGGGGTTCAGTTTCCCCATCTGTAAAATGGACTCCCTAGCGGCCGAGGTCCCTTTCCAATTTGAGATCTCCTTATGTTAGAAGCGAGCAGAGCCCTCCACCTGTTGCTTTGGTGAGCCAGGCAAAGCGAGCCCCGTGTTTACCTTTGCAGATACCAAACTCTTCACCAAAAACATCCTCCTGGTTGGAAAAGTGGCAGTACAGCCCCGGGCCGCACTTGACGCCGTCCATGCCCGAGACGGTGCGGTAGCAAGTCCCGCCTAAGGACGCGGCGCACACACGGCAGCAGCCGCAGTCGTCCAGCACGGTTTGTTTGCAGCTCTGGCTGCTTTTGCACTGGTTAGGATCGCAGTGCGCCGGGCAATCCACTGCGTACCTATTACTGCCCCCGGCCGCCTCCAGGTGCGCAGGTATCAGCAGCGTGGTCAGCAGCAGCCAGAGGCCCTTCATGGCTGATTCCCCGGCTGGCGCGCTACGAGTCCAACTCTCCACTTAAAGCACCGCGGTCGGGGCTGCGGGGTGCAGCCGGCAAGAATCAAAGACGTAGCTGAGCATCGGACTACAAGTGGATGAGTTTTATACGCTGGGTTGCCCGCATGCTTCGCCGTCATCAATTTCCTCAATTCGGCTGAGTTGTCCTCCTGCCAACCTCTCTTGCTTTAGTTTATGAAATCCAGGATGAAGGTTGGATTAACACGCCGCTGCCATCCAGGAATTGAAAAGCCCGAGCTGATGTCATCTGTTATGTTTAGTTAGTTGTTTTGCATGAGGACTAAAAACCCTCTCACATCCGTCTCAAGTGCTCAAGGACGTCTGCAATAGGGGGGAGGGGAAGGGGGAAAACGGAGATTGCATACCATCATTGAGGACAGGAACTGCTTTGACACGGGGCACCTCACAGAGCGAAGCTTTGTCTTGCAGAAGAAGCTCCTGAAGTCAGGAAGACAATGGTATCCGAGTGAATCACTGGGACTGAAGAAGCTCCACTTAAAAAATAATACGGAATGTTGTGGTGTTTGCTCTCAGTCGCTAAAGCATTAATCCCCTATGTGCCAAGCACGGTGCTAAACTCTGGAGTGACTCGGAAAGGCAAAGCTATGCCTTGACCTCGAGGACCTCACAGTCCGATGTGAACTCATCATTCAACATCCATGAGGTCTCTTGGAAGAAGAAATGGTTATATTGTACCTTTTCAATGCCCAGAAGAAAAGAAATATTTTGTTAAGGATTTTTTTTTTCCTAGTTGGGTTCCCCCCCTCCTTTCCAAAAAAAAACCTTATTTCCAAAGCAATCCATTTAGCTTGTGTCTACCTATTTCTGTAGCTCTATTTAGACGTTGCATTACAGCTAGGATTGAACTTTAAAATCAATGCAAGAAAAAAAAGGCACAAAAGAGATAAAAACCCCTGCTGGCAGCGTTTCTAGGTTACTCGATTCTGGAAAAAACTTATCAGTTGGACTTCCACTGACCCAGAACTGCCTGGGGAGAAGACTAATCCATCAACAGCCCTGCTTGTCCAGTGACAGAAGAGATTCAAAGTCCTTCCCCTCACCTTGGGGCATCTGTCAGAGTCCTTACTCAGAAATGCCAAGACCAGGCAGCTATCCCAAGAAAACAGAGGAGCCAGCAGGGAAATGAGAACGCTGCTCCAGGGAGGGAAGTCCTGAGGAGGGGAAAACCTTGCGGACCATAGAACAAACTTAAACAATCTATGGGTGGTTGACGCCACCCTTTCAGCAACCAGACGGGAGAGAAGACAAAGCAGGATGTCACCTGGAACAAAGGTCTATAGACCTGAGGGTCTGGCAAGCTGACCAAAATTTAGATACTTTCAAATAAAGACGGAGGTGGACCCTGAGCGAATAAGTGGCACTTACTTACATGGCGCTTTAAAGGTTTACAAAGCACTTTATGCACACTAACTCATTTGATACTTACAATAACAGTGGGAAGTAAGTGGTGCTGTTAAACCATTTTACAGACATGGAAACTGAGATTCAGAGATTTAGTGACTTGTCTAAGGTCCCACCGCTAGTGAGTGTCAAAGGGAGAATTTGAACTTGAGTCTCTCCTGGCTCCAAGTCCAGTGAGTGCTCTTTCCCTTGCCAGATCTTAGTAGAACCTGAAAAGGTACAAAAAAAAAAAAGCATTTCTTTATAAAACAAGACAACCAGCTTAATGATAATGAGGCTTAAGCTTTCTAGGCTTCAGGCTCCTGTCCATAGAAGGTTCCTTTCTGTTCTAACATTCTGTAATTCTGACTCATTTAACAGGAGGCTTTTCTATGAATACAACTCAGTTCAGTCGTTTTTTCAGCCATGTTTGACTCTTAGTGATCCCATTTGGGGGGTTTACTGGCAAGGATACTGGAGTGATTTGCCAGTTCCTTCTCCAGCTCATTTTACAGATGAGGAAACTGAGGCAAACAGGGTTGAGTGACTTGCCCAGGGTCACACAGCTAGTAAGTGGCTGAAGCCAGATTTGAACTAGACCCCAGACCTGCAGCACTCTAGCCACTGTGCCACCTAGCCGCCCTATATGAATAGAGTAACTTCCCTAAAAGAAATCATTTTTTCCCCTCTAAGAGATTAAGATGGATCCCCCTAAGGTCTGTGGATGGACTCAATGAATGACTTAAACTTACAACTCCCTGAAAACTTAATGAGGGAGGACTGGCTAAGTGCTCACTTCTTTAGGCCTTGGGAGATGGGGGTGGGGTGAGGGAAATGAAAAGCAAGCAAAGAAACACAAAATAAGTGTAATTTGTGGTCTTGAACCTCAGCCCATATAACCAGTATGGGAAAAGCCCAAGATCCACGAGAAAACTAGTGAACAATGCAAGACAAAATTTCGTTGTGTGGCAATGGTTTTAAGTGCTATAGCTGTTCAGAGAGATCAGTGAGGACTAAAAACAATTCAGACTTGTTTTACAGTAGTCAATAAAAGGGCATTTCTCTTCTAGCGGTTAATAACCTTGATTTCCTTTCCGTTCCCTGAGTTCAGTTGTAGTGAGATGGAAGGCTTCGTATGTTGAAAGATGTCGTTCACTCTTCTTCTTGAAGAGAACCAATGACGTCACTGGGTGATGTCTTGACTTGTGCATGAATTTGCTTCAAGTGAGGCAAAGTTGCACAAAGTCTTCAGCCTCACTTTTTTTTCCTGAGTTATCAAAGTCCATTAGCCAGACAAAAGTTGAGATGACTGTTGATGCCTCGGGATACAGTGGATGACCTTGGCATCTTTGATGTCTAACTGAGCTCTAAGTGCTCCACAGCCTCTGCTTCAGCCACCTTCATGGCTGTTGGAATAAATTGTTCTCATTCCCCCATTGGACCAGCAAAAGTCTGTTGAAAGAGTATGATGTAGTGGGAAGAGTCCTGGATTTCTGTTCCTGCTCCAACAACAATGGGTCACCTTTATGTGGAAACTTTAAGGCAAGCTTAATATTCCCACATTAGAGATAAGGAAACTGAGATCCAGGAAAGTAGTGACTTGCCGAAGGTCCCTTCCAGTGCAAAATCTGTGACTCTAGTCAGAGAAGGTTTGAACTGGCCTTTGAAGATGGCTTGGATTTGAATGGGCTGAAAGGAAAACAGAAATCATTCCAAGAAGAGGGGTGAACATGAGGAAAATCACGGAGACTAAAATGATTATAGCATGTGCAGAAAAAATGGGAACCAAGGTTTGTGTTGGGGAGTAGTAGAAAATAAATTAGGATGGGTAGCACGGGACAGATTACAGAAGGCCTTGAGAGCCAAGCAAAGAGGTTTTGACCAGATATGATATAACATACAATGGTGACCAATGAAGATTCTTGAGTGGGGGGAGTGAGTGACAGGATTAAAGTGGAGTTTGGAGGCAGATGAGCTTGGCAGTGTCTGGTGCACAGAACACGAAAGGAGAGAAGAATGGTGTTGGGGGCCAGATAAGAGACTACCACAAAAAGGCAGAAATGAAATGGTGATGGTTGGGATAATAGTAGAGATAATGGGAACAGAAAAGAAGGAATAATTTTGAGAGCTATTTCAAAGGGGGAAAATGACAGAACTAGAATTAGAACAACTAGTTTAGTGTGTAAGATAAAGAGAATGGGAGGAGTTAAACTATCTCCAAAAAATGGACCCTGAGTGATTGGTAGAATAGTGTGGAGTAGAAAGAAGAAAGACAGAAAGAGGAATGGAATGAGGAGCTGGCTTTAGGAAAAGATGAAGAATTTGCTTCATTCTACTAGGTGGGTCAGTAGATAAACCTCTGGGCCCAGAGTCTGGAAGATCTGAGGTCAGCTCCAGTCTCAGACACTTACTTATTCACTATGTAATCCTGGGCAAGCCACTTAACCTCGGATTGCTTCAGTTTTCCCATCTGTAAAATGGGGTTAATAAGAATACCTGCCTCCAGGGCTGTTGTGAAGATGAAATGCAATATTTGTAAAGTGCCTGGCACATGATAGCTGTATAAACGTTAGCTATTCTTACGATTATTGTCATCAGCAAACATAATGAGGAAAGGGTTTAGAAACCTATTGAAAAGGGTCTAGTCAGTAACTAGAAATGTGAGTAAGAGGAACAGAGGAGAAATAAAGATTTGGGAGTTATCAACATAGAGGTCAGGGTTGAAGCCATGAGAATGAAAGAGTTCTCCAAGGAAGAGTATTGATAAATAAAAGCAGAAAATGCAGAAACAGATAGGAAACAAAATAGGTGCCTACTGATGAGGCAATGGCCACATGAATTGCAGCGTACGAATGTTCAGGAATATTATTGCACCTTAAGAAATAATAAATATGAAGAATTTAAGGCAGTGGTTCTCAACCTGTGGATCGCAACCCCTTTGGAGGTCAAGCAACCCTTTCACAGGGGCCACAGGGGTTGCCTAAGACCATCGGAAAGCATATATTTCCAATGGTCTTAGGCACTGAGACACTGCTCCTCTATCCATCTCCAGGCGAGTCCACCCACGTGTAGATACACCCACATATGAGTATTAAAGGGCTGTGGCATTAGGAAGGTTGAGCACCACGGATTTAAGGAAACTTGGGAATACTGGAAGGAATGGTAAAGAGCAAAGTAAGCAGAACTAATTTACATAATGACCACAATAATGTAAAGGAAAACAGCACCTGAAAATGTTAGTGCTCAGATCAATGCAATGACCAATTCCGAGTCCAAATAGTTAATGAAGCAATCTTTCTCCCTCTACTCAGCAGGGAAGTGATAATCTAAAGGGGATGAATGTTTTCAAACAGTAAATGTACTGTTTCATTTTACTTAACTGTACTTTTTAGTTACAAGAGATGGTTATTTTGGAGGGCAATGTTGGAAAATGACAGATTTTAAAAATCAATGAAATAATTTCAACAACCACCAAAAAAAAGGGGGGGGAGGGAATAGGGCAGATCACTTGATCAGCAAGATGACCCAGTAGTTGTTTTTACAAATCTCTGCCATCCAGAAATCCCAGGAAAAATGAATTATGTCCCAGTAACAAAAATGCAATCCACAAGATAAGAAGATGGAAATACCATGCAAGGTAAAAAAGCTCATGAAATAATAATGAAGAATATAAATTCTTAGAGCCTCTACTCAGCATCCTTGCTCCTCAGCCCACTCTGCACACTGATCACCAGCAATACAAACTATCTCTTCAGCCTGTGCACCTGGGTCACTCTGTGAACATCTTTGCCTAGTCTGCCCGTAGCAATGATTTAGACTGAACCTCTCCTAACCCCATAAGTTAAAGAAGACACTAACTGTGCCCATGGGCAGAGCAACTGTAAAGAGAAGTCATGGGTAGGATAGAATTTGCTAGGGAGAAAAGAATTTTCATGCTAGAGAGAAAGGGGATTGGAAACTCAGCTGGGGCCATTCATGTTGTCCCAAGAAGTTACTCCGGGTTAAGACTCAGTCCAAGTTCCCATGATACCTAACATGAGAAGACTCTGGGTATCTATGCACAACTCTTTGTGGTCAAAGAGTGAGAAGGGGGAACACTGAATAAGAAGAAAACTTTGGGAAAATAGAAGAAATGCTGAACCCAAAGTTCAAAGGACAAAGTCTGAATAAAATACTAGCTCACAAATAGATAAAACAACAGAAAAGATCATAAGCGCATTAAAAAAGAATAAGTAGAAATTCAAAGAGATACCAGAGCACAATAAACAAGTATTAAAATATGATAGAAAATCAATTGAACTTCTCTAATCAGAAAGAAAATTCTGAAGACTGCCCAGAGATCATGGAATAACATCAAGAAAACCCAGAATGGTTCAAAAGAGAAATTGTTCTCTTTTGGTATTAGGAATGAAATTAAATTAGAAATCAGAGATTTGGATGCAGAATTTTTTTATAAGTGGAGGACTTAAAAAGAAGATGCAATGGACATTATTCCCAAAGAAGTAGAAGTCCTGAAGCAAAAAAAAATGACAGATTTGGAACACACACACACACACACACACACACACACTCACACACACACACACACACACACACATACAGAAGTAGAAGAAAATTTGCCAGAAGAGAAGCAAAAGGCAATGAAAATTAAAAGAACATCTGAATTCTAGAGAATCCTAAGCAATTGGCCAGGATTCAGTGATAACTTAAAACCCCAATATCATACCACAGGAAATAATACAAGAAAGCTGTCCTGAACTTTTGAATATAGACAACAAAACACTTATTAAGCAAATCCACAAATCACTGCCAAAGAAAAAGTTGTTTATGTTTTGAAAGACAGCATTGTGTAGAGCACTAGAATGGTAGTCAAGAAGGCCTCAGTTCAAATCCTGTCCCAGAAACTTACTATCTGTGTGGCACCATGCAAATCACTTAACATCTCTGTGCCTCAGTTTCCTCACGTGTAAAACAAGAGGGTTATACTCAATGGCTTCCAAAATCCCTTCCAGTTCTAAATCTAGGATCACATGGGGAGAAAAATCCATAACTGCTACTCAAAACTCAGTAATGAGAAAACAACAACAAAAAAACACAACAACAAATTTTGCAAGTAGACAAGAGGAAGATTTTCAAATATGAAAGAATTCCACTTCAAATGACCTAGGGTTATTCTGCAATCATTAGAAATTAAAGAAAGGAATGGCATTGCAAAAGAGATCGAGCTGCAATTCAAAATACCATATCCTACAATCCCATTATTCATGCAAAAACATGGACCTTCAACAACAGGGAAGCTCTGAGGTCATTCTTACAAAGAAACAAAACATTGGCAAGCAATTCAACTTACAAGAACTAAACAACAGAAACTCAGAAAGATAAGAGACGCTGTGTTGTTGTTCAGTTTTATCTAATTCCTTATGGCTCCATTTGGGGTTTTTTTGGTGAAGATACTGGAGTGGTTTGCCATTTCCTTCGCCAGCTCATTTTACAGATGAGGAAACTGAGGCAAACAGAGTTAAGTGACTTGCCCAAGGTCACACCGCTAGTAGGTTTCTGAGGCCAGATTTGAACTCAGGAAGATGAGCCTTCCTGTCTCTAGGTCCAGCACTTTATCCATTTTATCCAACCTAGCTGACCCAGGAAACAGTATAGTGTAGTGAAAAGAAAGCTTAGTATGAAATCAGAAAACTCAGTTCAAATACCAGCTCTATCACTTTACCTGTGTGTCAAGTCACTTCACTCATTTGAGTCTCAGTTCTCTTATCTGTATAATAAGTAGTTTGGGCAAGATGACCTTTGAAGTCCCTTCCATGCTCTATATCCTTGATCCTATGATTAATTATACAATAGGGCAAATAAGTATAATTATGATGAAAAGACTAAGTAAGACAATACATTCTTTCATGTTTGTGCACTATTCAATGAGAGACAGAGAGATTGAACTAACAGACAAAAGAACAAAGAGTGATTATCAATGGACAGAGGCCATAAGGAGCTTAATGTTTAAGGAGAACTTAAAGAATCAGGAAAATGGAAGGAAGAAAAACTGCGTCAATATTTAATGAACTTCTCAAAGATTATGGAACAACAGCAAGAAAATCCAGGAAGGATAGCCATTCTCCAGTAGATAAATGATCGAAGGATATGAGCAAACAGTTCTTAAGAGAAGAATTGCAAAGTATTCACACCCACATGAAAGAATACTCTAAATCACTAATAATAAGAGAAATGCAGATCATGACAACCCTGAGGTTTTACCTCACCCCGCTGCAAATTGGCAAAAATGACAGTATTCCATGTTGGAGGGTTTTGGAAGACTAAGGCACACTGATCCATTGTTAGTGGAGATGAGAAAGGCAAAACCATTCTGAAAAATAATTTGGAATAATGCAAATAAAATGACTAAAATCGTCAGACCCTTTGAATCAGAGACTCCATTACTGAGAAGCCTTTGATAAGGAAGTTCTCATATCCAAATATTTATAGCAGCATTTTTAGCGATAGCAAAGAATGAGAAACAAAATAGATGCCCATCAATTGGGAAATGGCTAAACAAATTGCGGCGCATGAATGTAATGGAATACACTGTTGTAAGAAATTGTGTGTGTGATGAAGATAGAGAATCATGGAAAGATCTATATTAACTGAGTCAGAGTCAAGCAAGCAGAACCAAGAAAATAATGTACACAGTGACTACAACAGTGTAAGTGGAAAGAACAACTACATATCGAAAAAAAAAGAATGTAACAAAATTTTAAAGATTAATCAGGACTTGAATGAAGAGATATGGGAAGACATCCGCAACCTACCAGGGGTGGGAGGTCCACAGGTGTTACGTATTGCACGTTTTCAGACTTACTCATCATACCTAGCAGTTGTGCTGACCTTTTTTTTCTCTCCAAAAAATACCATTTGTTAAATGGGATGGCTCCTTGGGAGGGAGAGAGGGAGGAATCCATGGGATACTATGATGATAGAAGAAATTAATAAAAGCTTATTTTTTAAAAAAGGAAATCCAGAATGGTTCAAAAAATAAATTATTCCCACAAGATAGCATTGTTAACTGAAAATCTTGGGAATGAAACTATGCTGGAAATCAGGAGGGAAGGAAATAAGCATTTATTGAGCACCTTCTATGTGCCAGGAACAGTGCTAAACATTATGCAAATATTTAATCCTCACAACAACCCTGGGAGGTAGATGCTATTATTACCCTCATTTTACAGTTGAGGAAACTGAGGCAAACAGGCTTAAGTGACTTGTGCAGGGTCACATAGCTAGTAAATGTTTAAGGCTGAATTTGCACTCAAGTCCAATGCTTTATCCACAGTATTCTCAATGCAGATTTTTTTTTTAAAGAGTAAGGTCTAAGAAGACACAATAGACTTACCCTAACCTCTTATAAGTAAATATTTAATTTTTTTAAGGGGGAAAGGCAAGGCAATCAGGGTTAAGTGACTTGTCCAAGGTCACACAGCTAGTAAGTGGCAAATATCTGAGGCGATTTGAACTCAGATCCTTTTGACTTCAGGGCCAGTGCTCCATTCACTGCTCCACCTACCTGCTCCAATATTTAATCTTTTTATGGGAGAAAAAGAGCAAGCTATTGCACAAGTGGGCAGAGTAAGAGACAGAGATGTATTCCCACCAGATCTGTACCTTGAGGATTCAAATCCCCAAAGGCAGTCAGTTCCCATATTGGTAAAGGCGGACATAGACTCAGAGACAGAATAACCTGGCCATAGGAAGGAACATTTCCTTCCTTCCTTCCTTCCTTCCTTCCTTCCTTCCTTCCTTCATTCCCTCCTTTTGTTTTTCTGTCACTTCCCATTAAGTCACATACATTCCCACCCCTTTTCTTAGAGCAAGTATGGCCAGGCAAATCAAATCATAGGTTATGTGTGAAAATTTATGTCTCATTCTGTACCTTCAGTCTATCATCTGTCTGCTAAGATATGGGGATGCATCAGGTCATTTAAGTCATCCAAGGTTTCTCTGAATTCTTCATGTTTGTAATTTCTTCTGCATAATGACATTCCATTAAATTCATATATCACAATTTCTTCAACCATTTCCCCATTGATGAGCATCCACTTTTGCTACCATGAAAAGTGCTGCTATAAGAACATTTTTCTTTTCCATGTCTTTGACTTCTGTGGGGCAATGCCAAGGAGTGGTGGTGGTTGTGGTCCTTCATTCTCAAAGAGGACCAAAATGACATCACTATGCTAAAGTCAAGTTTCAGTGTGTTTGACTGTGGCTTATCAGACCAATACAAGCTTGGAACACCCCACCAAAGGTCGGGCACAAATAGTCCATGTGAACATTTGAGGTGGATTCTCTGAATCTGAACATCTTGCACTTTTTCCTGAGCTATTTCAATTCTGCTTTGCTCACAGAGCTAAGCAATCTTGTGCCAGTGTCTCCCATGTCACACAATCAGTTCCAAAGTTCTTAAGAGAGACTTTGAGAGCTTCCTTGTATCACTTCTTCTGACCAGCATGTGAATGTTTGCCCTGTGTGAGTTCTTCATAAAATAGTCTTTTTGGCAAGCATACGTTTGGCATTCAAACAACATGGCCAGCCCATTGGAGTTGTGCTCTCTGAAAAAGAGTTTGAATGCTTGACAATTTAGTTTGAGAAAGGACCTCAGTGTGTGGTACCTTATCCTGCCAGGTGATCTTCAGAATACTAGGACAATTCAGATGGAAGTGATTCACTTTCCTGGCATGGTGCTGGTAGACTGTCTAGGTTTCACAGGCATACAACAACGAGGACAGCACAATGACTCCCTAGACCAGTGGTTCTCAACCTTCCTAATGCCACGACCCTTTAATACAGTTCCTCATGTTGTGGTGACCCCCAATCATAAAATTATTTTCATTGCTACTTCATAATTGTAATTTTGCTACTGTTATGAATTGTAATGTAAATATCTGATTTACAGGATGTATTTCATTTCATATTTCAAACATAACCCACAGGTTGAGAACCGCTGCTCTAGACCTTCAGTTTAGTAGTCACTCTAATACCTCTTCTCTTCCATACTTTCCTTCAGAGCCTCCCAAACACCAAGATAGCTCTGGAAATGCCTGGACCAACTTCATTATCAATGTGTACATCCCAGGAAAGTACACTACCAAGGTAAGTGAACTTATTCACAGCATTTAGACTTCTCCATTTGGTGTAACTGATGGTTCCATGAATGTATGGTGTGGCAGTGGCTGATGGAACACCTGGGCTTTCTTGGTGTTATTCATTAGGCCAAAATTAGCACAGGCAGCAGAGAATCGATCTGTACTTTGTTGCGTCTCAGCTCCAGAGGCTGCGTTGAGTGCACCATCATCTGCAAGCAGAACGTCATGCATCAACACTCCCTCCACTTTGGTCTTGGCTTGTAGTCTTTTCGAATTGAAGAATTTACCATCAATGTGATAGCTGACCTTGATGCCGTGCTCATCCTTACTGAAAGCATTTGACAACATGGCTGAAAACATCATATGATAAAGCATGGGAGCAAGCACACAACCTTGTTTCACTCCACTGGTGACTGGGAAAACATGAGAGCATTGTCCATTATCTAGAACCCGGGAAAGCAGACCATTATGAAATTGACGTACAATGCTAATGAACTTCTCTGGGCAACCAAATTTTGACTTAATTTTTCATAAGCCCACATGACTGACAGTATCAAAGGCCTTGGGCAGATCTACAAACGTCGTGTATATAGACCTCTGTTCTGCTCCTGGCATTTCTCTTGGAGTTGTCAGGCGGCAAGCACTACATTGACTGTTCCTCAGCCCTTTCTGAAGCCACACTGGCTCTCAGGTAGATGCCCATCTTCCAGATGAAGGATCAGCCTTTTAATGAGGGTTCTGGCAAGAATCTTGTCAGCAGTGACTAAGAAAAAGACTGCCTCTGTGACTGTCACAGGACAATATATTTCCTTCACCTTTATAGAGATGGACAGTGGAGGCATCCTTGAACTCCTGGGGTTTAACCTCCTCTTGCCATATAACCCAGAATATTTCAGTCAGCTTTTATATGAGCAGTGGAGTCTCTACCTTATAAATCTCACCTGGAATAGAACTGGCACCAGATGCTTTGCCACAAGAAAGGAGCCTAATGGCGTTCAGAACCTCTTCTTCAGCTGAAACTTCAGCAGTTTCATATTATTTCTGGCACAGATCAAAATTACTTTACAAAATGTTTGGAGCATTTTGCAGCTCCATCAACAGAGCCTTAGTGTGTCTCTTTTGGTAAGAACTTAAAGAGACCCCTAATGAGCATTTAAGAAAACAAATAGTAAAAGGAAGCTGAAGCTAGAGACTGGAAATCCTCCTGTCTGATAACCACAGTTAACAGCCTCTTCCAGTGTCTGGCAAGTCAGTGAGAAGAAGTGTAAGATGAAGGTGGCTAAATATACAGTATCACTAATTAATGTCATTATTCAGAAACTCAGTATAGCCCAAATAAGACAGAATCTTACATTACTGATGGAACTTTTAAATAAGTAGATTGATTTGGTCTCTTCCCTGAGTTTTCAGGCAGTTCAGTTTAGTCAGTGGGTTTCCCCAATACATTTTGAATTTGGACCCTGTGTACTCTGGTCTTCTACCCAGAAAAGCCTGTTTACTTCTAAAAGTCAACATCCTCCACAAGGAGTGGGAGACAGGGTCAGAACAAAGAGAGCTGCACTGTGTCTTGCTGGGCAGTATTGGTGTTAGAACACGACCCCAGTGGGGCCCAGGTCACAGATTCTATGGCCCTAGTTTGTATTGCTAACAATGGGCAGTCTGCTAGCCTGCTGTCAGTCACAAGGGGAGATGAGTGAGAAACTGTGAATACATAAGTACTAAAGGGAAAAAAAAAACAGCTCCAAGCAATGGAGACCATCAGCATCAGCTCTGTATGTGAAGTATGGCCCAGGACCACACCTAATGGGGGGAAATGAGATGACTTTTCTAATGACCATCCATGCACTCTGTTTGCTTTTCCTCTAGAGCTGGTATTGGGCCAAATGCAAAAATCATGGAATCACAGAATTTGATGGAACATTAGAAGTTTTCTAATCCAGTTGGGACCTAGATAGGAGTCCCTTCTATAACATCCCTAAGGGGAAGGGAACAAGCATTTAGGTAGCACCTGCTCTGTCCAGACATCGTGCCAAGCACTTTATAAATATTATGTCATTTGATCTTTACAACAACCCTAGGAGGTAGATGCCCTATTTTACAGTTGAGGAAACTGATTTGCCCAAACAAAAATGATTTGCCCAAGATCACACACAGGTAAGAAGTATCTGAAGCTGAAGCTGAACTCAGGTTTTCCTGATTCCAGGCCCACTGGGCCACCTAATTGTCTCCACCTAAGTAGAAGAGAACAATGCTATTTTATTGTACCAAGAGGAGAGAGAGAGAAATCCAGAGCAGAAGGAAAAAGCAGTAGTAGTATACAGAGAATACTGTCACAGCCCACATCCTCATAGAATTTTTTTTTAACTTTTGTTTATTTTTAGTTTACATCATTCATTTCCATGAGATTTTGATTTACAGATTTTCTCTTCTTCTTTCCCCTACCCACCACCCCAAAACAGTGATCCCGCTGTATACCCCCTCCCTCAATCTGCTCTCTCCTATATTCTCCCCCACCAACCCTCTGACTTTCTGGTAGGGCAAGATGGATCTCCCTATCCCAGTACCTGTATATTTCCCTCCTTCCTATTCCACCCCCCCCCACTTGTTCTATTCTCTACTAAGTAGAGTCTACTTTGTCCTTGTCCCTTTACAAAAGTATGTGCTTCTAACAACTCTTCCCCCCAGTCTGCCCTCCCTTCCATCCTCCCTTCTCTCATCCCCTTCCCCCCTACTCTCCTGTAGGCCAAGATACCCAATTTAAAGTGTATGTCATTCTTTCCCTAAGCCAAATTCAATGAGAGTAAGGTTGACTCATTCCCTTTTGCCTTCCTGTTCTTCCCCTCCATTGTAACAGTAATCTCTTGCCTTTTCTATATGAGAGGATTAAGCATGTTCTGTCTCTCCTTGTCTCCTCTCATAGTATTCCTCTCCCACCTCTCAATTTCACCTTTTAAAATATTATTCCATCCTATTCAATTGATCTTGCACCCTCTGTCTATGTACACATATATACACACACTCACATATGTA
>CM053580.1:309613864-309654877 GCA_028627135.1 Pseudochirops cupreus
TAAATGAATGCACTATCTATATTTCTTATGTAGAGAGCCTGTTCCATTTCGTGATTAATGACTATATCAGCATATTTATAGTTATTGTAGGCATTGTGAATACTGCATTGCTGATACAGTCATGCTCCACTTAACCCTGTTTGCCTCAGTTTCCTCATTTGTAAAATGAACTGGAAAAGGAAATGACAAGCTACTCTAGAATCTTTGTCAAGAAAATCCCAAATGGAGAATGAAAACTCCTTGGTATGGGTTTCTGGGAGTGAGGGTAGGGAGTGAGAATGGGAGGGTAGGTGGTGGTGGGGGCAGGGAGGGAAGAACACAACTGAACAAACAAAAATTGTCTGTCACTGTGTTAGTTGCTGAGGATACAAAAACAAAAATGAAATGGTTTTCTCTTCCCCCTCCCCTTCCCCTTGCTTCCCCTGCCAAGGAGTTTTCATCATACCAGGGGAGATATTTGCATATATAAGTATATATACTATAATAATGAAATAAATAGGAGGACATTAGCAGTTGGGTGGGGGAGAAGGAAATTAGGAAAGGCTTCCTATAGGGAATGGTTCTTGAGCTGTGACTTGAAGGAAGAGAAGGATTCCATGAGGTGGAGGTGAGGAAGGAGTGAGGAGACAAAAAGGAAAGAATCTCCACCCTTTCCCATTCAAACTGAGAAGTAAAAAAAAGGTCTGCATTAGCTTTTGTGGCTGCCATGACATAGTGTGGACTCCCAGGTCTTTTTCAGTTCAACTTCTTTCTCCATGTTGTATTTATGAAGATTTTTTTGAACCAAACCATAAATTTCACATTTCTCGCTAATAAATGTAGTATTTTAAGATTCAGCCCCGTGTTTTGACATTTTTGTGTTTTGATTCTCATCGGATATGTGGGCTATTCTCCCTCGCTTGGTGTCATCTGCAATGTTGACATTTATTTAATCCAAAAAAGCTTCCTCTAAAACATTCATCTACTTTTCTAGTTGATGCTATTTATCGAATGCAGTGTCTTGGGCTCTTGGTGGGAAGTAGCACACACATTGCCAGTCCTTTTCAGTCTTCACTTACCCTAGTGATTTGCATGAAACACAGGAAGAACTTTTTGGGGGGAATGGGAGTCTAAAAAGAGTATCCTCACTATAGATTTACTCAGTTTCTTTGTGATATTGCTGAGTGGAATCCCTGGGAATTATTTACCTGGATCATTTATATGATGGGAATTAAGAGGATTTTTCTAACAACTCAACTCAGTGAAGAGTTAGACTGAGAGAAAACAAAAGGCAGGGGAGAAGGATGAATTCAAAAGGCAGACTTTCAAAAACATTTTATTTTTAATTTATGGGATAAAACAAATATTTCCATAACATAGTACAATAAAAAGATGATTGTACATGAAACTGCAGATCTACTATCACAACTTATTATTCTTTCCAAATATATATCAAAGTTATCATGTAAATTTTTTTCTTTTCTCTCCACCTCCTCTTCTCCATCTTAGAGATAGCTGCCATTAGGCACAAATAGGCATATATATGTAAAATTGTTCTATACGTATTTCTAGTTATTAGTTCTTTCTCTGGATGCAGAGGACATCTTTCTTTCTATGCCCTTTATAGTTAATCTGGGTATATAATAGACAGAATAACTTATTTGCTCTAAGTAATTCTTAAAACAATATTCTTGTTACTATATGCAATGTTTTCTTGGTTCTGCTCATTTCACTCTTCATTATTTTGTGCAAGTCTTTCTATGTTTTTTGTTTGTTTTTTTGCTTTTTGGAGGGGAAGGGCAAGGCAATTGGGGTTAAGTGACTTGCTCAAGGTCACACAGCTAGTATGTGTTAAGTGTCTGAGGCCAGATTTGAACTCAGGTCCTCCTGATTCCAGGACCGGTGCTCTATTCACTGCACCACCTAGCTGTCCCTTTCTATGTTTTTCTAAAGGGGGTGGGGAACCTGTGGCCTTGAGGCCACATGTGGCCTTCTAGGTTCTCAACTCTGGGAAAATCCAAACTTCATAGGGCAAATTCCCGTAATAAAAGGATTTTTTCTGTAAAACTTGAACTCAGTCAAAAGGCTGCACCCAAAGACCTAGAAAGCCACATGTGGCCTCGAGACCACAGGTTCCCCACCCTTATCTAAGATCATTGAGCTCATTATTTCTCACAGCACAGTAGTATTCTATTACAATAATATAGTACAACTTGTTCACCCCCAATTGATGGGCATCTCTGAAATTTCTAGTTCTTTGCCACCACAAAGAGAGCTGCTATAAACATTCTCGAACATAGAGGTTCTTTTCATTTTTCCTTAATCGTCTTTGGAAGTAGACCAAGTAGTGGTATTGCTGGGTCAAAGGATATAGGCAATTTAATAACTCTGGGCAAAATTCCAGATTGATCTCCAAAATGGTTGGATCATTACACAATCCCACCAACAATGAATTAGTGTCCCAATTTTGCCACATTCTCTCCAATATTTGTCACTTTCCTTTTCTATCATTTTAGCCAGTCTGGTAGGTGTAAAATGATATCTCAAGGTTTTTTTAATCTGCATTTCTCTAATAAAAATGATTTCAAGAATTTTTTCATATGACTATAAATTGTTTAGATTTCTTCACTGGAAAACTATCTACTCATATCCTTTGACCATTTATCAATTGTGGAATGACTCATTTTTATAGATTTGACAAAGTTCTTTATATAGTTGAGATATGAGATCTTTATCTGATAAACTATCTATATAATTTTTGTTTCCAATTTTCTGCTTTCCTTCTAATCTTGGCTATACTTATTTTATTTGTACAAACACTTTTTAATTTAATGTAATCAAACTTATCCATTTTGCACCTAATTTTGTTCTCTATCTCTTGTTTATTCATAAACATCTATCCATAAGTCTGATAAATAGTTAAGTTCCATGTTCTTCTAATTTTCTTGTAAAATCTTCCTTTATATCTAGGTCATGCATCCATTCTGACCTCATCTTGGTCAATGATGTGAGCTATTGGTCCATGCCCAATTTCTGCCATACTGTTTTCCAGTTTTCCCAATAATTTTTACCAAATAATGTATTCTCATCCCAAAATTTTAAGTCTTTACACTTGTCAAATACAAGGTCATTATGTTTATTTGTTGCTTAAATTGTATGTCTATTCTATTTTATTGATCTGTCTTTCTATTTCTTAGCCACTACCAGATAGTTTTGATAATTACTGCCTTATGATACAGTTTAAGATCTGCTACTGCTAAACTTCCTTCCCTTATGCTTCCCCCCACTTATTTCCTTTGAAATTCTTTACTTTTTGTTTTTCCAAGTGAATTTTGTTATGATTTTTTCTTGCTTTTTTTTCTTTTTGGAGGGAGTAAAGTAGGGCAGTTGGGGCTAAGTGATTTTCCCAAGGTCACACGGCTAGTTTTGTGTTAAGTGTAGGTGTACTCCCAGGTATTTTATACTGTCTAGAGTTTTTTTTAGTATCTCTTCTCGTAGAGTTTTATGATAACATAAGGAATGCTGAAAAGAGAGACTTAAAGATGCCAGAAGGGGTCCACTAGCTAAGTGATTAGGTATGACTGATAAAGTTTATGTAAGAAAAAGAGCTAAAGCTAATAGCTGAAGATATCTAACTAAACAACTGAACATCTCCTCCTACAGGGAAGAGTTGACTTAATAGCCTAAGATCAGCAGGTGATCAAAATGGAACAGCAGCACCTGGAATCACGGTAGCAGTAGAGGTTCTCAATAGGGAGCAGCAGGAGCAGAGGAGACACTTTACAAAGAAAGAACAGCCAATAGGTGGAGTGATACAGGTGCTCAGCAGTAAGTCGCATGGTGGAGCCATCAGAGAGAGAGAAGACCCAGCACGGCAGAGGAAGCAGCTAGCACCAGGACATCACCAGAAAAGACTGATGACTCTGTAGCACAGGAGGCCCAAGGTCCTGGTCACATGCATTCCTAGCATCTGTGCTCCACTGTGTATGTTTGTTTCCCTGTGCACATTCCCTCCCTCAGGGGTAGTGTGGTAAGGTATGGGAGGGTTTTCCTATGAATAAAAAATCTTGTCACTTTGCTGTTAATTAATTAATTAGTTTTTGCTTTGAAATAATGTAGCATCTTGTTAGCTGGCAAAGGAAATGAAAAAGCTATGGTGATGGTGGGGGAGGAGTTGTGAGCTAGGGTTTTTAGTAGATATTGAACTATACCTACAATGGGCCCTGATTCTGGGGTGACATTCAGGGGACCCCATGTTTGAGGATCCCTGGGGGCTAGACTAAGTTTAATTGTTTAAATATGATACAGATATCTATAGCTATATAAATATGACTATATATTTATCCAAGGGATCTTATGTATACCATTGTCCTTCTATATAGGATCTTATGTACATAGATATATACAGAGATCTATAGATGTATATCTATAGCAATTTTTTTATCTCATCTATCCAGTGTTTTTATATATACACACATGTATATGTATATGCACATATACATATGTATACAAAATACACATGCGTATGTCTCAAACACAAGATATACCATACACACGTACATATGATTTTATAAGGTGAAAGAACTATGTTAAACTCAACTTAGTTGAATTCATGTCTGTGATTTGCATCTTTCTGCTTAGACTGTGATTGTCCCTGTAATCAGGTGACATTACCCAATGTCAGAATGGCTAAATTACAAGCTTTCTTTTTGTAGCATTAAATTACCAAGCCCACTTTGAAGTGTGAACTTACACAAAAAAGGAAAGACAGTTACAGTTACTAGCTGTCAATTTATACAACTTAACAGATATATTATTGTATAACTAAGCATCCAATGGTTTTGAAGATAGCGACAGTTTCTCAGCCCAAAGGAACATGTTATAACACACTTTAAAAAATCATTAATGCCTTTTGTTTTTGTTTTTTTGTTTTGGATGGGAGGCATCATTGATAGTTATAGATGCAATTTTATCCTTTTTCATTCATTCTGTCTAGAACTTCAGCTAAATTTGAGGCAGCACAAACATGTGCCCATGCAGTTCACTCTTGGAGAAGTAGGAAGGCCACTTGCAAAGCATAGTAGTGAGGTGCAGTGGATAGAGTTCTGGATTTAGAATTAGATGACCTGGCTTCACATCACATCTCTGCGCCTTAATACCTATATGACCTGCAACTTACTTCATCACATGTTTCAGGTCTCAGGTTTCTTATCTATAAAATTAGATAGCCCCCATGTGCAGGGCACTGTGCTAAGTGCATAAATGTAAAGATAAAAACGAAAAATAATCACCGTTTTCAAGGAGCTTATATTCTATAAGATAAAAGGAATGATACAGCATAAATAGACAAGTTATGCAAGATAATTTGAAGAATAAGAGAGTATGAATAATTAGGGAAATCGTAGGATCATAAGATTCAAAGCATTTATGAAAGGGCAGCTAGGTGGTGAAGTGAATAGAGAACTGGCCCTGGGTCAGGAGGACCTGAGTTCAAATTCGACCTCAGATATTTAACACTAGCTGTGTGACCTTGGGCAAGTCACTTAATCCCAATTGCCCTGCCTTCCTCCCTCCAAAAAGACCAACAAAAAACAAAACATTGATTAAGGGCTTACTATGGACCACTTTGATTACAGACCTCAATTATATCTGTAGATGACCTCTGAGGTCCCTTCTAGACCTAAATCTATGACTCTGTGAAGGAAGACATTTCTTGATATGAGAAACATTAACAGTGTGTTTTTAAAAATGAAAATAGCCTAGAGCAGTGGTTCTCAACCTTCCTAATGTGATGACCCTTTAATACAGTTCCTCATGTTGTGGTGACCCCCAACTATAAAATTATTTTTGTTGCTACTTCATAACTGTAATTTTGCTACTGTTATGAATCATAATGTAAATATCTGATATGCAGGATGTATTTTCATTGTTACAAATTGAACATAACCCACAGTTTGAGAACCGCTGGTCTAGAGCAGGCAACCTTCTTGGATAGTTCTCTTATGGACACTTGGGGACACACAGGATGAAGATTGGAACAGTTTTTTTTCATCTTAATTGCCTTCATAGTTGCAATACCAATGATTTGAAACTTTCAAGTTCCGGTTTGTTATGTGATGAGTAAAACTAGGTGATAGCTAGGAATAAAATAGAAATGATTTCTTCAGGAGCCTTTGGTTGCACCATTGAGCTATTTGCATAGTACTGAGTAATTTATATGTGGGGGAGTGGGGCTGAGACTTCCAGAAACTTTTGCTTTCTGTTTTCTACAGCTGGCTTCTTTTTGGAATTTCAGCTATACTTGTTGAATCATTTCCTTCTTGCATAGAGTTATGGAGGAATTATCTCAGAAGCTGTTCTGTTATACCCCTTCCCACTTTCTGCCAATGGTTGTTGGCTCACCTAAATATTTTTGGTCACTTTGACTCTCATCTGTGGTAGGTTATGTATTTGCCAAAATAATATGAGGAGATGATCAATGTAGGACTTTCAGAAGCAACAAGGAAAGATTAAGTGTAATTATTGGCATCAATTGATATTTGTGTGCTTCTAGGTGAATTCAGCTGATTTCAATTCAATAAACATTTCTTAAGCAACTACTATGTATAAGTGCTAAGTGCTATGGATACAAAGACAAAAATGAAAATCAATTCCTCCCCTCAAGAAACTTACAGTCTGCTGGTGTTGAGGGTGGAAAGTAAGGGTGTGGGGATTGAGAGCATAGAACATATTAATAGGGGAGTAGTGTAAGATAGGCAGTGGGTTAGGTAGTACAGTGGCTAGAGCACTAGACTTGGGATTGAGTTCAAAGCCAGCTTCAGACACTTACTATCTGTGTGACCCTGGGCAAGTCACTTAACCCTGTTTGGCTCAGTTTCTTTTCTGTAAAATGACCTGGAGAAGGAAATGGGAAGCTATTTTAGTATAGTATCTTTGGCAAAAAACCCCAGATGGAGTCATAAAGAGTGGAATGTGACTAAAACATCTGAACTCACCAATATAACACATATATCTATATATATCTATATATATCTATACACACACACACATGCATAACATATATGTGAAAGAGCACTAACAACAAAGGAGACTATAGTATTCATTTAAAAGTATTCTAACAAGTCCCTACTGTGTGCCAGGTACAGTCCTAGGTATTGGGGATGCAATGGCAAAAATGAAAAGTCACTTGCCCTCAAGAAGCTTTTATTTTGTAGGGGGATATAACATATAAACAGATAAGTAATCACAAGATGCTCACAGAGTAAACACAAGTTAATTTCCAGAGCACTGGGAGGTATTGGCCACTGGGAGGAATCAGGAAAGATTTCATGTGGGAGGAGGCACCTGAAGTAGGCTTTTAAGGAGGCTAGGGATTTGGAAGAGATGGAATTGAAGAGGGAGTTTATTCCAGGCATGGGGATGGGGGCAGCCTGTGTCAAGTCACAGAGAAGGGGGAGGGAATGTGGAATTTGGGGAATAGGAAGTAGCCCATTGTGGTTGGAATACAGATTTTTGCAAAGGGATTATAAACATCTGTTTCATAAATTCTCAATTTAATGGAAAATAGTAACTTACACTTATTTTGCTATTAAACTCCTTTTCACCATTACAGAGTCCTCTGAGCACACATACACACACACACACACACGCACACACACACACACACAAACATGGGGAAGAAATCTAATATTTATTATATTAATTTTTGTTTTGTAGATAGTTTTGGGGGAATGGATTTTGTCCATATGGCAAGCAATGGATATGATGAGAAATAAATCTGGAAATGTAAGCTGGAGCCAGGTTCTGGAGGGCCCCACTAAATCATCAGCTCAGGAATACATTGGCTAATCCTAGGGACGATCTTACACATATGTGGAGTAGAGGGATGCCCTGCTAGTGTGATATGAGTAGAGCACAAGGGTGTGCCTGCCCAAGAAATACTATTTTTCCTATGAGAAGCAGTGTAGCCTAGTTGTTAGAGTGCTATATGTGGAGCCAAGAAGACCTGGGTTGAAATTCTGCCTCTTGTGCTTAGCAATGTGGCCTCTCTGAACCTCAGGCAACTCTCCAAGAGTAAAAAAGTTGCGATCCACTCCAGGAGGAGTTCCCACATGCATGAAATGATAAGTCCTTGTTATAGTGACCCTTGACCTTTTCCTGGTTCACTCCTCCCTTTCTATCTGACCCCCAACTCTTCCCATCATAGTCAGTTCTGTATTTGCAAAAGACTAAGGTTGGTCCATGTGTGTGGAGGCATTACATTTTCAAGACCACTGTGAAAATGAACAAATGTGACTTAAGAGTTGGGGGTGGAGTGGATAAGTAAATCTGTCTACAGAGGGACATTTAGATTGAGAGAGACTTCTCTAGTGGTCTGCCATTAGAATGCTAGCATGATCTAGTGGATTTGCACTTTTTGGTTATATCCTTTGAAGTCACAGAGAGCATATTTCTGCTGATATACAAAACAAAGAGACCAGACTAGTCCAGAAGTTCTTAATATTTGTTTTGTGTGTCTATCATAGACCTCTTTGGCAGTCTGGTAAAGACTAGAGACCTGCCTCAGAAGAATTATCTTTGCATAATGCATAAAAATAAAATGCATAGAATTACAAAAGAAATCAATTATGCTGAAATACAGTTATTACAATATTTTTCAAAACAAGTTTACAAATCCCAGGTTAAGAACCCCTTTACTAGGTAGTCTCTGTAATTCCTTCCTGACTTAATATACTATGGTTTAATGCAGTGGTTCTCAACCTGTGGGTTATATTCAATTTGTAACAATGAAAATACATCCTGCATATCAGATATTTACATTATGATTCATAACAGTAGCAAAATTACAGTTATGAAGTAGCAATGAAAATAATTTTATGGTTGGGGGTCACCACAACATGAGGAACTGTATAAAGGGTTGTGGCATTAGGAAGGTTGAGAACCATTGGTCTAATGTGATATTAGGGCAGGTCAGTTTCAGTGGTATGTGAGATGTGGTTCTGAGGGTGGGTATGGGATGATGTTAAATGGTGTTCTCAGCCAACTAGATGGAAGAGAAGAAGTAGAGAAGAAGGTGAGATAGGAGAGAAAGAAACAAGACAGGTATGATGGACAATGAACTGGAGTTAGTATTGTATCCTTTACTTCTGGAAAATTAAAAATTTTTTAAAAAGACTATAGTCAAGTTTTTAAAAATAATAATTTCCTTCAGAATTGGGCTATGCAGAATATAATCCAACATTGTAATGGTAATAGAATTTGGAGATGCCCCTGTATTGGCTTGGTTTTTGGGTTGAGTGTTAAAACCCAGAGCTTGTTGAATCCCACTTGTGGGATGGACTTGTTGACGTGAAGAGAGAGGGCTGAACTGGGAGAACCCATGAATTGGGAGAGAGGCCCAAGCCTAGAGAAGGCCTGAAGGACTTTGGGAGAGCAGTATCCAGTATCGTGGAGCCTGAGTTGCTGAGAGAAAGATTGCTGAGAGCCCACTGGAGCTGCCCAGGACTTTTGAGAACTGCCACCCGGAGCTGCCAAGAACTGAGGAGGCATGGCTGTGATGCTGGTATTTTGTCTGTCTGTTTTGATGCTGTTTTGCCAGATTCACCTGCTGGTGAAGGACAGTGCTGCTGTTGTAGAGATGCTGGAAGCTTGCTGTTGGTTCAGAAGCCCTGAAGGAGGATTTTCCTGTTGTATGTTTACAGAAATCCTGGAAGAGGGCCTTGCCGATGTTTTCAGAGGTTCTGGGACTGTTCTATAGGCAGAGAGTGACTTGATGAGAACGCTGGCTATGGCTTTGTTGAGCCTTGTCTCCCCGGGAACTGAGATTGATGAGGGCTTACCTCGAGTGAAGATGAAAGAAGGGCCTTTCCTTGGGTATTCAATGCTGAGATGATATCTTAACCTTGTTGTAACTTAAGGGTGGGTGGCCTTTTGTGCTCTCCTGCCCATTTTGAGATTCAGGGGTGGGAAGCTTTTGAGTTTCTTGTGCTCTGTGATTGACCAAATGAATGTACTTTGTTTATGATTGGAGACTAATCTCCATTTGAGAGGAGAGACTTTGTTGACTGACTAAATGTACTACCCAGGAGTGGGCTACTTTGACTAATGTACTGGCCAGGGGTGGGATACTTGGACCTTGATACTTTGCAATTGAATTGAGAACTTACTTGCTAAATGAACAAGTTACACTGTATTTTGACTTTCTCTGTTCTGTGAATGTTTGCTGAATAAATGGGGTTTATTATGCTGATAATCCGAACCTTGGAAGTTGCCTTTGCTTGGCATTACAAACATGAAAAAGAAAAACATGAATATAAGGAAATATAGAAGGACCTTCATGAAATGATATGACTCATTGACAGAGCCATACATAAAAGTAGGGGAAAAAGTCAAATGTAGCACAATTTTGGACAGAATTGGAAAAGAACATGGAGAAAGTGAATTTTTTATTGTTTAGTTTTCTGCTTACTTGTTCGGTTCTGTGCCATTTGATAAGAGTTTTAAATAAGAAACTGTTGCTCTCATTGAAAATTTATTTGATTATATGTATTTATCGATGGTTATTCGTTTATAACACACATTTTTAAATTGGTTGAAGAGGGAGAACTAGACTAGACTGGGCATTGGGAAAAGTGAAGTCAATTCTGCCTAGTGCTCCATTTTGCCTAAGGTAGACCTGAGTAAAGCAATTTCCAGGATTGCACAAACCCTTTCTCCAAGTATTTCACAAACATTTGGGATTTCACAAAATCTGACTCCTTGCCAAGCGCTATTTCTCCTGTAGCTTAACAACCATGTGGCTTGTAATGGAAATTTAATCACAAGTTCCTTATTTCTTTACACTCAAAGCTATTTTTATAAGATTCCCCCCCTAAAAAGCCAGAACCCATTTATTATCAAGAGTAAAGGATCGTGGAAAACAAAAATTTGAGTCCAAATGAATGAGTCAAACTCACAGGGTTTAAACATATTCTGGATTTATTTAAATAGTTTAAAAAATGAATTCTAAAAAAAAGTGTGTATAAACAAATATGTATATGTATTTTGTGTGCATATATCTGTGTTGTGCATGTATGTATCTTCTCAACCCTATTAGTTACATTGAAGTTGAAATTACGATGGATCCACTATTCTGGATCTCAAAGAATTGAGTACATTGAATTAATATAGACTGGACCTGTGATTGACTTCATTGGTACGGAGAATTCCCAGGTGAGGCAACTGTATTCAATGAAGGTCAGAAATGTCTCTGCAATTTATAGCCTCAGAGATTTGCCGAGGGTCGCACAACCCAAGTATCAGAGGGAGGTTTTGAATGGAGGTCTTCCTGGCTCTGAGGCCAGCTCCCTAGCCACTACACCTCACTGCCTCTTGGGATTGATTCTACATTAGCTGAGCAGCAGCTTTAGGATCCCTAGCACTATCAGTACTAAGCGCAGAAGACAGAGCAAGAGACTATATGGTGTTTGCCTCCATCGAATTCACCACTAAATCCCTGGGTATGTGAATTAAATAGATCAAATTAGAAATGAGTGGTATAAGCCAATGTTTGTAAATAAACCAGAAGTTCCTATTGAGTCCTATTGGCAGTTTGTTATTGACCTGCCATCATCCTCTCCCATATTTTGGTCTGCCTTCCTTTTCCACTACACTCTCTGAAAATCTCTTCTGTTACAGGATGATGGAAAGATCACTGAATTGATAATCAGAAGACCTGGGTGTCAATTTTGACTCTTCCATTTACTACCCGCATTAACTTGGACAAGTCCCATCACCTCCTGAACCTCAATTTCCTGGCGGAAATCTCAAGGACACATCTAGCTTTAAATCCAAGACCGAATGATCCTGATGGAGTCTGGAATGCTTTTGTCTGTAACCTCAGTTTGAAAAATCATATTTTTATGTTCAGGTATGTCTGTAACATCAGTTTGTAATAAGCCAGGTTGTAAAATCACACTCCCCCCAGCCTAAAAGTCTTTTCCCTGAGCCAGCAGTCTGCCTAGCTACAGTAGCCATACCTATGAATACATCGCCCAAGCATTCAAACAAACTCTTTAGTTTAGAGAAATGTATAGTCTCTTTGTTCTAAGTGGACAGCTGCACCCCAAATCCTTGAATACTCTATCAGAGAGATAATTCTCTCCCAAACTTGGCACCTCCTGCAACAATCAAGCCTGCCCTCCCAAGAGACCTTGATGAGTAACAGACTACATATCTCAGTCAGCCCTGACCACAGGTGACCTAATGACGTGTCAAGGCAAAAACCACACCTCCTGGTAGCCCCTCTGTGGGCTATCTCCCAGTGAATTATGGGCAATACGCCTACACGGTTGATATAAAAAGTGCATGTCCCTTTAAGCACTGACCATTCCTAAACTCATCCCTAATCCCACCCTTACTCACCTAGTTAGCATAATTAATCTCTGACTGACAGGTTTATGGCTTTGAAATTGTGTCTCTAATTCCTGCACTTTTGCAGGTCCCCCTACCCCTCCTGTCCACTGCAAAGTCAGCGTAACAATAAACTTTTATAACTTTGCCAAAAGATTGCTTGAGTCCGGTACTTCATTCCAGACTAAAAGAACCCTCAAAGGATTTCCTAGAACTCCTTCCTCCCTCTCTCCCTCATCAATCCCAGATCACTTCCTCATGTCATCTGGAGTTCACTAAAACCTAGCTTTCTCATTCTAACCTTTAGCACCTTCTCTTAAGCAGGCTTCTCCTCCAACTCCTGACATATGCCAGAGGAGTTGTCGCATGTCTTGGGCCCCACTTCCACTTTCAGACCCTCCCTTGCCATTATTCCTCAGCAACTAGCTTTCTTTCCATCTTTAAAGTTCACCTCAATCCTGGCCAGAGTCTTTTTGCTGTCACTGAAGGATTTCTATCCTTTCTTCCCAATAAGTTTGGTACCCCACTTTATCCTTGAAATACATTAGTCTCTCAATTTTTTGATGATTGTTTTTAATCTACCACAACCATGGAGTTGTCATAACTTAAGAAACCTCAGCCCTCAGCAGTAGGAAAGAAGAAAGGAAGATAGGAAGAAGCGAAATTAGCATTTATTAAGAGTTTACCATGACAGGCAGAAATCTATTCTCTCCACCTATTACCCACCCTCAGAACACCACTGGAAGAACAAGAAAAGAAAAATATATTTCTTATAACAAATATGCATAATAAAGCTAAACAAAAATTCTCTCAATAGCTGTATGTTCAAACATATACACATACACACACATACATTCACATATATTTCTGTATTGTAAATTCATTACCTCTCTATCTTGGATAGATAGCATGTCTTCAGTCTTCTAGAGCCATGAATAATCATTATATTGATAGATCATAGTTATTACTTAATAGTATTTTTTCCAATTACATGTAAAAATAGTTTTCAATTTTCATTTTTGTAAGATTTTGAATTCCAAATTTTTCTCCCTCCCTCCCTTCCCTTCCCCCTCCCCAAGATAACAAGCAATCTGATATAGGTTACACATGTACAATTATGTTAAACATATTTCCACATTAGTCATGTTGTGAAAGAAGAATCAGGACAAAATGGAAAAACCATGAAAAAGAAAAACCAAAAACCAAAAGTGAAAATAGTATGCTTCAATCTGCATTCTGATTCCATAGTTCTCTCTCTGAATGTGGATAACATCTTCCATCATAAGTCTTTTGGAATTGTCTTGGATCATTGTATTGCTGAGAAGAGCTAAGTCTATCATAATTGATCATCACACGATGTTGCTGTTACTATGTATAGTGTTCTTTCTCCTGGTTCTGCTCACTTCACTTAACAACAGTTCATTTAAATCTTTCCAGGTTTTTCTGAAGTCTACCTGCTCATCATTTCTTATATAACAACAGTATTCCATTATATTCGTATACCACAACTTGTGCAGCCATTCCCCAATTGATGGGCATCCCCTCAATTTCCAATTCTTAGCCACCACAAAAAGAACTGCTATAAATATTTTTGTACATGTACTTGTTTTTTGTACTTTTCCCTTTTTTATGATCTCTTTGGGATACAGACCTCTTTGGGAAATAGTAGTGGTGCTGGATCAAAGGGTATGCACAATTTTATAGCCCTTTGGGCATAGTTCCAAATTGCTCTCCAGAATGGTTGGATCAGTTCACAACTCCACCAACAATGCATTAGTGTTCCAATTTTCCCACATCTTCCCCAACATTTATCATTTTCTTGTTTTGTCATGTTAGTCAATAAGATAGGTGCTATGTGGTACCTCTGAGTTGTTTTAATTTGCATTTCTCTAATCAATAGTGAGTTAGAGCATTTTTACATGACTATAGATAGCTTTAATTTTCTCATCTGAAAACTGCCCGTTCATGTCCTTTAACCATTTAGATTGATCATAGTTCTTAACATCTTTCAAAGTCATTTGTTTTTACAGTGTTTAGTGGAGGAAAGTATATAGCGTTTTCTGTGCTTCATTACTTCAAGGTAATAGTCAACAAGAATCTATTAAGTATCCACTACACTCCAGGCATCCAGCTAAGAGCTAGTGATACAAAGAAAGGCAAAAGACAGTCTTTGCCCTCAAGGAGCTCATAGTCTAATGCAGGGGAAACATGCAAACAGCTATGTACAAAGAATATAGAATGGATAGAAAATAATCAACTGATGACAGGCACCAGAATGAAAGCTACTTGTAGAAATTTGGGATTTTAGCTGAGACTTTAAAGAAGCCAGAGAAACCAGGAGGTGGATATGAAGAGAGAGAGAATATGGGGAGGGCATGGGGGACCAGTGAAAATGTCTGGAGTTAGGAGATGGAGTGTCTTATTCTAGAAACAGCAGAGAGGCAAATGGCACTAAATCATAGAATAAATATATGTGTGGGAGATAAGGTATAGGAAAACTGGCAAGGTGTAGGGCAGGGGCTTGGTTATGAAGAACTCCAAAAGCCGAAAAGGATACTGCATTTGATTCTGGCGGTGACAGAATCATAGACTGAGTCTGGGTTTTTGGTTCTGGTTTTAAGGTAAAGTAGCACTGATTCTAAGCAACCAGCCCTGCCTAGAACTTTATACGCTGACTGGGAATATTCCAAGGCAATTTGGAATTGTGAGGTATAATGGAAGGCTTAAACCTTTTACAGATGCAGCAATTTAAAGTAATCAAATCCCAGCCTCTTTTAAATACACCAAACTTAAGTTAACCAGATAAAAATGCTTAAGTCGGTAGAATTTCTTTGGCAATAGATGTTGCCCTTATTGGACTCAGTCATTTAAGATGTTTCTAACTGTTTCGAGTCAAAAGACATGGATTTAGAACCTAGCCCTGCTATTTACCACCTGTGTGACCTTGGGGATGTCACTTAACTTCCCTGGCCTCAGTAGCAAAGTTTCCAAAGAAGATTTTGAGAACATAGACTCACAGTGTTTAATCAGGAATTACAAGCTTTGTTCTAACCCTAAGTCAGAAAGGTGGATTTCATGGAATCAACACCAGACAGCGGGAGTTTAAAGAACAGACAATCTTAGTCTGGGGCATTCTGTTTACTTTGTAGCTTATAGCTTTGTGGCTCATAGCCCAATATACTTTTTTTTTTAAAATTCAATGGCGTGGCTAAAAGAATAGATGATATTCCTATCAGATTTTCAGGGAAAGATAAAAAATCTCTGTCCTTTATTTTCCATCCCCAATTTAGTAGTATACATCCACATTACCAATTAGCACAGTATATTAGAAAGAGCACTGGACATGAAATTAGGTGACATGGGTTAATATTAGCACTAATCCTTATGAACTCTTTGTTACCTTGGGCAAGACATCTCACCCCTTTCACTCTCAGTTTCTTTATTCAGTAAAGTAGATATGATAGCAATTTTACCACCTACCGAAGAAGCTGTTAGAAATCACTTTGAAAACTAATATGAATGTAAACTATAAAAAAGATGTAGGGGGCAGCCAGGCGGTGAAATGGACAGAGTGCTGTGCCTGAAGTCAGGAAAACTCATCTTTGTATGAATTCAAATTTGACCGTAAACACTTATTAACTGTATGACCCTGAGCAAGTCACTTAACCCTGTTTGCCTCAGTTTCCTGATCGGTAAAATGAGCTGGAGAAGGACAGCAAACCACTCTATCATCTTAGTCAAGAAAACCTAAACGGAGTCATAAAGATTCAGACACGACTAAAAAAAGACTGAACAACAAACAACAAAAATAGAAGATGTAAGGAAGATAAAAAAGGATGAGTACAAAAATGATAAGGTGCAGAAAAAGATAGTATCAGGAGGCAGCAGAAATTTCTTCCTGAATTAAGACTGGCAAAAAGGCAACACAAAAGATTGGGAGTGACTTTAGCTATATCAGGGGAGAGAAGATCCAAGTAAGGACAGCTCTCTTCAGGGTGGCTGGGGTGATGATGGCTGGCAACAGAGAAAACACAGAGCTTCTCAATCCTCATCTTGGGTCTGTTTTCTCTGCCAAGGAGAATGACCTTTGGATCAGAAGGACTGTACCAAAAAAAAAAAGGCTAATTGACCACTGATAGCCAATATAAATATGAGATAATTAGCTATGCCTAACGGACTTTGATGAATTTATTTACTTTTCTTTTTTAACTTAAATATTAAAACTTAAATACACAGTAAGAAAAGAAAAAGAAATATTATAAACTTATATTTAAAAACTTTAAAACAAAATAAAAAAGAAAAAAAGCATTGCCATGTTCACAGCAGAACATAAGAGAGGATTCAAAATGTATAGTGATAAATGTCCATTTCAAGAAAGCCTGTATAATAAATACTATACATTGTATTCAGAGCTTTTCTTTTGATCTCTGCTGTGCTCTTTTTACTTTGTTCTTTTCCCCCTTTTTGTCCCCCCCGCAGGCTACAATTAAGCTTGGATACACACAAACATACACACACATGCATGAATACACACATATACAAAACATGTATACATACATATACGTATACTTAACATACACTTAAATATCTATAATCATACTTATATATATATACGTATACATTTATATGCATCTATGTAAGACCATACTATATTTGTCCTTTGTTTCTCTGAGGGTGGATAACCTCGTCCTTCATAAATCTGAGTCTTTCCATATTTTTCTAAGTTCACCAACTCATCATTTCCTACACCACAACAATATTCCAACTTTATAATGTGTAGTTACTTTAAATAGTCTAAAATGATATTGATTAATATGGCTGACATATAGTGTAGTTTTCCTAATTTTTCTCTTTTGGTTGAATCTATTTTAGCTTTAACTTTGTCTGAGATCATCACCCCTGCTTTTTTCCTAATAAATTCTCCTCCTGATTTTTATTTTGTTTGCATGTATCTCTTATTTCCTATCCCTCCTGATTTCTCTACTTCCACCTGATACCTTGCCCTCCAATTACTTAATCTACACATCCTCTAAAGATCCCTCCCTCATTCTCTCCCCACTCAACTCTTTCCCCTTACCTTCTTGTTTTTATCTGAATTTAGATAGTCCTCCAGATATATATGTTATTCCCTCTTTATCCCATTTCCATTAATCTAGACACCCTTCTATACCCTCTCTTATCCTATTCCATCACCCTCATTTCTTTATAAATTTAGAAAATTTTTATTTTCTTTTAAATGTATATATTGTTCTCTCTTTAACCCAGATCTGATATGAGTAGGATTTCTTCTAAAATTCTTTCCCTCATCTTCTCCCCCTTCCCTATCTTCTTGCCTTTTCTTTCTGAATCTAGAAGACTTTTACACCCTTCTAGATATATTATATTTTTCTCTCTTTAACTCATTCCTGATGAGAGTAGGGTTCCAGAACTGTCAGTCCTCCATTTAATTCCTCTCTGTCAGTTCTTCCTGTCATACCTCATTTGTATATGATAATTACTCTTTTTCCCTTTCCCTAAATTATTTTACTTTTTAGAATCACATCATACTCAGGTCTACCCTAATCTTTCTTTTGAACTACCCGTTACTAATAGCAATCTTAAACATATGTCTTACATTTCTTCATATTAAAAAATAGAGCCTGTCCCTATTAAGTCCCTTGTAATTAATCTTTGATGTGTACTCTATATTTCTCTTGGATTTTATATGTCAAATTTTCTATTAAGTTCAGGGTTTTTTTGGCAACAAAATCCTGAAAGTCTGACAATTCATTGAATATCCATTTTTTTAAAATTCAGGATTATGCTTAACTTTGCTGGGTATGGTATTTTCCACTACAACCCCATATAGTGTTCCAAGACTTGTGGTCTTTTAGTGCCACTGCTGGTAGGTCTTATGTGACTCTAATTGTAGTTCTGCCATGTTTGAATTGTTGTTTTTTTTTCTTGTTGCTCGTAATATTTTGTCCTTGAACTGGGGGTTTTGGAATTTAACTATAATATTCCAGTAGGTTTTCCTCATAGGATCTCTTTCAGGGTGTAATTGGTAGATTTTTTCTATTTCTACTTTTGTTTCTCATTCTAATTCTTTAGGAAATAAAAAAAAATTCTTTAATTATTTCTTGTATTATTGTATCAAGATTCTTTTTTCGATTGTAACTTTCAGAAGTCTGATTATTCTTATGTTTTTTCTTCTCAGTCTGTTTTCCAGATCAGTTGCTTTCCTTATGAGGTGTTTCACATTCTCTTCTGTTTTTTTCATTCTTTATATTTTGTTTTATTATTTTGTGGTCTCTTATAACTTCGCTGCTTCCCCTTGCCCAATTCTAATTTTCAGGGAGCTGTTTTTTTCCTTAGGATCCTGGATTTCCTTTTTCAGTTGGTTGACTTTCTTCTCATAATCTTCTTGTTTTTCTTGGATTGTTCTTACTTAAAAAATTTTTTTCCTCAATCTTTCTCATTTGATTTTTAAAGACTTTTAAAAGTTCTTTTATGAATTCTTTTTGGGCAGGTGGCCATTTGACGTTACTTTTTGGGGTAGGAGAGGTATTTTTTGCTTCAGTATCATCCTCTGAAGATGAACCCCAGTCTTCTCTATTTTCACAGTAACTTTCTCTAATTGGATTCTTTCTCCTTTGCTTGCTCATTTTTAAAAAAATTGTAGCAGCTTATTATTATAATCACCTCTAGTCCTGGGGTATGGGGGATAGTGCCTCTGGCCCCAGATCCTCCTTCGGTTTTCCCCTCTGTCCTGGAACTAAAACCAAGAACTCTGTCCTCCTGTAAGTGCCCCTGGCAATTGATGTCCCTGTTCCACTGCTTCTTCACTCACTGCTGTGTGCTGGTTCCTTCTTTCCCAGAACCACATCTCAGCAGCATGTGGCCTGGCATCCCTTATCAGTAGAGGTTCCCTTAATTTTCACCTCCTCTCTTCCCTGCATCAGATACCTAATTCTCTACACTGTCTGAGAGGTGGAAATTCCTGTGGCTGTGGCTGAAGCTCTCTGCTTGGAACTAGCCTGGAGGTGTTTACTTTTCAAAGGTTCCAAACCTCAGTCCTGGGATTTTTCTTTGGATCTTCTCTTGTTGTCCCAGGAGGACCACTGTTCTGCCCCAACTTTTGTTTATTTTTACCACTCTACATTCACTCTGAGGTTCTATTTTGTGTTCTTTATGTGGGAAATTTGGAGAGTTTGGAATTTTCTGATCTACTCTGTTATATTCCCAGAATCCTCTCCCTGACTTTGATGAATTTAAGCCATATGCCTCAGATGACCTACATCCCAGGATACTGAAGGAACTAGTGAATGTGATTATGGAATATCCAAAAGATCATGGAGAGTAAGAGAAGTACAGTGGGCCTGGAGAAAGGCCTATGTCCCAGTTTTCAAAGAAACAAAGAGAAAATAATTTATGAATGACTGACCAATTAATTTGACTCTGATTCCTGGGAAAATTTCAGAATATATTATTTAAAAGATAGTGAGGAGCAGCTAGGTGGCACAGTGGATTAGAGCACTGGTGCTAGAATCAGGAGGATCAGAGTCCAAATCTGGCCTCAGCCAGTTGACCCTAGGTATGTGACCCCTGGGTAAGTCACTTAATTCTGATTGCCTCCAAGAGAGAGAGAAAGAGAGAGAGAGAGAGAAAGAGAGAGAGAGAGAGAGAGAGAGAGAGAGAGAGAGAGAGAGAGAGAGAGAGAGAGAGAGAGAGAGAGAGAGAGAGAGAGAGAAAGCAGTAGCAGCAGCAGTCTAGAAATGGAAGTGATGATCAGAAAAGGCCAAAATTACTTCATGAAGAACTGAGTATTCTATTCTAATAGAATTTCCTTTTCTTGGGCTGGATCAAGTAAGATGAAATTTCATAGGAATGTGAAGTCTTAAACTTGAGTTCAAAAAACTGAACTTTTCAAGTAAGTACAGGATTGTGGAATGAACATTTTGTCAAAAAAGATCTGAGGTGTTAATGAGTTTTACATGAGTCAAAAGTGTGTTAGGGAGCTTACACAAAAACTTGCATAAAAACTCATGTGCTCTTGGGCTCTTGAGAGAGGAATAGAGTGCTAAAAGATAATTTCCATTTTATAGATGAGAGTCTCATCAGACCTCATTTGGAATATTGTGTTCAGTTCTGGGTACCATGGGTTAAGAAAGATACTGAGAGAATGTCCAGAAGAGCACAGCCATGATGGTGAAGGGTTTTGAATCCTTGACATATCAGAGTCAGGGGAAGGAACTGGGGATATTTAACCTGGAGAAAAGAAGAGAGAGAAACAGGATAACTGTCTTCAGGAATTTAAAGGGCTGTCCTATGGAAAAGAGATTCCACTGGATTCTGTTTGTCCCTAGAAGGCAAAACCAAGAATAATGGTTGGAAATTCCAAAGAGTCAAATAGAAGCTGGATGTTAGGAAGAGCTTCCTAACAATTACAGGTAACAAATGGCCAGATGACCATTTGTTGAATATGTTATTTGTAGAGACGATTCCTCTTATATATCAGTTGGACTAGATGGCTGCTGAAGTCCCCTTTAGCCTTCAAATGTTGTGATTCTGTGGTTCCATAAACGTATTTGTTATTACTCTTCAAGAGTCATTAGTGTCGCATCAAACCTAAAAGCTGATACCAGCCATGTTCTAGGTTCCTACCTTTAAACTTAACTATATTTCCTTATCCAGGTTTCTGACTGGTGGTCTTCCAGGATTAAGACTCTGAATACATACTTGTGTAATAACATACTCAATGAAAGGAGATATTTGCCATTTATCTTCCTCTAATGTGGTTATCTTATGAGAAGTCATTGTAGAAAATGCTTTTGTGAGATGTGAGTAGTGAATTCCTCTGGAGCAGAGGTTCCCAACTGGGCATACATTTTGGGTATGAGAAGCTTCTCAAGGAAAAAGGAGGAATATTTAGTAAGTGACTATATTATCCAATTGAAATATTCTAAACATTATAGTATTAGTGGAAAAAATTCGCATTTGTCAACTTTGTGATGCTAGAAAATATTATTTTATTCTAAATAAAGATTTATAATGTAAATTAATTAATCTCTGTATTTTATTTTTATGTACATATGCATGATAACCCTAGAATTAATTTCACTTCATATTTTATATTCAATACAGGTTACAAAAGGGTTTTACTGAAAACAAGAAGTTATGGGGTCCTTTATCTAGAGAATATTTCCTTATGAATATCAGATGCCTTAACAGAGAGGCCAATTGATGTGCTAATTATTCCTTCTCTCTAAAATGAAGAAAAAAACATGTAGATATGTGTTCAGTAAGGGATATGGTAACTTGGGCTTCTGAGGCTGGGATGTTTTGTAAGCCTCTGAGTATGCAGAAGGAGATCCCTAACTGGTGAAAAGAATGCTGATGTGATGCTGTGTGCCTATGCGGGAGGCAGAGTTGATAGGAGAGCTTTTGGGGAGGAGACACATTCCTTGAGAGGGACATAAGTGGTTCCAGACACTCTTTGGAGTGGATTGCAACGAGCAGAGAAAGACTTTGGAAGTTAAAAACATGTAGAGGAAGCCAGCTCCTTGATGTGACCCCTATTTCTAGCTTGCCTCCCTAGAGATTTCAGAGAGAGAATTTTCCATTGGATATCAGTCTCTCTTTCTTGGTTTGTGCTGAGATTGTCTCTCATTTCCTTCAGAAGAATTCATTCGCTTAATACATTTTTCTGATATATTCTAATCTGCTTAACTCCTCCAATTTCTATTTGCTATTTTGTTTGGGCAAGTGGGCTTACTTTTTATTCTCTTTGTGATGGTCTTTTGCATAGCCAGAATTTGATTGGAAGGAGCCAAGTTGGTAGTTGTAAGTTTGGGGCTACCTGTCCCACTTAAGGATTAGTGACCAGTGAAATGGCTTTTCAGAACCTATTGTACCCCTACACCAGCAATATTTAGAGGGGCAGCTAATTCTAGTCATTCTTTTCAGAGACTGTAGTAAAAAGGGTCCAGTCTTGTAGACTTTGTCTTCCACCCCTCAAAGCAAGAATCACAGTTTTCTTTGAAGCAAGATTTCAGAGATTTCTACAAGTGCCTCGTCTGAGTCATATTTAGATAACAACCATATGGATATACATATCTTAACATGAGCAAACACAATCTTATCTTGCATCAGGACTCCTCCACAGGCATCGTTCCCATTAGACTGGAGAGAAGCCATGAGTGCCTTTGAGTGAGGTTTAATTCCTTTATCTCTGATGATTTCAATATAAAAACCCATAAGCAGAATCAACTTTTTTGCAAGAAGAGTCATAAGATTACAGATTTAGAGCTGGTAGGATTGTAAAGATTGTATAGTCCAAATCCCTCATTTTTTCCAAAGAGGAAACTGAGGCCCAGAGATGCCAAGTGACTTGCCTAACATCCTGAAGACAGGTAGCGTGAAGAATCTTTGTCTCTCCAACCTTTTTTCCTGTTGAAAATTCACTTTGTTATTTTTTGAGATGTACAAAACTGCATTGTGCTGATTGTACCTCAGAAATATTACATTCTTCCTTGTGTAAATCTCAGTTTAAAAACATAACCATATAAAACATTGTTTATCTCTCACATGTAATAGATGCAGGGAATATTTACATTCTAAGGGCTACAAGGTGGCACAGTGGCTAGACCTGTGAATCTGGAGTCAGGAGCACCTGAGTTCAGATCCATTCTCAGACACTAGCTGTGTGACCCTGGACAAGTCACTTAGCCCCGTTTGCCTCAGCTTCTTCATCTGTTGAATGAGTTGGAGACAGAAATAGCAAACTATTCCAGTATGTTTGCCAAGAAAACCCCAGATGGGTTCACAAAGAATTGGGCATGACTAAACTACAATGATAAAAATTTACGTTCTGATCTTTTAAAAATCCCGACTACTAAAAAAAAAAAAGATACAAAGACAGGCAAGCTGGTACGTACCTATCATCCTACAGCTGGGAAGACTGAGGCTGGTGGATAGTTGTAATGCTGATACCTGTCTAAATCTGGTATCAATATGAGAATCTCCTGGGAATGAAGGCCTTCCAGGCTTCCTAAACAGGAGTGAAATGATCCAGGTCAAAAACAAAATAAAACAAAACAGAACAAGTGAAATCTCCTGTGCTGATCAATATTGGGGAGTCGGCCTGTTCATGGCCCCTGCACTTCCAATCTGGGTGAGACAGGGAGTCTTAGTTTAAAACACACACATACACACAAGTACAAATAAAAAGGAAAATCTGACCATTTTTTCTGATTTAGGAAAAATAAAATAAAAACAAGCCAAGACTTTTGTCCCTTTCCAATCAACACAAGATTGAGATTCTCAAGACTCTTCTTGGACATGTGTATGCTATAATCATCTCTCCTCTCACAAGAGTTTTCTTGGAGTAGTTTTTACTTGTGGCTCATTAACATGTCTCAGTTTGGGGAGTTTTAGCTCTGAGTTCTTAGCACTTTTCCCCCTAAGACTCATGTTTTGTGATATTCATCTATAATTTCTGATATTCAGATGATTCATGCTAGAAACAATGAACAAAAAAGATAATCCAAGCCTTGAAAGCAGAATCAGGTTGCAGTAACACTGCCCCTGCTGCCATGTATGTCAGTCTAAAAAGATACCTAGCAAATTCTGGCAGAGAATAATCTATATTGCATTTTGTTTCTTCCTAATTTTTGTTTGGATATGAATCTATAAGCATCTGGTAATAGAAAGATGGAAGAGCTTGCTTAGATTACAGCAGCTCTTCAAATTGGCTTGGCTAAAACCTGTCTGTCCATTATCCAAAGAGTCCCATATGTTTTGTAGCTAATTTATTCTTCATTGTTTTATTTTCACTGAATTTAATCAAATTTGGTTGACTTTTAGTTACATTTTTGGGAGATTTCATAATGCTATTAAAGGAGGATGTTGGCAAAATATTTTATTATGCAGATTCACTTTGTTCAGTTTAAATAGAAAATGACTATGAATTTATTCATGACTTCAATCTATCTCTATTGGTATTTATAGAGAGAGATAACTATATCTACAAAAGATATAGTTACATTGATATAACTAGATCTATTTGCACATAGAGTGAAATAGATTTAACTCTATCTACCTACCTATCCAATTTAAAATCAGGTATGTTATTCCATTCTTTTGATGAGAATCCATTTCCAGATGAGAACACATTGCCAGGCCTGTCAACCCTCTTGTCTCTCTCTCTGTGTCAAAAGAAGTGTAATGAAAACCTGTAAATTGATGAACACCTGTACAACACAATCACAACACCTGTACATGTAATGCCAAAGAAATACAGATAGAAAAAGTCGGGCCCTGGGTCCTTCAATCACTTCCACCCAGTGCTGACTAACCTTCTGTGAAATCACCTGTCTCGTGTTTTCTACCAAAGGTCTGTGCAGGCAATCTTTAGTTTAGGGTAAAATTCAACTGCAGAATTATCATTGTATTTGGCAATATACTCCATGTTTATTAGGATCAGTATTCTTTTGGAGGTGCCTTAGAAGGCATTAAAGATGATTGATTAAACTGAATTGAACTGAAGAGATGAACAGCAGTTCAATTTCCTTCATTGGTGAAAAAATCTTGAAATAACATTAATATATGAAATTTCTACTGAATTATTTAATTTAGAAACATGTAGAATTCATTTTTTTTTACCTTACATGGGAATAAGGTAAGTTTTTTCCTCCAAACTTCTCATATTTTCAATTTTATTATTTAATTTATGCTTACAACGACAGCTCTCTCAAGAGTGTGGGGATTATTATCTTTCTTTGACAGGTGAAGAAAAAAGGTTGTACTGTAACCTAAATGAGTGATTGTTTAGTCAACCATGAGTTCTAGACATACATGTCATATACATATATATGTACACACATATAAATATATACACATATATGCATATATGGTACATAATGAAATTGTAGATATATACTCCTTTCTATGACATTTCTGGTAAAGAAAGAAGTATTATTAGATAGCAGATCTATCTATCTATCTATCTGTATAAATATACATGTATACATATGTGTAGCATCAATTCTAGGTCTCCTCCCAACCGTACTAGGACTAGCACATTGGGTCCTCAGAGTTCATCTGGTTACATCTTCCCTCAGGGTTGTAGGGCTAACTGTGAGTGTTTAGGAGTTTGTGTAATACTACTGAATGCTATTACTCCTCATACGGTGTGTTCTCCCAATATCAATTAACCAATTAACATCAATCAGTTTTTGCAACAGGATATTTACTAAGAAGTTATAGCAAGAATCAAAGTACACCTTCTAAAACTCCTACTCCCTTGGTCCCTGGGGAGAGTGGACATAAATTTAAAGTAGTGATTACAAAACATTTCCCCTATCCTACTCTTGGGGGAGGGTATTTCCTGGCTCTGGGAGTCCTTTTCTCCTATTGAGGAGTGTCTGGTAAATTTGCTTTTGATAGAGACAGAGCTGATGGACAAGTCATTCTATTGCTTTCAGGGAGTATCTTTGCTTACAAGTCTATTTACTGCTCAGCTGGGTCAAGAAAGTCCTTCCTTAGGTCTGAACCCTTACCAGATTCAGCTACAGATATTGCCAGCAGACTCTGCTATAGATTCCCATTGCTGGGTCTGTGGATGCTCTTCTGACTTTTGGAGCTCACAAAGTCTCTGAAACTCACTTAACTAAGATCAAGAAAAAGTAAATGTGCGTGTGTGTGTGTGTGTGTGTGTGTGTGTGTGTGTGTGTGTATGTATGTATGTGTGAGAGAGAGAGAGAGACAGACAGACAGACAGAGACAGAGACAGACAGAGACAGAGAGACAGACAGAGACAGGCAGAGAGCCAGAGGCGGGGGGGGGGGGGAGGGGGACCATTCATAGCCCACATGGTTACCAGGTAAAGGGAAGATTCCCTTACCCAGCAGCATTTCTTCTACCTCACTTGACAGATGCCAGTTAGAGGAAGAGATTTCATCTGCTTGAGCTCTTTGTATGTCCACTTTGTTCCAGGTCAGCAACTAATTAAAGACTTTTTGTCATCAGGATACCTGCACATGTTTTGAAAACTGGGACTTCGGTGTCCTGTAACCACCTTTCTCCCTTAGTATGGATATTTATGTGATACTTTTGCTTCCGTAGAAATCATTAAGTTCAACTCACTCATTTTACAGATGAGGAAATCGAAGCTCAGAAAAGCTCGGCGATTTGCCCAAGATCACACAGACAGTAAATGCCTGAGGTAGGATTTGAACACAGGTCTTTCTGTCTCCAAGAACAGCTATACATTTACATGAATGTATATGTGTATATATATATATATATATATATATATATATATATATATATGTATATATGTATATATGTATATATATATGTGGTATGTCTATGTATAGGTATAGGCATATATATATGTATATGTATATAGCAGCTATGGCATGGTGAATAGAGTTCTGGACTTGGAGTAAGGAAGTCTGGGGAAAAAGAATTTCCCTATATAGACTGTGATGACAAATGGGTGAGATTTAGTTTAATCAGAGAAACATAGTCTCATAACTTATTGTTATAGCTTGTCCTGGAAAATTCTCAAAGAAGCACGTTGGTTGACACTAGTGCATTGTTTGATTTTCCCTTTAGATGGATGTGCTCATAAATACTATCATTTATTATTATTTTCATTGTCCAGGATTCAGAAAAGGGGGCCGTGAAATCTGATAAACCCGCCATCCCTTCTCATTTCTGGGTATTGGTTTCTGTTCTGTTGAGTCTACTGCATGAACAGCTTTGTTTAGCTTGGATTGACCTGTGGCAGCTGTGCTGAGCCTTACAAGTGGAAGGACGAGGCCAGCCCTGGCTGGGGGATGGGCTTCAGGAGGAGTGTGGCTGAGAGCTTTGCTTTGGTATCTGCTGTTTAGTTTTCCGCCTTAACTGCTTAGGAGTATTTGCTCTGGTCACAATGAACGGTTCTTCATATCTCCCTCTCTTTACCCTTACCATGCTTTTGAGAGTACTGGCAGTACCATTGTGTTCTTGGGTAAACCCTGATTCCAGAATGTCTCCAAGAGCCACTGGAGCATATCTTCCAAGAACTCTTTAATTGGCTTTGTTGGGGGCCAAGTCATCAGCTTCATCAAGTTCAATCAAGCAGTACAAGGTTAGAAATCAATTGATCAACCAATCCACAAGCACTTACTTTATGTGGAATACTGTACTAAGTGTGGGAGACATGAAGACAAAAATTATTAAGTCCCTGCCCTTAAGGAGATAATATCTGGGGTGGTGGTGGTGGTACAAAACAGAAGGAAGATGTTCCAGTTTCTCCCTGACTGCTCTTTCAGTTCTCCTCTTTTCCATATGGAGTTTCCCTGTTACCTTTCAATGTTCCTTTTGGTTGATGAAGACTCCTTGCTTTGAGTATCCTTACCTAGGCATACCTTCCCCAAGCTCCTCTCTTTCATGAGAACTTTTGCCCAGTTTTCCACCCTCCTGGGGCTCTGCTTTTTACCAGTCAATCAACAGCTGCTTGTTAGGTACCAGTTATGGCATTCCAGGCACTGTGCTGGGGGAACACTAAAACAAATCAAAACATACCTGACCTCAAGGGGCTTATTTTGTATAAGGGGCATCTGGTATGTATTTATATAAGTGCATGCAAAATATATACTGTGTTCCAGTTCAGATAATCTGATAAACTCATCCATTCTGCGGAGTTGGTGGATAGGATAGTGTGAGGCATTAACTTATTACATTTCCTAGGCATCACATGTGTAAGTCCTTTAACAAATATTTTGTTGCCTTCTGGAAACAGAAGACCTTAATCCAAAGGAATGATTCAAATGGTGGGAATTCCAGGCACTCTGGCAGACAAATAGGAGAAGTCATAGGGTCACAGGATTTCAAGCTGGGAGCAACATTCACCATCATCTAGCCCAACTCCTTCATTTTTTTTTTTTTAACAGATGAGGCTATGTGGGAGGTTAGGTGTTTTGACCAATGTCACACAGGTCATAGTAACAGCAGAGGTAATATTTGAAGCCAATCCTGACTTTGAATCCTATGTTCTATATACTACATCATGCTTCATTGGGTAGATAAGACTGGGAGGTCCCTCCTTAACTCCCAGCATGAATCCTGGGGACTACTTAGGGGCCAGAACTGATTATTTGGTCCCTTTACCTTATTTAAAAAAAAAAAGACCCAGTCTTTTGTTCAACAATATAACAGACTTTAGTTGCCTGCTCTCCCTGTTCTAAATCCTCATAATAAATGCCTTCTTTACTTTCTAAAGGGCTGATCTGAGTCACCCCAAGGCCAGATCAGAATGCCAGGTGACCTTAGAATACCAGGCTACCCACTGTTAGTGTATACCCCTGAGTTGTAGGAAATTTTTGGATATGGGATGGAAGAGTCCAAAATCATGCAGACTGCTCTGGAACAGAGGGGTCACCCCACTTTTGTGAACCAACTAATCTTTTATTCCTACAGACATCTTTTTGCACTTGGCTATACTAGGGAGACAGGCTATACATAGGGAGACATTTCCCTCCCCACCCCTACCCTACCACCACCAAATTGGCTAAAATATAATGCCAAAGCTAAGGAGTTTTGCTGATGGCAATTATTCCTGAAAAAGAAAAGCTAGGAAGGAAGATTAGAAAGGGAACAATGATTTAAAATCCATCTTTTGTTCTAGCTCAAAATAATTTTCATGCTAAGCCTAAAAGTATCCTGGAATTGTTATCCCTAAGTAGAGCAAGAGAGTAAAATTGATTGTATGAGGATACTTTACAGATAGCTGAGGAAAGAAGGAAAGCAAAAGGTAAAAGAGAAAGAAAAAGATATACCCAACTGAATGGAGAATTCCAGAGAACAGCAAGGAGAGATAGGAAGGTTTTTTTGAATGAGCAATGCAAAGAAATAGAAGAAAACATGAGAATGGGAAAGACAAGAGATCTCTTCAAGAAAATTAGAAATATCAAGGGAACATTTTATGTAAAAATGGGCATGTTAAAAGACAAAAATGGAAGGGACTTAGAAGCAGAAGAGATTTAGAAGAAGGTGGAAAGAATACACAAAAGAATGATACAAGAAAGGTCTTCATATCACTGATAATCATGACAGTTGTGGTTACTGGTCTAGAACCAGACATCCTAGAGAAGGAAGTCAAGTGGACCATAGGAAGCATTGCTAACAATAAGGCTAATGGGTGATGGGATTCCAGTTGATCTACTTAAAATTCTAAAAGATGCTGTTAGAGTGCTGCATTCAATATGCCAGAAAATTTGGAAAACTCAACAGTGGTCACTGGATTAGAAAAGATTGGTTTACATCCCAAACCTGAAGAAAGGCAATGCCAAGAAATGTTCAAATTACTGAACAATTGCACTCATTTCACACACCTTCAACGTTATGCTTAAGATTCAGCAAGCTAGGCTTCAGAAATGAATTACCAGAAGAGCAGACTGGTTTTCAAAGAGGCAGAGGAACTGGAAACCAAATTGCCAATATTGCTGGATTATGGAAAAAGCAAGGAAATTCCAGGAAAACATCTGCTTCTGCTTCCATGACTATATTAAAGCCTTTGGCTGGGTGGATCACAACAAAATGTGGCAAGCTCTCAAAGAGATGGGAGTACTAGATCTTTGGAGGAATCTGTATGAAGGTCAAGAAGCAACAGTTAAAAGCTTATTGGTTTAAGATTGGAAAAGAAATATGAGGCTGTATATTGTCACCTTATTTATTTAACTTTTATGCAGAGTGCATGCATAAATGCCAGTCTGATGAATCCAAAGTAAAAATTAAGGTTGCTGGAAGAAATATCAACAATAGCAGATAGGCAGATGATACCACTCTCACGGCAGCAAGTGAAGAGGAAATAAGAAACCTCTTGAGGAGAGTGAAAGCAGTCAATACTTCGCATCATGTTTTTTAGCATGAGAACAAGGTAATATCCAGTTTATACAATTAACTTTCAGATGTCCCACCCTCACCCATATATCTTCCTACTCCCACTGATATACTTTCCTAATTATGTATCGGGAAAGAGGAGGGTGTCAAAGCTAGCTTGAAGCTTAACATAAAACAACAACAACAATGATGACTAAGATCTTGGCAATGGGTCCCATCACTTCCTGGCAGACAGAGGAAGAAGAAATGGAGGCAGTGTTGGAAGTTATATTCTTGGGCTCAAAGATCACTGCAGATGGAGACTGCAGTCATGAAATTAGAAGATGCTTGCTCTTTGGAAGGAAAGCCATGGCAAATTTGGACAGGATACTAAAAGCAGAGACATCACCTTACCAACAAAGGTACATAGACTCAAAGCTATGGTTTTTCCAGTTGCAGTATATGGCTATGAGATTTGGACTATAAGAAAACTTAGTGCTGCAGAATCAATGCCTTTGAATTGTGGTGCTGGAGAAGACTTTTGAGAGCCCCCTTAGACAGCAAGGAAGTCAAATAAGTCAATACTTAAAGAAATCAATTCAGGCTATTTACTGGAAGATCAAATACTGAAACTGAAGCTTAAATATTTTGCCACATAATGAGAAGACAAGATTCATTGGAAAAGAACCTAATGTTGGGAAAGAATGAAGGCAAAAGGAGAAGGGGACAGAAGAGGATGAGATGGATAGTGTCTTGGGAACAATGAACATGTACTTGGACAGACTTTAAGAGAGAATGGAGGATAGAAGGGTATGGTGTGCTATGGTCCATGGGGTCAAGAAGATTCATATACAATTGAAAACAACTGAACAGCAACAATAAAGGATTGTAAGAGTTGATGGTGAGGAGATGGTCCCTTTCAAATAGAGGAGAGAGTCTGTACAAATGCATAGGAGATAGGAAGTCATTTATGTAGAAAAACTAGTAAGCCAGAGAGCATACAAAGAGGGGTAATATGAGAAAGAATAAAAAGAAAATAGGAAAGGAGTTAGACTGTTAAATATCCTCCTTCATATTATATGAGGATTTTGAATTGCTTTGGAGGTATTTCAATATGAAGTAGTAACTGACTGTAGATGAGAAGTGAAGAAAGGGAAGAAATAAAAATTTCAGAACTGGGAAATTGGGTGAATGGCAGTGCCAAAGACAGGAGTAATTTGGCAGAAATAGAAATCAGATAGAGAAATAGGTTTAGAGGGTATAAAAAGGGTATAAAGGAAGTATAAATAAGTAATTATAGTTTCCTGCTCCATTAGGACCTTAGAAATTCCTCAATCGAAATGATGGAATTATAGGGCAGCTAGATGCTGGATGGCTGAGAGATCAACCATACCCTTGGCAGCCCTTAAAAAGCAAGCATGCCTGCTCTGGAGTCTGTCAAGAGAGAAGGAGCTGCCAAGTGAAAGAGTCATGACTAGTACTTGAGAAGAGAGCTGGCTACGGAAGAACGTAGCTCTTCAGAGGAATCCCTTTTTTCTTTTTTAAAATAATTTTCACTTACATTTTAGTTTTTATGTTACCTGTATTCCCTATCTTATTTCTCTCGACTCTCCCAGAGAGCTCTGATAACATAGTATGAAAAAAAGAGGAGAAAAACTTCATTCTGCAAAACTAAACAATATATCAAAAAACAAACAAACAAAAAAAACCTGATGTCATATGCCCTATTCTGCACCTCTGGTCCCCCACCTCTGCAAAGGAGCAGGGTGGGAGGAATCTTTTCATATCTCTTTGGGGCTCTTATTATTTCACAGCATTCAGTTTTAATTATTTGTTGTAGTAGTAGCAGGGAATCATTTTTTCACCTTTTTTCTATTCCAGAGTACAGGGAGGAGGAAGATTTCTTTCTCCTTCCCCACTCCCACCAGCAATGGTATCTGACAGTAAAACAGCGTGCTCAATAGGAGATGCTGTACCCAGAACATAGCAGTTCCAGAGTCTAGCCTAGGAGTTACATTGAGTTTCAAAGAACAGGATAGGACCATAAATGTAGAGCTGGAAGGAACTTCAGAGGCCATCTATCTACTCCTTCATCTTACTGATGGGGAAGCTGAGGCCCAGAGGGATAAAGTGATTTTCTCAAGGTTACACAGAAGCATCAGAGGTGACGCCAGAGTGAGGGCTCTTTTCTTTGTTTCTTAATGTAGTAAGTTTTCTAATAGAGAACCTGTTTCCAGGAGAGCACTGTGAAGACATATGAGAAGATGAAATGAAGTTTAGAGAGTTTGAGTGGAATTTTCAAGATGAAAGATGAAGATATATATAAATATATAATTGTAGAATGAGAAAGAACAGAACCTAGCTCCATTTATGTCACAAAGAATATCAGATTCCTATTCTGAGACTTCAGGGAATTCTTGAAATTTTGTGCATTTTCTTTAAAAACAAAAACCCAAACCTTGTATAATTGGGCTACTCAAAATCATCCAAGAGCAAGCACTAGAGAGTTTCCACTTAGAAGCTGTAAGTCTTATAATTGCCTGAGTGACTTTATTTTGTGCCAAGCAATGGAACTATGAGGCTAATTAAGAATAGAACCAAAAATGTAGTGACTAACCCCAGGGCATGTTGGCCAGGTGTTCTCCCTGTAAAAGAGTGACAATACTTCCAAACGAGAGAGCAGCAACAATAAGAAGCTAAGACAATATGGTGAAGCTTCAAAAGATGGCGGTCTTAGAGGATAGTAGTAGAGGAGATGGTGGTGTCTCAATGGATAGATAGAGAGGGTTTGGAGTCAGGAAGACCTGAGTTCAAATCCAGCCTCAGACACTTACTAGACACTTAACCTCTGTTTGTCTTAATCAAGGAAAAGGCAAACCACTCCAGTATTTTTGTCAAGAAAATACCATATAGGGAGATCCATCCTGCCCTACCAGAAAGTCAGAGGGGCGAGGGGGAGGACATAGGAGAGAGCAGATTGGGGAAGGGGTTATATAGTGGGGTGGCTGTTTTGAGGTGTTGGGTAGGGTAAAGATGGGGAGAAAATTTGTAACTCAAAATCTCGTGGAAATGAATGATGTAAACAAGAAAATAAATAAATTAATTTATTAAAAAAAAAAAAAAGAAAATACCGTAGACAGTATTGGCATTCTGTGGTCTACAGTGTCAAGAAGAACTGGACACAACTGAATAACAACAAGCAGCAGACAGGTGGATGGAAGCTAAGTCAGAGCAGCAGCAGCAGTAGCAGGGAGCTAATATTTAGTGACTGAGGACTGAGTGACTGGCTGGGGAGATAGAATTCAGTAGTGGCACCAGAGGGGTGAACTTCCAAACCACAATGGGAGTGTATCTATGACAGAAGAGCACTGAGTTCCACACCAGGAAGCTCCAAGAGGTAGAGCCTAGAAGCAGTAAAGCCTAGTCATTTGCTGGGAGCTGAAGCTGCAAAGACTCAGGCAGGAGAAGTCATCCAGCCAGAGTTGACACCAAAGAGTAAAACCACTGGTGAGTGTGGATTTTCTGGGGATTCATTCAAGGAGGAAACTCTAACCCCTTCCCCAGTGGCCAATAATCTGTGGGAGAGGGTGCCCACTGAATAGAATCATAGCATCTGAGTAGGAAGAGCCAGAAGGACATCTAACACAGCCTGTGCCTGAATAGGAATTCTACCTCATAGTTGACAAATGATCATTTAGTACCTGCACACAAGTGAAGGTAAATGCACTAATGTGGCAGACAGCCCATTCCAGTGTCAGATAACTCTAAAAAAAAGTCTTTCTTTACATCATGCCTGAATTTGTCTCCTAATTTCCATTATTCATTACAGTGGATAGAATGGAGTCAGGAAGACCCATCTCAAGTTCCTATCTGTTGTCTATCCTTCATTTTTGAAAAAAACTAATGACGTCATGGGATGATGTCAAATCATGTGTAAATTGGATTTTGAGGCAGAGTTGCACAAAACCATCAGCCTCACTCTTTTTTCCCAGAGTCATTGAAGTCCAGTGGCAGGACAAAAGTCAAGCTGACTTGCAAAGGCTGGGAATGCAGCGTGACCTTGGCATCTTCAATGTCTGACCAAGCTCTAAGTGCTCCAACAAATTGTTCTCATCTGCCCATTCCACCAGGGGTGTCTTCACGTGCTTGGGGTAGACCCCCAACTCACTGACCAGGTTTGAGGCCTGTTGGTTACCTTCAACCTGATTTGGTCCGTTGTCTGAGTGGTCACTGCTGCATATGGTACAGCTTCTTGGAGCCACAATAAGAGTTGGGTGGCAGGTAGACGTCAAAGGTAAATGGGCAGCTCTGAAAAGGGCTAGGCAAGCCCCCACACCAGAGGTGTTAGTCCATCCTGAACAGAGTCAACATTGTTTAAATATTCTCAATTATCACTGTCATTATTATTTTTCCTCACAATAACCCTGTGAGGTGGATGGTACAGGTATTATTACCTCCATTTCACATAATGCTGACCTTTCCTGAAGCAATTTTCTGGGCATTACAGAGTCTGCAACTCTATCTTGCTCTCTCAGGGACACTTTGGATAGGAGAGTGCAAAGCCTGGAATTCCTTTTATCCTTGAGCTGTTTAGTGTTTTACTCAATGAGTACTTCCTAAATATATTTACAAACCCTGCTATGACCAGCATGCTGTCCAGAAGTGATGGTGCACATATATACTACCTGCTGTTAGAAATTTAATTGGAGATTTCCTGTCCAGTCTGGAGCTAGGGGAGAGTAGGGGTTGGAGGGGAGGGCTAAAGGGAGCTGGGTGGAAAGGGAGGGAGGATTTTTACTTTGGCTTTGTAGCCCTAATGTCTGTTCAACTCTGATCAATGCAGTGAGCATCCATGATTCCAGAGGACCCATGAACAAGTACTCCTAAAAGAGAACAGAAAGATGTATACACACACACATATGTATGCACATACACATATTTATATATTATAGGTATTGGTATCTCCCTCAGTTAAATTGTATACATTTATATGTCCACATATCCACATATGCATATATTTATATATCCATATACCCATGTATTTATATATCCATATATACACATGCATATATGTATATATCTGTATACATATTATATGTATACACACATATATGTGAAGGACATAACCACTGATGAACTTTGTTTTGCTTGACTGTATATTTGTTAAAAGGGTTTTTTTTCTCTTTGTTTTTCTTTGTCAGTGGGTGGGAATAGAGGTAGAACGGAGAGAACATGTTTTTTTTTTCTTTCAATTGGAAAAACTAAAACTAAATTTAGAAAATAATCTCTCTTCTCACCTAGGATACTTTCCCTCCTCACAACTCAGTCAAATAAGCAAGCAAGGAAGAAAGGATAAAGTGCGTGCCTGTTAAGTCATTTGATCCTCACAACAATGCAGTAAGGTGGGCAGTATTTTTTATTCCTGTTTTACAGCTGAGGAAACTGAGGCACAGAAGTTGAATGATTTTCCTAGGGTCACATGACTACTAAGTGTCAGGCCAGCTTTGAACTTGGGTTTTCCACTTGGATGCCTAGCTGCCCCCAAAGGTTAGGATAGTGTTGATTGGGCAACTAACAAAAGCCAGGGCTTTCTATTCACATTTCTCATCAGAGGTTAAGGACTGAAATATAATATTTTAGGACTAGAGGTGACATTTTACATTTTTCAGGTAAACAGCAAATGTTCCATTGTTAGGTGAACAGCCCCTCATTGATAGGGGGTCAGCAGAAGCAACTGGTAGTTTTAGCTGCTCATGAACTTAAAGACACTTTGAAAAATAGATTGTAAAAGTGGAGGCCAATTCAGGGGTGTGTTTGAGTTGATGCAAACTGGCTCACAAAAACCAACTGTTAAATTTTCACCTTGAGCATGCAGAACTCGGAAACCAGCAAACACTACAAATTAGGGTTTGATTTGTTTTGTGGATTGTCTAGACTTCAGAAAGAGATGGAAAAAAATATTTTAAAAGTGTGTCCTGGGTTCATTTACTCTTTCTTGGAGAGAAAATTGTTAAACATTTGTCAGTATGGATCTATCAATCATTCTGATGATGGCTCTTCTAGGATGAATGTCAAAGGAAAGATTAAGGAGCAAGCATACAGAGTGACAATGATCAGGGCCCAGAACTAACCTCTCAGCTCTGTACCTCTGGTATGCATTTCAGCAGCAAGGACACCAACAATGAACATGCATTAAGCATCTCTTGGGTGCAGAGTTCTCTGTATAAAAGAGACTTAGTGAGATAAAAGTTATCCTTACAATTTAACTGAGGGAGATGCCAAATGGGGAAAGCTACCATATACAGTATTAAACGAAAAGTACTTTAGAAAGTTACAAACCTACACATGATGTGAAGCACAAGGTAGTGAGCTCATTACAGACCAGCAGAATGAGGTATTTATACTGGTGGGCAGAATGAATACAAAAAAACAGTTGCATGGTTCTGTAAAAGGAGCATCAGGAGTAATAAAGCGTAGAATGAACTGAGGTTAAGAAATGAGTGCAAAGGACAACAAAAAGGACTTTGCCATCTCCAGGGCAGAGGCAGGTGGGGGAGGAAAGAAAAAAAAGAAATTTATGTGATAATTTTGTTGTATGTTTATTTTATTTTATTTTGCTTTTTGGAGGTGGGAAGACCAGGCAATCAGGGTTAAGTGACTTGCCCAAGGTCACGCAGCTAGTAAGTGGTAAGTGGTAAGTGTCCGAGGCTAAATTGAACTCCTGACTCCAGGACTGGTGCTCTGTTCACTGTACCACCTAGCAAGTCATACATGGTAGATTTGCAGTTTTGTGTGCAATCATCATTTTTTATTGTGCTTGTTTTATTACATAAATTCAAAATAAAATAAAGTTCTAAAATGCTTGTTTTATCCCATGAATTCAAAATAAAATAAAATTTACAAAAAGCTATGTTAGGGGCAAAAGGAAGATCAAAAAAGGGATTGGACTATGGCCCTGTATGGATAGGACAATGATTAATCAGCTAACAAGGATTTTAAACTGCCTACTATGTGCAAGGCACTATAACTGTGATGAATGATAACCCTGATAGAAAGAGTTTCTGAGTAAGTAGTAATCATTTTATTGATTAGGCTAGCCAGTAATCGATAAATGGATGATTAGTGGTTTCTCTCAATAACCAAAGACACTAAGGGAGACCTTGAAATGCCTTAAATTCCTTTTGAAAGGGAACTCCCCTGACAAGTGAAAATCAACCCTGGTTGGTGGACATTTAATGAGGAGGTGGGTTAGAAGTCTTCATCTCCTCTTGCTGAGAACATTACTTGATCATGAGACTCAGTAGCTTCAAGGCATCTGGGCAGGGAAAACCATTTCCATCTGGACCTTTCTGGCTACTTTTCTCCTTTGTGAGCTGGGTTGCCCTGTAGTTTGTCCTTCATTCTTGAAGAGGACCATGACATCAGGAATGTGATGCGATGATTGGCAAGTGAATTGGATTTAAGTAAGGAAGGACTGTGCAAAGTCTCCCACCTCACTTACTTCTCTGGAGCAATCTGGGTCCAGTGGCCAGAGATAGATCAGAACGATTGGAAATGGTCCAGGATGCAGTGGAAGACCTTGGCCTTTTAAAGTTATTTTCCAGGCCTCAGTTTGACTGATACAATACTCATTCAATGTAGTAAAGCTAGATAAGAAATGAGGCAAAGAATGACCTCTTTTCCCTGGTTTTAAAAAAGAATCCCAGATTGGGTTGCCTTAAACTCTAATGGAGACTCAAGGGCTGGGGATTCTTCCCCAGGTGAAGGCTTGCTGAGACTGGATTCTGTACAAATTCTAAACAGAAAGTAGGTTTCCCAGTTGGGTGGGGTCCTACCCAAAGTTAAGAAGCATGTGCCTTGAGGTCTAGAAGCAATCTCATCAGTCAGCATGCCCTTCAGAAGTTGATTGACCTTTTCAGGAGTTGGGCCTTAAAAGAAAGAGGAAGAAAAGAATAGATCACAAATTAATAATTCATCAGTAATATAATAGCATAATATTAATTTCTCTCAGTAACAGACACTAGAGAGAAGACAGAAATACTAGTATCTTAGGTGGCATCAATTATCATTGCCAAGGAAAGTGATCCATCGAAAATGGAATTACATCTAAACACCTAGATGTTCCAAATACATACAAATTAATGAACTGTCTCTCATGCAGCTAAAAGAATTGACAAACATGATTGCTGAACTACTTTTAAGAGATCTTGGAAAAGTCTTGTGAATGGGAGAGGTTCCTTAGACTGCAGATGGATAACTTGTGTCCTGATTCCAAAAAAAAAAAAGGAAAAAGATAGAGTCTTCAAATTATAGTGCTCTGTAAATTAGTGCTAGTGAACTTGACTTTGATTCTTGGTAAAATTCTAAAAATATGCTATTATATAGTACTATACTACTAAAATATGCTATTATGATTGGCATGTAGTGGTTTAATGTTTATAGTCTCATACCTACTAGCAGCATGACCCTGGGCAGGTCACAAACTTTCAATGCTTTGAGAATCACCTTAGGACTTACCTATCAAGTCAAGGGCAGCTAAGTGGTCCAGTGGATAGAGCCCTGGTCCTGGAGTCAGGAAGGCTCATCTTGCTGAATTCAAATCTGGCCTCAGGCACTTACTAGCTGTGTGATCCTGAGCAAGTCACTTAATGCTGTTTGCCTCTGTTTCTTCATCTGCAAAATGGGCTGGAGAAGGAAATGGCAAACCACTTCAGTATCTTCATCAAGAAAGCCCCAAATGGGATCATGAAGAGTCAGACACAACTAAAAAGGACTGAACAAATGAAGTCATAGATTGCAATCTCCTTCAGTAGAGGGAAGTTCCTCTATGCAGAAGAAACCATCTATAATACACTATTATAGTTTGTGAGCTACAAGAAGTAGTTGGTAATTCCAAGGAATCAGCTTGGCTTTATCAAGTTCTTTCAAAGGTCTCTGAGAGCAGCTGAGTGTGACACCTACCTGTTTTTTTCTTTCAGATCTTTGGAATGTTTTCCATCTGAGCCTGGTGGCAGGGATATCTACCCTCTGCACAGTAACCCAAGCCCATTCCATAAGCCTGGAATGCCCTTGCTCTTGATTTTTGCCTGTCACAATCCTTATTTCCTTTTAAGTCTGTCATGTCATCAGTGAAGCTATCTTTAATTATCCTTCACAGGAAATGCTCTCTTCCTCATCTATTAGTGTTGTCCCCCCTCCGCCGTCAGAATGTGAGCTCCCTGAGAGCAAGGACTGTCTTAATTTTCTATTTGTGCCACCTTCCCCAGCTTGGCACAGGGCTTTGTGCACAAAAAGTACTTAATGAATGCTTTGTCTGTTCTCTCATTCATCCTTCAAAGTCATTTCATATTTACTTATCTGTGCACAAGTTGTACGCCTAAAATAAAAACTCCTTGAGGGCAAGGACTCTATTTGTACGTAGGCATAAGGACTAAATCTGGGAGCTCCCACTGAGGAACTTCCACTACCAATGCAAACTGGCACCTCCTTGTTTTAGAATTGTCGGAGGGTATTGAGGAGGGAACTGAGAGACTGATTTCCTCAGTATGTGTCAGAGGTGGAGACTTGAATACGAGTCTTCCCGGCTTGCCTCTTTACCTTGTATTTTTTTGTCATTGTGTCATTCCAGTTGCGTCCAACTCTTCGTGACCCCATTTAGGGGTTTCCTTGGCAAAGATACTGGGGTGGTTTGCCATTTCCTTTTCCATCTCATTTTATAGATGGGGAAACTAAGGCAAACAGGGTTGAGTGACTGGCCCAGGGTCACACAGCTAGTAAGTGTCTGAAGCCAGATTTGAACCCAGGAAGAGGAGTCTTTCTGACTCCAGGCCTGGCACTCTATCCACTGAGCCACCTGACTGCCCCACCTTGCATTTAGCATAGGTTAATTAAGTCTTGGTTCAATTAAGTAAAAGACTATGAAAATCTGGAAAGTAGAGCTAAGTGTAATGGGTGAATTAGTTTTATTTGACCGTACAAGCTTGTAAAAGGGACTTTTTCTTTTGCTTTCCCAGTGGGGGTGGAGTTTGGGTAGGTAGGTAGGAGAGAAGGCAGATCTTCATGAAGATAAAATAAAATTTAATTAAATAAAAAAAACTAGGCTTTGGGTCATATCTGTGTTTAAATCCTCCCTCCAATATCTAATTAACTGTATGAACCCCATGCACATCACTTAACCTCTCTAAACCTTAATTTCCTCATCTTCTAAATGGTTATAATAATATTTACACTATTTCTACCTCACAAGGTCATTGGAGGAGAGTATTTTTCAAACCATAAAGTTTGATATAAAAATGAGATTTTTTTTGCTTGATTAATCTCATCTTCAAATGTTTTACGAATATTATTTCATCCCCACACCAACCCTGGGAGGTAGATGTTAACATTATTCCCATTTTACAGATGAGGAAACCGGGGTAAAGTGAAATCCAATGACTTGCACAGGATTATACAACTAGCCAGTGTCTGAGGCTAGTTTTAAACTCAAAGCTTCCTGAGTCCAGGTCCAGCGCTCTACTTGCCACACTGCCTGGCTTCCTGCAGTGCACCCAGGTGGCCTAAATGATAGTAGCATTAGATGGATTGATTTTGAACCTGTCAGATGACTGCATCCAATGACTGGACAGTCGTGGGTGTATGTCCACTTGGAGAAAGGTGTCTTGTTTGGTGTCCTCTAACTCTCTATGATTTTCTGCTTTTTGTTGCACTGATATCAAATTTGCCAATGACCCAATGAGTTAATTAGCTTCATGAGGGGAGAATGAGTTAATAAGCTTCATGGAGGAAGAGGTTATCTGA
>CM053580.1:309655377-309677288 GCA_028627135.1 Pseudochirops cupreus
TCTCTCTCTCTCTCTCTGTCTCCCTCCCTCTCTCTCTCTTTCTCTCTCCCTCCTTCCCTCTCTCTCTCCTTCTCTCTCTGTCTCTCTTCCTCTCTCTCTCTCCCCCTCTCTCTCCTTCTCTCTCTCTTTCTCTCTCTCCTCCCTCTCTCTCTTTCTCTCCTCTCTCCTCTCCTCTTTCTCCTCTCTCCCTCTCTCTCTCTCTCTCCTTCCCTCTCTCTCCCTCTCTCTCTCTGTCTCTCTTCCTCTCTCTCTCCCCCCCTCTCTCTCCCTCTCTCCTTCTCTCTCTCTTTCTCTCTCTTTCTCCTCTCTCCTCTCTCTCTCTTTCTCTGTCTGTGTCTGTCTGTCTCTTTCTCTCTCCCTCTCTCTCCCTCCCTCCCTCTCTCTTTCTCTCTCCCTCCTTCCCTTTCTCTCTCCCTCTCTCTCTGTCTCTCTTCCTCTCTCTCTCTCCCCCTCTCTCTCCCTCTCTCCTTCTCTCTCTTTCTCCTCTCTCTCCTCTCTCCTCCCTCTCTCTTCTCTCTCTCTTTCTCTCCTCCTCTCTCTCTTTCTCTCTCTCTCTCTCTCTTTCTCTGTCTGTGTCTGTCTGTCTCTTTCTCTCTCTCTCTCCCCCCCTCTCCCTCTCTCCTCTCTCTGTCTCTCTCTCTCTCTGTTTCTGTCTCTCTCTGTCTCTGTCTCAGTCTCTGTCTCTCTCTGTCTCTGTCTCTGCCTCTCTCTGTCTCTGCCTCTGCCTCTCTCTGTCTCTGCCTCTGCCTCTCTCTGTCTCTGTCTCTCTCTGTCTCTGTCTCAGTCTCTGTCTCTCTCTCTCTCTCTGCCTCTCTCTCCTCTCTCTGTCTCTACCTCTCTCTGTCTCTCTGTCTCCGTCTCTCTGTCTCTCTGTCTCAGTAGTACCTAGCCCATTCTTGGGTGCCTAATACCTGCTTGTTGAATTGAGACACAATTTATACTGCAAACTTCTTTTATTAGTTAGGGCTCTGTGTTGTAATAGTAATTGTAAGCTCAGATGTGTACTACCACGAGTGAGCAAAGGTTAAAGGGTCCCTTATATACCGTTGAAAAACAGCAATGTACATTTTTTTTTTATCAAAAACTGACACATTTGTTCCCCTGCCAGGGTTGTACTCAATGTTCTTTGTTTTACCCTTTGCTCTTGTCTATACACTTGGCCTTTGAAACATTCCCACATCTCTGTTAATTACATGGAGTCTTATTCATGGCTCTCCCAAATATTAATTCATTTGGCTGCCTGGTATATTACAGGCTCTCTGTTTTGTTCCCTTTGTACATCTCTATAAACAAATTATCAATCATTTGAAGTACCGTACCAAAAGTCACTATAGAACCATTGTATTTTTATCTAAGGACCAAGATTTACTATGGACTGTATCTTGCCAGATTCTAGACTATAAAGTACAAGCTGACCTTGTATAGTGTTGCTGGGTGTGATCTCTCTCCCTTTTTTGTCCAGACTATGATTTGACTGATCTAAGTAGGGGTGCGTTAGAGCCAATTCCAGTGTTGTTGTTGTTGATCCTTCATGGACCAAAGACATCATGGGGCCTTGTCTTGACTCCTGCGTGAACTGGATTTTAAGTGAGGCAGAGCTGCACAGAGTTAGCAGCCTGGTTCATGATAGCTGATTGGTAAATTTTCAGTGTGAGCCGTTACAACTTGGAAATGGGCAAAGGCTACAGATGAAGGGTTGATTTATTATTTTGTTGATTGACTAGACTTAAAAAGGAATAGAAAAAAATACTAATAATGCAGGCTAACCTTAAAAGTATGTCCCAGGTACATTTTGTTGTTGCTGTTGTTGTTAAATATTTGCCAGTACATCCTTGGGTATAGATAATCTCCAGGGAGGAAACTCATTTTACAAATTCAAGCTCCCAACTCTTCTGCAATCTGTAGTCTTTGAGAACTGGCTGGGGATACTGAAAGGTTAAATGACTTCCTTAGGGTGACACTGCCAGTTTGTGTCAGAGGCAGGTCTCAAGCCTAGGTTTACTCCACCATATTGCCTTTTTTTAGGCCCTTTATGCTTGTAGGAAGAGTTTTGTCCTAGAATTGCTAGCTTGGGTCATGTCTTCATGCCTGTATAGCCTTTACTCTGCAGGGCATGAGCATGAGTATTTTAGGTAGTTGGGAGGTGGGAGGTCACTGAAAGGGAGCAAGGAAGGCCCAGTGGGGCAACAGGATGAGTTGGAGAATGGAAGAGCACAGAAAACTTTATTCTGGTCACAATTGTGCTCTAATCTTATGTACGAGGGATGACTGGCAACCTTTAATAGGTATGGTAGCTATGTGTTCAAAGAGACAACCAACAGCTGTGTGGGCTGAGAAAGAAGGTAAAAACAGACATATGACTGCTAGATGGCCATTGAAGCAAGGCTGTACTGCTACTATTTTCTGTAGGTGAATATTCTTTTCAGTAATAGATGCCCTCAGGTGTTTAGTCGTGACTTTCTATAAGTCCTGTTGCCTACCCAGACTCCTTGTTCTTCCTGGATCCTGGTGCAGTCACAAGACAGAAGTACTTAGTTTCTGGTGGCAGCCACTGGAGCAATTTGTTGCCCAGCACACAAATAGCCTTTGGCCACAATTGAAAGGTTTCCATGGCAACTTACATGGGCGACTCCCTATGAAGGCTCTTAGAAAGAAAACTAACTAGGATTGAAAAAGATAAGAGTGATGTGTGTGAAGAGAAGTAAAATTGTAGCTCCAAACCACTGAGATTGTGTGTGAGGCCACACACAATGAAACCTGTCTACATCCTTGTGACATTTAGTTCTATATAATGATGCAAATGACATTATTTTTGTTAATACAATTACAAAAAGTTCCATTTGAATATGAAATTCAGTACTTGCAGTAAGTGCATATAAATTATTATTCGCCTGAGAGGCAGTGTGGTAGATGAGATAGAACCCTGAGCTTAGAGTTGGAAGACTTGAAGTCTAATCCTCTCTGAGCCATTCATTGTTTGTGATCACAGGTGATTCACATAACTTCTCCATCTCAAGTCCTTATGGGTAAAATAAGGATTGATCAATCATCAAGCATTTGAGTGCCTAGCATGTGACTGTCTTTTGTCTCTCTTTGTATTCCCAATGCTTAGCACAGCACCAGGCACACAGTAGGGACTTAATAATTGCTTTTGGACTGACTGACTACCAGATGCTGTGCTGGGCATTGGGGATGCAAAGACAAAAACGAAACAGTCCCTGTCCTCAAGGGCAGTCTAATGGGGTAATTCAAATAAACACATATAATGATAATAATGATAGCTAGTGTTTATATAAGGGCAACTAGGTGGCACAGTGGATAGAGTGTTGGGGCCTGTAGTCAGGACAACCTGAATTCATATCTGAACTCAGACACTTACTAGCTGTGTGACCTTGGGCAAGTCATTTAACACCTGTATGACTCAGTTTCCTCATCTGTAAAATAAGCTGGAGAAAGAAATAGCAAACCACTCCAGTATCTTTGCCAAGAAAATCCCAAATGGGGTCATGAAGAGGGGACATGACTGAAATGACTGAACAACAACAATGATTTCTCTTTACTATGTAAATATATGTAACTCAACGGCAAGTATTTATGTAGTGTTAATGCTTACAAAGCACTATCCAAGCCTTATTTCCTTCTATCTTATGAGGTAGGATAAATGCAAGGTAACCTGGGGAAGAGGTAGGTGTTATGGGTTGGAGAGAATTCAGGCAAAGTATCAAGCAGAAGATGGCACCTGAACTGAGCTTGGAAGGAAGCTAGAGAGGAAGAGGAGGTGAGGAAGGCACAATCACGATGGTAACAGCTAGCATTTCTGTAGTGTTTTAAAGCTGGCAAAGGCTTTACACACATCATCTCTTCTGGTCTTCACACCAGCCCTGTGAAGTGGATATTATTAGATGGGCAGACTGTGCTAAGCCATGGAATGCTTTGGGTGAGGTACAGCAAGAAAGCCTATGTGGCTGGCCTGCAGAGAGCAGGGAGGGCAGCAACCTGGAGAGTACGTGCAGAGGCGTGTTGAAGCCAGGCTGTGAAGGGTCTGAAATGCCAGACAGAGGGGTGTGTATTTGATCCTAAAAGGAATAGGGAACCACTGGAGCTTATGGACCAGGGGAGAAATGCGGTCAGTACTGTGTTTTAGGAAAATCGCTAGGATAATAACACGTGCCATTTATCACGTAGGGTTGTGAGGAAAATGCTTTGTAAACCTTAAAGTGTTATATCAAGGTAACTTATTGTAATATTAAAAATGTGTCCTTTAAAAGAATCAACTTTTTTGGAGATTTAAACTCCCCTCCTCTTCTCTCTGTTTTTTTCATGCTCTCTCTCTCTCTCCCCCTCTTCTCTCTCACTCTACTTCTTTCTCTTTGTCTCTGTCTCTCTCTTTCTTGCCCCTCTTTCACTCTTCCTCTCTGTCTCTCTCCTCTTCCCTCTCTTTCTCTCCCACTCCACCTCTTTGTCTCTTTCTTTGTCTTGCCCCACTTTCACTCTCTCTCTTTATTCCTCTCTGTCCCTCTCTCTCTCTGTCTTTGTCTCTGTCTCTCTCTTCCCTCCCTTTGTCTCTCACTCCACCTCTTTCTCTCTGTCTCTTTCTTGCCTCTTTCACTCTTTCTTTCTTCCTCTGTCTCTTTCTGTCTCTCTCTGTTTCTCTCTGTCTCTTTGTCTCTCTGTTTCTGTCTCTCTCTCTCTGTCTCTGTCTCTCTGTCTCTCTCTGTCTCTCTGTCTCTGTCTCTGTCTCTGTCTCTCTCTCTCTGTCTCTCTCTCACACACACACACACATGCAGAGCTACTTCTTGGTTGCTAGTACTGAACACACAAGATGGTAAAGCCCCTGTCAGCTCAAGTGTGGAGTAAATTCGTGAAGGTGATGAGTAGATTTGTGAATTACATAGCTAACATTAAACTTATAAGATTTTGCTTCACAAGGTAATTGATGGTCCTTATGATTTACTGCTTTTGAAAATGAATAGAGCACCTTACCAGTTTCCTGTTATTTACAGCCCTCCAACTGAACCATCGGTAAACAACCAGGAAATTCTCTTTAGCTCCTCCGTCTCCAAAGTTCTAAAACTTCAAAGAATTATGAATATACTTTGAAAAACATAATATTTTAAGAAGAATATCACACTTTGTTTTCAAATACTTAGAGCAGGGGGGATAATCATGGGCATTGCTTGAAATGGCCATACCACTCCCTTTTGTGCAGGCTTCCTCAACCCACGTTGCTACTGTTAATTTGCCCATATAACATACATTGAACAATTTGTTTTCAGTTTTAAAAAGTACTCTTGTACACAAGCAATAGGTTTCTATCTTTAAAAGTTCTGAATAGGTTGTGGCAATTTTGATATTCCTCCATTTGGTAAAATGACACCTTGTTGAGATATTGCTGAAACCAGCTCTCGTCACATCCTTTTCCTGCTTTACCAATAGCTTCTCTGGCCAATCATTCCCTCTGTCATTCTCATATTCCATTTCTCCCTACAAGCCATGTTTGGGGTACTGTGTTTAAATTTTTACCTAATTTTATATTTCCATGGCATTTATTCTCCAAGAATTCTTTAAAGAGCCATATAAAAGGTAATGATCTACTAGACTTTTAAAAAACATTGACTCGATGCCACCATTCTCAAAATCTCTTTTTCCACAGCCAATCTCCTGGAAATGATGCTCTACTTCATCAGCACCTATTCATTTCTCAGTGTCTTGGAATCTTAGGTCTGACCTCAGTACTATACTGAAACACCCCTTCTCAAGATGAATAGTACTCTGGCTCTTGCTACTTTTTTTTTTCTTCAACTGGACTTGGGATGTTATTGGTGTAAGAACTTCTGATGAGGAAACTCTTCCAATGCAGAGGTGCACTTGCTCTTTGAGTCTTGATAAATGGCCTCAGGGCATTGAGAGGTTCAATGACTTGTCTAATGTCACACAGCCAGTATGTGTCAGCGACAGAACTTGACCACAGGCCTTCCTGCCTCTTGTGGTTCTCTACCTTCTGTGCCACATTGTTTCTCGTCAAAACTTTCTCAATGCCTAAGTCTGATGGGTTTTTCTTAGACCTCTTCTCCCTTGACATCTTTGAGGCTTTTGACATTGTTGCTCAACATCCTCTTCTGGACCTTCCTTGGCATTTTTATGCTACTGCTCTCTTTAGTTTTCTACATTTTCAGAATCCTTGGTTGGATCATCATCCATATCTTACCCTCTTTCTTGGCTCCAGGTTTCTATCCTGGGCTCCCTCTTCTCTTCTCTTTATACATTTTCTTTCTTTCTTTTTTCTTTTTGGAGGGCAATTGGGGTTAAGTGACTCGCCCAAGGTCACATGGCTAGTAAGTGTTAAGTGTCTGAGGCTGGATTTGAACTCATGTTCTCCTGACTCCAGGGCCGGTGCTCTATTCACTGCACCATCTAGCCACCCTCTCTATATATTTTCTAAGAGATCTCATTAACTCCTTTAGGTTCAAGTTTTCTCTCTAATTGAATGCTTTACAGACATATATGCATACATAAATATATATGTATATACACATATGTAATGTATATGGAGTTGATCATTGAAAGTCAGGTTATTACGGAAAAGGGAAAAATAAATGAGATATTAAACTAGATGTTAAAAAGGCAGCTCTACCAGGTGATTCTTTGCTAAGAGGTAATCGTGTTTAACGTCTAACTGTTAATGGGAAATACGCTTAACTTGAGGTAGCAGCAATCTTCTAGGGATATACACATATGTATGCAGCAATACTACTACTAGGTCTGTGCCTCGAAGAAATCAAAGCATAAGGAAGAGCACCCAAAGATACAAAAATCCTTATAGCTGATCCTTTTGTGGCAGCAGAGAACTGGAAACTGAGTGGATACCCATCAATTGGGGAATGATTGAACAAGTTGTGGTGTGTGATTGTGATGGAATACTATCGTGTTGTAAGAAATGACAAAGAGAATGAATTTAGAAAAATCTAGGAAGACTTATATGAGTTGATGCAAAGTGAAGTGAGCAGAGCTAGCTAGGCAAACACTGAACAGCAATATTGTAATGATGATTAATTGTGAAAAACTTAGCTACTTTGATCAATACAGTGATCTGTGAAAATCCCAAAGGACTCATGATGAAAAATTCTATATACCTCTAGAGAGAGAACTAATGAATTCTGAGTACAGACTGAAGTATATTTTTCCACTTTCTTTTTATTTTTTGCAACTGCTAATGTAGAAATATTCATGATTTTATGTGTGTAATGGGTATCATATTTCTTGCCTTCTCAGTGGGGGGCAGGGAAGAGGCAGGTAGAAGGAGGAAGAAAATTTGGAACTGAAATTAAAAAAAATAAAATAAAAGCCTTTTGTGGCTTCCTATTACCTTTAGGATAAAATGCAAACTCCTCAGCCCAACTTTTAAGGATTTCCACAATCTGGATTCCAGGTAGCTTTCCAGCCTTATTTCATACTCTTTCCTGTTATGACTATCATGTTATAGCCAAACTTTTTTTTAGTTTCTTTTTCTGGGTTGCAATACTCCAGGTGAGCTTCCTTCTAGTCTGTGGTGGAGTATAGCATTGCTGTGTCCTAGGGCCATATCTTAAGAGTCTCTGTCTCCTCACCTTCCTTAATGAATTTGTCTTAAAAAGTTGAGATGAGTGAGCTTTTTGTGCTGCTTGTTCTAGATGCAAGCAGTTTCTTCATAGGTACAGGATGACTTTGCCAAACAATGACAGTCTGAACTGCAACTAGACCATCTGAATTTTCAGGGACTCAAGGAGCAACCATAGTTCACACTGAGCACAGACTGATACGTCAGCACCTCAGTAATTATATTGCTTTTCTTCATCTTCTTCTCTCCCTCTTGTGGGTCTCAAATGGGCTAAAAAATCAACTTTGAGAATATAGATCCCTGAATTCCAGCCTTGGATCTGTGTTGATTAGATGTGTGATTAATGGCAAGCAATTTGCCTTCCCCATGCCTCCATTTAGGAATTTATAGTAGGGCTCTGTTATATGTCTCCTACCTAAATTATCTAATCAATAAGAATTTATTAAGCACCTACAGTAAACACCAGGAAGTGTGCTAGAAGCTGGAGATAGACAGCAATGGGACAGTGTCTGCCAGCAAAGAGCTTACAAGCTAGGATGCCTAGATAATGACAGAACCTATCCTTGCAAGGAAACTTCTATAGAATGCTGAAGACCGGTATTTAACATTGACCAAATACCCTTGATGTTCCATTTCTGTGGAAGAATAAAAACTTGCTTAAAAATTAATTAAATGATTTATAGTTTTACAGTCCTTTTTTGCTAAAAAGTTGACGAAGCCCCTTTGGTATTTAGAAAACACTGATGTGGCCAAAACAAGTAACTTTGAAAGTTATCTCCTTCAGGCCGGGCATACTAATTATTTTTATAACCTTTTTTTTTTTCATTGCAAAGCAAGGCCAGGGTTTGAATGAAGATTCATTATGACTTTCAAATAAATAATTGTACTCAGTGTTTATATAGTGTTTTTCTTCCAAGGCACAGTGACCATAATCATTGAATTGAAAGGGTCCTTAAAAGGTCAGTTAGCCCTCCCACCTACCTATGAGAACTGCTTAGCCCATCCCAGACAGATGAGTGTTGTCTTATTCTTAAAGGCCTCCAGAGGAGGAGATTCCATAGTATGAAGCCCAGTACCTTTCCTATCATTTTTATGCAATAACATAACATAACATAACATAACATAACATAACATAACATAACATAACATAACAATATGGTTTTTATGTAATAGCATCTGAAAACTTTACTTTTATTTTTTCACTAGTTATGTCTCCTGCCCCTTTGATCCAGCAAGTGACTTAAAGGTATGTTTGTTTTGTCACTATTGTCTTCAAATTAAGGAAACTAAGGTCCAAGGCTCAGAGGAGTAAAACTTTTGACTGGAGAGGACCTTAAAGTCCAAGCTCCTTTCTTTTTTCAATTTACAGAAAAAGAAATGGAGACCTAGAGTGATACAATAATTTGGCTGGGGTCACTAAGGTAGCAATTGTAATAGAGAAGATGTGAACCCTGGTCCTCTGATTCTAAATCCAGTGTTCTTTCCATTCCTCTTCCACAAGGACACCGAAACTGCAGGTATATGTAAATACAACTGATTCACACTGGACCAAAATGTGAGCTCTATTCAGTTTACTGTGGTTCAGTTATCCAAAGAGTATGCAAGAGGCTTAGAGACGCCAGTCCCAGAACACAGAGGACAAGAAGACACCTCCGAGGAGTTCAATGAACCATATGCTTCACGTATTCTTAGTTGTTTCCCTTAGGCCTCTGGGAAAAGGGCTTGCTGACAGTGGAAATTCTGGGGCAGATTTATCTGACAGTTGTAAGATCAAGTTGTGGATAGGAGTTCATAGGTTCCATGCTGATATCCTTCCTGGTCTCAGAAAGTTCCAGCTTGATACCAAGATTTGGCTATGGGACCCCAATTTACCTTAAAGGACTGACAAATTGCAGTTCTTGGTGCATAGGGAAAAAAACCAACTCGTTATTGGTCAAATGAAATAAAAGAGTTGGATGGCATGATTTCTTCCTATAAAAATAATGCTGCTTACAATGCTTAGGCCTCTACAGGGGAACAATTTCTGTAAGCAGATCGATCTATTTATCTCTGTCTCTCTGTATGTATATATATATATCTATCTTTTAAATTTTTTTAAATTTTATTTTATATTTTAAAAATTTTTTTGGCTTTTAGGAGGGCGGAGGGTAGGGCATTTGGGGTTAAGTGACTTGCCCAAGGTCACATGGCTAATTTTTGTGTTAAGTGTCTGAAGCTGGATTTGAACTCAGGTCCTCCTAACTCCAGGGCTGGTGCTCTATTCACTGTGCCACCCAGCTACCCTTGTATGTATCTCTCTATACCCTTATATGTATACATATACCTATGTACATACATATATATAAGTGTATTTAAATTTATAATGATTGGATTTCCCTATATTCAAATACTTGTTGTTCAGTTGTTTCAGTTGTGTGTGACTCTTTGTGACCCCATCTGGAATTTTCTTGTTAAAAATACTGGAGTGATTTGCCATTTCCTTTTCCAGCTCATTTTATAGATGACGAAACTGAGGTAAACAAGGTTAAGTGACTTGCCCAGGGTCACAAAGGTGCTTGAGGCCAAATTTGAACTTCGGTCTTCCTGACTCCAGGCCTGGCACTCTATTCACTTTGCCACTTAGCACCTGGGATGCATGAGGTGTTCAGGGAGGACTAGCACCTTTAGTGGGAGGGCTTGTTGGGCCTATCTACCTTGGTGTTTACTTTTCACCCAGTTCTCACCTGTGACTCTAAGAAGCTGCAGCATGTGCTATAGACACATCCTGGTAAAATTGTCTCACCAGACAGGCTAAACCAGGCTAAGGGTAACCAACAGGCCTCAAGCCTGTCAATGAGTTAGGGAGATGGCTACTTCATGCATATGAAGACTTCCCCTGGTGGAAGAGGTAGATGAGAACAATTTGTTCCAACAGCCATGAAGGTGGCTGAAGCAGGTGCTGAGGAGCATTTAGAGCAGAGGTTCCCCAACTTATTGGGCCTACCATCCCCTTTAAAAAAATTATTCAGCACCCACCTGGAAATCTATTTTCTTTAATCCTTTACTGTTTTTTTGAAATTAGCATCATTTCAAAAAAATGATTCATCTTAAGTTGAATAATTTATTGTAAATTTATGGTTTTTCTCCTTCAATGATATTTTGATGATACAATATGGTGTGATATAACTGTATATTATTGTATTGTAAACAAGTCATTGCACACACATATTCCTGCTGGTGCATGCTGGATTTCACAACAATATGTGACATGCTTGCCTGCCAACACTTGCTGGTTAAGACCTGTTAGTGAACTTGACCATTGATTGGTCATAACTAGCATTTTGTGTGTTTATTTGGAAAATACTGTAATCACTATGACTTTAACTCTGTTGCACAACAGATGAATCATGTATGAATGATTTTTCAAACTTATCTTCTCTTTTTTCCTTATGCTTCCACCACCCTTTATTTTTATTCAACACCTCCAATTTTCCAGATGCTATTACTGCCCCCCCATTGTTCTAGTGCCCCCCAGAAGGTGATATTGCCCACTTTGGGAGCCTATGGTTTAGAGCTTGGTCAGACATCAAAACACCAAGGTTATCCACTGCATCCCAGACCATGGCCTTGGCACTGGACTTTGATGACTCAGCAAGAGTGAGACTGATGACTTTGCACAACTCTGTCTCACTTAAATCTCTGCCTTTCAGGACTCAGGTCAAGTGGCATCTCCTGACTAGGCATTCCTTATCCCAGTTTCTTAATGCTCCCCTGACACTATAAAATTATTCTGTATACATTTTGTGTTTATTTCATTTGGGGTCAAATAAGATAATGTTTGTAAAATGCTTGGTGCAGTACCTGGCATATCAAAGGGGATATCTAGTGATAAATGTTGGTTGTCATTATTGTTCTTCTCATTTCCTATGTATTATACTATTACTATGTCCTATTATTTACTTATCTTACGAGTCACCAGTGCTTTGCATGCTGCCTAGCACATAGTAATCAATTCATAATATAAATATAATGTAATAATAAATAATAAATACACTTATATATTTAAAGAAATGTAACTAATAATATAAATATAATATATAAATTTTATATAAATAAAATAATAAACATTTATTAAACACTAAGGTCTGGAAGTAAGTAAGCAGAGTAAACACTGGTGGGAAAAACATTTTTTGCTTATGGCTTTAAAAAATTTTAAAAACTAATGCAAGGAGGGGAAGCAAAAGCCTTTTGGGATTTCAAAAGGCCTCAGGCATAAAGAGATATGTGTTTGATGCATGCAGCGGAAGCAGATATCATGGAGTCTTTAATGAGAAGAATGGGGCATTTGAAAATCTATTTGCTGCTTCTTAGAAGGGCTGCATATTCTGTCTGTGTGGAACATTGGAGAGACCTGGATCTGACTCCTGATCTTTGTGGCTGAAGACAGAAAGTTGAGTACACCGTACTTGGTGTAGTATAAGAGGTGAGAAGCAGAGTGGGTAGAGTGCAGAGTTGGCTGTTCCTGCCAGAAAAGTGAACCTACATAATAAACAGGACAAAGGCTCTAACAGAAGTAGGGTTGTGAAAGTGGCAGCTAGGTGGCTCAGTGGACAGAGTGCCCGGCCTGGAGTCAGGTAGACTTATTCTCCTGAGTTCAAATCTGACCTCAGGCACTTACTAGTAAATCACTTAATCCTGTTGCCTCAGCTTCCTTAATCTGTAAAATGATCTGGAGAAGGATATGGCAAACCCACTCCAGTATCTCTGCCCAGAAAGAGTAGCACACAACTGAAATGATTGTGCAACAACAAAGGGTTGTGAAAATGGAGAGGCAGGACTGAACCAGCCAAAGTACCAATGAAGAAACCACCAATCTGCCCCCTGGACCAGTTCATTCACAAGATACTTGCTAACACGTTTCTGACACTGAATCATACACTGCCTGCTATTGTCGCTTGGTATTTTTCATAAATAAACACATATGTGTGTGTGTGTGTGTGTGTGTGTGTGTGTGTGTGTGTGTATATATGTATATATATATGTATATATATATGTGTGTGTGTGTGTGTGTGTGTGTGTGTGTGTATATATATATATATATATATATATATATATATACAAGTATGTATGTATGTATGTGTATAGTTTGACTCCCTCTGTGAGACTGTGAGGCTTCCTGAGGGCAGGGACCATCTCTTCCACTTCCCTGCATTTCTCACAGTACTCAGCATATGGTAGATGTTCGACAAAAGCTTCGTTAATCAGTTGAGGTTTTCTATCAGCCACACACCCATAGAATATTAGAGCTAGATGGATTTTCAGAGATCGTGAGGTCCAATCACCTCATCTTAGGGATGAGACCACTGAGGTCTAGAGAGGAGATGTGTCTGCCTGAGGCCATCCAGCTATTAAGAGGCCAAGCTGGGCCTGGAGCTCCATTCTGCAGACACACAGGCCCCGGGCCTTTCCATTGCATCACAGTGTTGTACTTCAACTGTCTTTCATCTGAGATGCAAAAGTAATAATAATAGCTAAAAAAAGAATGGCCAGATAGGCATGACTTTCCTAGTATGCATGGTCCCATAGCACAGATTCTCAATGGATGAGAATATGAATTCAATTTCCCATGAGGACATGTACCTTTACCATTTCTTGTGGGAAGACCTAACAGCTGGAAGTTTAACGGTTGCTTCAGCCAGATTTTTTGATTAGATAGAGGAAAACAAGTGCTGGGACAAAGTATAGTAAAGACTTTGACTAGAAGTGCTGAGTATCACCCAAGGGAAGCAGTCCCCTCATAGGAAAACAGAAGGGTCCTGGGGAGCAACTGGTGATAAACAACACGCGATGAATGGCAACAGCAGTTTCCAAAAGCAGCTCCAAAGCTGTACACAGTGAAATAGCCAGTGCTCCATCATGTTGCCCCATTCTGGGGAGGGACGGGACAGGGGAGGGCAAAGAGGAGGAGAGTGACAGAGACAGAGACAGAGAGAGAGAGACAGAGAGACATAGAGAGACAGAGACAGAGAGACAGACAGAGACAGAGAGACAGACACAGAGAGACAGACAGAGACAGAGAGACATAGAGAGACAGAGGCACAGAAATAGAGAGAGACAGACAGAGACAGATACAGAGACAGAGACAGAAAGACACGTGGAGAGACAGAGAAAAAGAGGGATATATGTGTGTATATCTATATCTATCTATATCTATCTATTTCCCTCTTCCTCTTTTTTCTACTTTGAGGGAATAGGGAATGAACCCATTGAAGAATGTGGCCAAGATTGTTTTCTGTTTTTTAAAAAATTTGTAATCTGTGTTTTAATCAAATATCTTATTGTTGCAATGCTGTTATTTACCTGTGTCTGTGAGGATGGCAAAAAACTGGGTTATTAGACCCAACCTAACTTCAGAAGTTCCTAGATTTTAAGCTGGGTGGGAACAAGTTAGCAAAAGATAGATAAATTACCGTAAAAATTCCCTTTGATTTGACTCCAGAGGTGATGGGATCCATGGGCTTATATTTATATAGTCTTTACAAGGTACTTTGTCGGTCAACCAATAAATATTTATCATGTAGATACTAGTTACCAGGCACTGAGAGAAATGCTGGGAATACAAATAAGAAATAAAAAGAGAGCCCCTGCCCTTATGGAGCTTATGGAAAGACAGGACACAAAAGGAGCCTGAAAGGTTGGGGGTGAGGGGAGGGAAGGTATCTGCCACGTAGACATACATGATGGAGAAGTTCATAGACGGGCAGCTGGGTGACCAATAAAGAGATGACTGACCAGGGCTACCCTCCCTAAGCGGAGGCTCTGGGAAGAGCTCTCCACTCTGTCTTCCAGTTGGAGGGGCACCAGGGGCAGAGGACACTGATGAGATGTGAGTACCAGGGTTGACATGATCATATGGGATAACAAAGAAGTCTAGAGGAAGGCAACCAGGAGGGGACAATTACAACAGTCCCATCAAGCAGGTAGTGAAAGTATTATTATTCCATTTTTATAGTTCACAGGATTTAGCATAGGGAGGAACTTTAATTATCACCTGGACTGAGCTCTGCTTTACAGACAAGTGACAAACCCACCATCATGGATCTACTGAGTGGCTGCAGAGCCTGAGTTTGAATGCAGGTCTAATGATTCTCTAAATCCAGTGATTTCCCACAATGCCATGCTATTGAAGGCCAGTATGATGAGAAAAGTCTGGGATATGGGTTCAGAGGACCTGAGTTCAAATCCAGGTTATGCCACTTACTACTTGTGTGACATTGGGCAAGTCACTTATCTCATCTGGTCTTCTTCCTTATCTGCAACATGAGGGGGTTGGATGAAGTGACTTCTATGGCCCTTTTCAGTTGTAGATCTAGTATCAACCAATAAACATTTATTAAGTACTTATCATATACGAGGCACTGTGCTAAGTGTGAGTATAAAAAGACAAAAATCAAGCAGTGCCTGTCCTCAAGGAGCTTACATTCTACCATGGTCTATACACCTATACTTCAATTCCTATCCTTATTTGAATTATTTATTATTTGCTCCATTTAAACTATTGTGAGACTGACAGGATCTTAATGAGGAGGACGAGTTAGTAAGCTCTGCTACTTGGTTCTCAATGATTTGTATTGTTGAATGGTTTCTCTTAACCAGGGGTGGAGAACCTGTGTCTTCAAGGCCACATGTGACCCTCTAAATCCTCAAGTGTGGCCCTTTGACCAAATCCAAACTTCACAGAACAAATCCCCTTAATAAAAAGATTTATTCTGTAAAACTTGGACTCAGTCAAAAAGCTGTACCCAAGGACCTAGAAGGCCACATGTGGCCTCAATGCTGCAGGTTCCCTACCCCTGCTTAACCAAACTCTCCACTCAGAAGTGTTTTACTGAAGACTTTTCAGTTCATTCATTGATTGACTCAGTCAGCAGCTATTTATGAAATGTCTAATATGTTCAAAATGTAATATGTTGCACACTGGGGAGAATGCAAAGACAGAGCAGACTCAATCTCTGTTATCAAGGAGTTTAAAATTTAATACGCTTTGGCTTCCAAGACAAACAAGAAAACTCCTCCGCAGTCCTCCACCCAATTATTTTATTGCACAGCTTCATATTTGGACTTGCTGTTTTCCATATCCATCCCATCTAGAGAGGGAAAGAATCAGGAATTTCTCCATCTTTGTAAAGTAAGCAGGCATTCAATGTTGACAATGGAGAATGGAGACAGTTGTCTGGATAATTCAGCCTCCCCCTTTGAAATCAATTTTGCTTACAACATCAAGGCAATTAAGACTGTTTAAAAAACTGTTTGGAAACTTCTGTTGGAGTCTATAGACAGAGTCAGAAGGCTCATTTTTGGGGAGTTTGGTTTTTAAGCACTTGGAGTCTGTCATTGGTGAGCTCCTGACAACAGGAACGAGATGCCAACTCCTGGAGCTGAGGTATTTCCATCATGGGCTCCTTCATCAACTGTTTGTTAAATAAACGGTTTCTCCTCTGACTCCAGAGTCTCTGGGGCTGTAACTGCTGCTGAAAGATGCTTCCTTTTTGGTAACTAGATCTGCTAACAGGGGGAGGCTTAAAATGAAAACCCAGCCATCAGGTTCTAGAGACATTTTGCCAAGATGGGAGTGAACAGCAGTTTGTGGAAAAATTGAAAAGCCACTTTTGGCATGGTAAAGAGATTTTAAAACTCATGCATGCTGATAGTAATTGAGAATCTTTGGATTTGAATCTTGTACCCTCTCCTCCCTGACCCCAGGAATCCCAGAGTGACTCTGGAGCTTCCTCCCTTTAATAGCACCTACCTCTAAGGGTTATTATGAGGATCAAATGACATTATGTCTGTAAAGTCGTTGCCTGGCACAGAGTAGGTGCTTAATAAAGGCTTGTTTTCCCCTATTCTCCTTTCCTGGAGCTCTCAGTGAATACAGGCTTTTAAAATTTGTTTTGTTTTTTTTATGGCTAGTATATCTTTATTGAAATCAAAATGACTCAACACATTTTAAAATAATAAAATAGAGTACCTTCTGCTTGGAACTTCGTAGGATCGCATATCTAGAAAGGACCTGGGAGGTTAATTAACCCAGCTTCTTCACTGATGACTTTTACCCATTTCAAACCTTATACACGACTTTGTTTTTTTTTCTTGTTGTTCAGTCATGTCTGACTCTTCATGACCCTATCTGGGGTTTTCTTAGCAAAGACACTGGAGTGGTTTGCCATTCCCTTCTCCAGCTCATTTTACAGGTGAGGAAACTGAGGCAAACAGGGTTACATTAAGTCACACAGCTAGTAAGTGTCTGAGGCCAGATTTTGAATTCTGGAAGTTGAGTCTTCCTGACTTCAGGACCTGAGCTCTATCCACTGAGCCACCTAGCTGCCCACCTCAGACCTTACATATGACTTTGTTTTAAAGCTCCCTAATCCACTTGTTATGTAAAAGTGTATGTTGCTCTCCACTACAATCCTTTCTGATATTTCTTTGAGATAGAGAAGAGACCCGAGGTTTTTTTGATGGCTATACCAAAAGTAAATAAACTCTGTAAAATTCTACTTAATTGTAAAAAACTTTGAATACAGGCTCATGAATGGACTATGCCTGTCATTAGGGACTGACCCAGCTAAGTGGCATAGGGTGATGTATTTTTTCTACCACATAAATTCTTAGAGATCATCTAACATGTCACAAAAGGGGTTGTGATGTGCATTGGTGAAGGGAATAACCTCCCTCCAAAATCATAGAGCCCTGAAGTATTGTTTAATCATCATTATCTGAGTTTTTGCCTTATCGCCTAATTTGACTTTTAAGCTTCATGAGGGGATGCCTTAACTAAACTTTTCTTCTATGTGTTCCGTGCATATTAGGTGTTTAGTAAGTATAATGAGACCAGAACTTTTGTACAAAAAATAACCCAATGGATCATGAAGGAACAAAGCTCAGCAGAAAGAACCACAGCTGTGTTAGCAAAGGACCCTGGTAACTCTGCAGTCCCAGAGTGCTGAGATGCTATGCATAGTCATGTGCTCTGGCCTTACATGTCCCTGAGAGTATACCTTCTATGTACTTGTCCTGATACATATCCCCAACATGTATGTCCATCTATTAAGTGTATCCTATTCTCATGTGCCTTGCATATGTGCCCTATCCAATGGTGATGTGGTATCTTGAGTGAACATATAACCCTGTGTGACCAAGGGATTCTTTTCCTCTCAAAAACATTGCTATGCTGTTTGATTGATGTATTTTGTTTTAAACTAATGTGTGCTTGTTTGATTGATGTATTTTGTTTTAAACTAATGTGTGCTTTCTGGTTGGCTGAGTAAAAGTACGTACTCTGTGGGTTAGTCAAGTACCTATGAGCCCCCACATGAGAGCCTTGAATTTGGGATCCAATGTGAGGGGGCCCTTGGTATTACACAAATGTTTTATGTATGAATTAATGAGTGTTCATAATGATAACCCCCTGTGAGATCTGAAGCAACTTTGGAATTATCAAAATCATATTTGGCTTATTTAATGTGGAATATGTCTTGCTTTACTGTAATTCTTTGAAAAATCTAATCAGTGCATAGCAATATAGTAACTAAACATTTGAAAATTTTCTCAAACCATTTTTTCTAATTATGCCAAATGATGATTTCAATTCAATAAATTTTTAATTTAATTAATTAAGCAACCACTGTGTATACTACTGTTCCAGCTTCTGAGGGGAAAAAGGAAGGGCAGATCATAACATGGTCCATTACAGACTAGCAGTCAGTCAGTATGCATTTATGAAGTGCCTACTGAACCAGGCATTGTGCTTGGCCCTAGGGATACAAAATGAAGCAAAAGATAGTCCTCACAATCTCATGAGAAGGATAGAGCACATGAACAAGGAGAATAAGAGAATAACACACATCAAATCCACTGAAGAGGTATTTTTGTAACGTCTGAAAAGGAGAAAATTAATTGATGATGGGGACCAGGGAAGAGCATTTGAGTTAAACTCTGATGAGTTTTAAAAGCTGAGTAGAAATTTAATAGGTAGAGATGGGGTATGGGAGGATAACATTTAACTTTTAATGTCTTACTTTGCAAGAGGTGACCTTTTACATCTCCTACACACACCATCACTTTTGTTGTAGGGTCATCGCCATAATAATTTTTATCGTCAGACATTTTCAACTGACAGCGACAGTGACTTCTTATAACCTGTCAAGGGGATTGACACAATTCTCCCAATTTCTTAGCCAGTAACCTGGCACTTGGCTCTAGGACTGATTTTTTTTTTAACCTTAAGGGTGTGACTAGATATACTTTAGTTTTCCAGCCCCATGGAACTAATGGATGAGAAAGAGAACAAGACATCATTCATCCCTAGGCAATATTCTTCTATTGGGTGTATGTTGTATGTGTGGTCCCTCAGTTCCAAGGTTGCCTCCCGTTTCATCATTCTACTTTGGTGGTAGCTCATAACTAACTTTCTGCCTGGGCTCTCTCTTCCCAATGTACTTTCCTCACTCAAGAGGCTAAAGCTCACTAGAAGAGGAATTTTTGCCCAGGCCCAGCAGATTGGCCTGTTCACTGGATTAGATGACTTTCTGTGAATAGCATCCATAGGTCATAGCCTTCAAGGGCTGGGCTTCTTCCTGTTGGATAGGTCCCATTGGGAATGGTCTAGACTGGGCTGTAACTCACTCTTGGCCCCCTGAATTTTCTTGTTCAGCTCTGTTGTTTTAGACAACCACAATTATTTTTTCTTTAGCAAGTGCGAAGAATATTGGGATAGAACTCAACAAATGGGACTTTATCAAACTGTACTTTGGCCTGGTGGGAGATTTTTCTCCCCTAGTCCCCACTTCTATTAGCATCCACTTTATTCTTTCTTAAGCAGAAAGTTGGGTTAAATGGACCCTATGGAATAGACAATATTCACCTCAACCAAGGGGAAGGTTAAATAAAACGGTTTAGCAAATTAAGCCTAGATTTAGGTGCCCATTGGGAAAATGAGAACTCAACTAGCATGGTGTAATTTGACTTGGTATGAATTTTTTCATCTCAAAAGTTTACTTAGAAATATCATTCTTTGAGATAGTGAGGACCTAAAACACTGAAGCAAGCTCTCTTTTGAGAGACTTAGATAGAGGAAAATTGAGAGCCTAAAAATACAGCCAGAATGAACAAACGTCATTTTACTGCACCTGGCCAAAAGGTTCTATGGCAGAGGCTCTTCGGCTAGGTTTTGCAGACTCTTAAAGAGTCTTGCAGGTCCAAGCCATCCATGGATTTTCTTTCAGCCAGGGCTATTTCCAGACATGTACAACTACATCCATTGATATAGGGGCTCCTGGTAGTTTTTTGTTTTGTTTTGTTTATATTCCTTGCATGATGGAATTCCCCCACGTGGTTTGACTCAACCAATCTTTGACAGATCACTTGTTGCTTTTGCCTTTCCGTCTGGCTAAAGGAAACAATGAGTCTAACTATCCTAATGGCACCTATGTGGCAGATCAGTGAGGTGGAGTCAGATGGGCACTGCGTGTGAGCCTGCTCACATGGGTGATGCGGTTAAATGAGAAAAAAATCAACAAAGACAGGATTGAAAAAGAAGGATATTGGTTTAAAAAAAAAAGGAAACTCAAAGAAGAGGCAGAACCCACAGCCTAAAGTCAATGAATTCAAATAAATAGCTAATGTAGAGCTCAGACTCAAGATAGCTAAAGAGAAAATAAGGGAGCACCTCACTGCCCTTGATGATTCCAAGTCACTAAGCTTAGATGAACTACAATCTAGGGTGCTGAAAATAAACTGCCAGATGATTGCTGAGTCGCTGTCAGTGACTGCTGTCCCATTTTTCCAAAAAATAGAAGTGAGTGGAATCTGCAAACTTTGGGTGAATGATCTGAATGAAAATCCATGTGATGAGGCCATCATGGCTATATAAGCTAGAGATTATAAAGTACTGGGTTTTGCAAAGCAATTTACAAATATTATTTTGTTATATCCTCACAACAAACCTGAGAGGAGGTACTATTTTTATCTCTATTTTGCTGATGGAGTAGGTAGAGGCTGGATTTGAACCTAGGTCTTCTTGACTTCAAATCCAGCACTCTATGCACTGTGACAACCAGCTGCCCCTGACTCGATAATTGTTCATCTGAAAAAGATTGGAGGTTTGTCATAGACTGCAAGTTCACTATGAATCCACAGTGAGACCAGGCTACTGACAGAAAGAGGTATTGTGAGATTGAGCGGCATGAAGAAGCTTAGGATCCAAAATCCTAAGGGTTGCTAATCCCTTTGTACTCTGTCCTGGTCAGTTCTGGACCCTATGTTTTAAAAGAAAAGTGACAAACTGAATGGTGTCCAGAGAAGGCGATTGGCTGCTAAGGAAATGGGAGATCATCCTGTGTGGATTATGGTTGAATATTTAGCCTTTGTGAGAGAAGACTTTAGAGGACACAATAGCTGTCTTAAGATATTTTAAGAGCTCTCACATGATAATAATTTGGTCCAAGAGACCAGAAGTAAGTGCAGCAGGTGGGAGTTGAGAGATAGATTTTGGCTTAATTTAAGGAAAAAATGAATAATTAAATCTATCCAAAAATAGGTTGGGTGACTTTGGGAAACAGTGAATTATTATTGACTGCAGGTCTTCAAGCAAGGACCTCTGCTATATTTGATAAAGTAATCATCCAGTCTGACTGCAGATCTCTTGTGAGGGAAAAGCTCATACCTTCATAAGTAGCCCATTCTGTATTTGCCTAGCTTTAATTGTTAGGAAGATTTCCATTAAATAAAGTCCAAATCTGCTTTTCTCTAGCTTCCATTCACTTCTACTTGGGGCTTTGCAGACAAACCAAAATAAGCCTAGATCTTCTTTCTCAAGAGATCTTCATGTATGATGGATAATTGTATGGTCTTAAAGGCCTTCATCATCCTGTTTGTTCTCCCCTAAATACTTTCTAGTTTATCAACACCCTCACTAAAATGTGGTAAGAAAAATTGAATACAATTCTTTAGATGTGTTCTGACCAGAGCAAAGTGAAACTATCATCTCCCTATTCCTGGACACTATGCCTCTCAATAAAGCCTGTCAATCAGTAGATCAACCAATCAGCAAGTATTTATTAAGCTCCTAATATGTGTCAGGCTGGATAGCTAGGTGGCACACTGGATAGAGCACTGGGCTTAGAGGCAGAAAGACCCAAGTTCAAATTTGACCTTATACACTTACTAGATATGTCATTGTAACGATACTGGGATTTGAAGATCTTCCATGCCCCTTGAGCTTGCTGATGTAGCAGAAAGGGGTGGAGCAAGAGAACGCCGGAACCAAGCTACTCTC
>CM053580.1:309677788-309691611 GCA_028627135.1 Pseudochirops cupreus
TAGGAGAGAATAGAATGGGGGTGGGGGGAAATACTGGGATGGCTGTTTTGGGGTGGTGGGCGGGGGAAAGACGGGGAGAAAAGATGTAACTCAAAAAAATTTAATAAAGAATCTCATATCAAAAGAAAAAAAAATTTGACCTACAATGAAATAGAATTTGGACCCAAAGAATTGAGCAACCTGCTTTGCCTTTGGAAAATTGCAAAGTTCTTTCAATGACCACAAACTTCTCCCTGAAACAAAAGCTCATTTTTTTAATACCCATATTCTAACATGTTGTAAGGATTTGAGTCATGCAACGCTACAGTCTCTGAAGAACTGAAAATGAGTATCACACAGAGGGCAATGGAAAAGCAGATGGTAGATGTGAGCAGGTCAGCTGCAACACATAACAGACATGGAAGCATGGTACAATTGAAAAAGCAAAGATTTTCAAGTCGTAGAACCTGGGTTCAAGATCTGCCTTTGACACTTACTACCTTGGGCAGCTAGGTGATGCAACGGATAGAACACTGGGCTTGAAATTAGGAAAACTCATTTTCCTAAGTTCAAATCTCACCTCAGACACTTACTAGCTGTGTGACTCTGGTCAAGTCACTTAATCGCTTTTGCCTCTTTTCTTCATCTGTAAAATGAACTGAAGAAGGAAATGCAAACTGCTCTAGTGTCTTTGCCAAGAAAACCCCAAATGAGGTCACAGAGAGTCAGACAGAACTGTAATGACTGAAACAACAACCTGTGACCTGGTCCAATCCCCTCTGCCTTTCTGTGTCCCAGTTTCTTCGTCTGTAAAATGGCAGGTAGGGTGGGACCAGATAGCCTTTAAGGTCCCTATGATCCTAAGGGATTATGAAGGAACAACGAAATAAACAATGCTATCAAAGGAATGTAAGAGCAAAAAAATGAGTTCATCACATGGGGATAGTGGTAGAGAGTCAATGTACTCCACTGGTATCCTCATGTCAAGAGAAAAGAAAGAAGGCATTCACCACAACAGAACCTTTGTGGGGAACCCATGAGAGGACACACCCAAGAGTGACACAGGAAAGGCAGGCATGAATAGGTTGTAGTCTGCATCACTCTAAGGATCTTAGGCCCATAAGAGTTTTAAGGATTAAGTTTAATCCAGTCACTGTCATGCTTTCTCTGATAGCACTGGTGAATTTGTGCTCAGTTGTAGATAGACCACAAATTAGAGAGGGTTTCAGATATGGGGGTGCATTGTAGTATAGAGAGTCAGACAAGGAAAATTCATTCAGAATTATAGAATTTGGAGGCTACAAGGGCCACAGAGGTCATTTAATTCTCTTCTCTACCCATGAAGAAGCTGAGACCCAGACAGGCAAAGGGGCTTATCATATAACTTACTAGAGGTGTACAAGTACCAAAAGTAAAGAACCCAAGTCTCCTGGCTCCTAATCCAGAGTTCTACTATAGAAACATTGTAGGACATAATAGACACTTAATAAATGCTCTGTCTATCTATTGTCATCTCTATCCATCTGTAATCAGAAAGTATAAAATTTGTTAGTGATGACATCAATACATCCTCCTGTCTAGATCAGACCATTATTTGTCTGGTACATAATGGACACTCTAGATAATGCCAACCCAACTCATTCATGTTTATTCAACAAAGATCTTCAGTAGCATGACAAAATTTTTGTGGTTGTTCAATCATTCAGTTGTGTTAGACTATTCATAATCCCATGGAAAATAGTATGCCAGGTTCTTCTGTCCTCTATTATTTCCCAAAGTCTATCTAGGTACACATCCATTGCTTCCATGATACTATCCATCCATCTCATTCTCTACTGTCCCCTTCTTTTGCCTTCATTTTTTTTTCCAACATTAGGGTCTTCTCCAGTGAGTCTTGTCTTGTCATCGTGTGGTCAAAATATTTAAGCTTCAGTTTCAGTATTTGACCTTCCAGTGAATAGCCTGAATTAATTTCTTTAAGTGGTGACTGATTTGATCTTCTTGCTGTCCAAAGGACTCTCAAAAGTCTTCTCCATAATAATTCAAAATCATTGATTCTGCAGCACTCAGTTTTCTTATAGTCCAACTCTCATACCTATACATTTCTATTGGAAAAACTATAGCTAAATAGATCTTTGACTATGTGGACCTTTGTCAGCAAGGTGATATCTCTGCTTTTTAGTATGTTGTCCAGAATTGCCATGGCCTTCCTTCCAAAGAGTAAGCATCTTTTAATTTCATGGCTGCAGCCATCATCTGCAGTGATCATTTGAGCCTACGAATACAAAATCTGATACTGCTTCCATTTCATTGCTCAATGTTTTCCAGGAAGTGATGGGACCAGTTGCCGAGATCTGAGGGGGCTTTTTTCATGTGTTTGTGTGTGTGTTTGCGTGTGTGTTTTACATTAAGCTTCAAGCCAGTTTTTACACCCTCCTCTTTCAACCTCACCAAAAGGCTTCTTAATTTTAGGTTTTACCTAAAAAGAAAAGTGAAAAGAGAAAATCTAAACCGTTAAGGAGGTAATTTGGGGAAGGGAACAGGAAGCTTTTCTGCTACAGAGAGGGGAAAAAAAGGAATGTTGTTGGCCTGGATATCTGTACTCCATGTCTATACTAATGTGATTCACTTGACTACAACTCATTGTAGGAATTTCACATTGTCTGTGTGGACACGACCCAGGGCATTACTCAGTATGAGAAGTCAAAGTAATTCCCTTCTTGGGAAAATTAAAAGTCCTTATTTCAGATGTCAGAATATATGATCTCTAAGATTCAGTACTTTTTCTACCATACATGTACATGTACACATAAAGCTCAACCTGCCCTTTGTCCCTACTCTTACCTTAGCTAAATTTGGAAATACTTCTTTTTGACTGTTTTGAAAGCACACGTTGTATTTTCCCAGCTTTCAAGTTGTTGGCATGGTACTGTCATGCCAGTCTCCCCACTTTTCAATTTCCCTGTGGGCCTTTGCTTTCCCAATTCCACAGCCACTAATGGCTGCTAAGTAGCACTGTCCCAGACAGAGGGAAAGGAGGAGAAGCCCAGAAAGCCAGGCAGCAACCACAAGATGCTGCTCCCTACTGGTCTCACTTTCACCACTTTGGCAGACACAGCTCAGTCCTACATTAGACAAGCATACAGAAAAAAGCATCACAGGAAAATCATGTTTCTTCGTTTAATAATATTTAACAGCATCCATGGAGATGGGAAGCAGCTAAAAGGTTCTAAACAAAATAAGGCCAGACCAAAATCCAATCAGCCAGTGGACATGAAGGAAATTAAACCTCTTGCCTCTTCTTTCTACTGTGTGTGTGTGTAAAGTTTTCATAGAGAGTTTGAGAGGAATCCTGCTAAATGGATTAACCTTTTAGCATGCCAAGTGGTTGGGGAGTGGGATTGAAATGGGAAAGAACGATGGAGCCAATTCAAATTTTGTGGCCTAGTAAAAATTTCTGAAAACACAAAGCTTTTCTATTAGCAGGGATACTTACCATACAGTGAATCGAGAGAACTGTTCCCAATAAATGCTCTTGACACTTTGCTACATCGAAAAAGCATTCTTGACTAATGAAATTGACCAGTATTTATTAAGCACCTACAGTACATGACACTGTGCTAGGCACTGGGGATACATAGACAAAAATAAATTAGTCCTTGAGTAAACGAGAGAAACAAAGAGGAAAATGGGAAAATGGAAGGAAGGAGGGAAGGAAGGAAGAATGGAAGGAAGGAAGGAAGGAAAGAAGGAAGGAAGGAAGGTGGGAGAGAGGAAAGGAAGAGTAGAAAGGTGAGAGGGAAGGAAGAGTGGGAGGGAGGAAGGGACAAACGGAAGGAAGGAGGAAAGGAAGGGAAGAAAGGAATGGAGGGAAGGAAAAGAGGGGAAAAGAAAGGGACAAAGAAAAAGAGAAAACAAAAGAAAAAAAGGAAAGATGAGAAAAGACAAGTCAAGGTATTTCTGGATATAATTGAGCCTAGAATCCAAGCTTACTCCAATACTGCTCGGCATGACATTTTTTGGTAAACAATTTTGTAATTACACTATGAGGCAAAGTTATGTCATAGTAATGATGATAATTCACATTTCTATAGTATTTTAAAGTTTACTAAGCACTTTCCTCACTACACGCTTACCATATAGGTACTACAAGTATAAAATAAGTAGTTATCCTGAATCTTCTAAGCTAGTCCTGATTTCAAGAAAATAAATTATATGCTAATGAGTCTTTGGAAAGGCATTTTCTTTTGACATTGGGTGGGGGAAGTATTTATTTTCTTTTCATTGTCCATTCTTTAGTCATTTGATTCTATCTAATTAAATGATAAGGGTTTTATATAAAATTTTACTCACTTTTTCTGCTGACAACAGAGGCAGTATGACTCTGATAGAAATCTGGGTTCGTGTCCAGCATCTGATATAATTCTGCATAAGTCTGAGCAGACCGTTAGCCTTTCCCTCAGTACCTTTAAGCAATTCTCTAAGTCAATAAATGACTGACTAACTGTCAAACCCCAATTGTAGAGGTAGCTTCTTCACAGGCATTTCCCTACACCAATAAAATCAAAGGTCTGCACCCTGAAATGAAATAAAATAAGCTTATCATAAAGAGGCATCATTTTGTAAGGAATATTGCTAGACTTAGAATTAGGAAGTTTGGGGTTCAAATCAGGCCACTGATACTACTTGTATGACACATGCCAAGTCACAGCCTCTCTGTGCATCAAATTCCTCATCCAAAAAACTGGGGAAAAGGAACTGGAATCAATTATCTCGAAGATCCTTTCCAGTGATCCTAACAGAGACTTCAGGATGTAAATGAAAAGAATACTGACCTGGAGTCAGGATGACCTCACAACTTCCCATTGCCTGAGGCAACTCCCTAACGCTCATCTACAAAGAAAGTGGTTGAAATTTTCTGGAGGGGATTTCCACACCAGGAGTTTCCCATTCTGACAAAATCACAGGTCCCGTGGCACTTTTTTTTTTAAGGAATATGCTTTCTCACAGAATATGCTATCACCCAGAGAGGAAGCTCAGTGTAATGAGCCAATGTCAAAGCCAGGCAGATCTCTTTTCAAGTCCTACCTCGGAAAAAAAAACTGATCATGGGACCCTAGGCAAGTCATTTAACCTCTAAGTGCTCCAGGACACTCTCTAAAACTATTGTTGTTGTTCAGTTGTATCTGTCTCTTCATGATCCCAGATGGCAGTGGTTCTCAACCTGTGGGTCGCGACCCCTTTGGGGGATCACAGGGGTCACCTAAGACCATCAGAAAACGCATATTTCCAATGGTCTTAGGAACGGAGACACTGCTCCTCTATCTGTCTCCAGGTGGGTCCGCCCACGTGCAGATACGCCCACATATGAGTATTAAAGGGTCGCAGCATTAGGAAGGTTGAGAACCACCGCCATATAGGATTTTCTTGACAAAGATACTGGAGTGGTTTGGGACTTCCTTCTCCAGTTCATTTTATATAGATGGGGAAACTGAGGCAAACAGTTACATGACTCACTCTAAGTCACACAGCTAAGAAGTGTCTGAAGCTAGATTTGAACTCAGGTCTTCCTGACCCAGTGTTCTATCCACTGCGCCACCTAGATGACCCTGAAAAAAGGGGGGCTTTTTTGTAGATTAGTCATGTCTAGCTCTTTATGACCCTATTTGGGATTTTCTTGGCAAAGATACTGGAGTGGTTTGGCATTTCCTTCTCTAGTTCTTTTTACAACTGATATACCTGATGCAAACAGGTTAAGTGACTTACCCAGGGACCTACAGCTAGTAAATATCTGAGGTCAGATTTTAACTCAGGTCCTCCTGAATCAGGGGCCAGCACTGTATCTAGTGCACCACCTAGCTACCTTCTCTAAAACTATAAATTGCAGAAAAAGCATGACTTTCATTAGAGGAAGTTCCCTCACCCAATAGTCTTCACATCAACGAACTCATAGGTGCACCCCCATCCCTACTCTTTCTCACACAGTTTATCCCAATTTGGAAGTTGAAGTATACAGTAAGTGTAGATCTTAGGCAGCCTCCCTGGGAATCATACAGAGCTGATGAAGGTATTTATTAAGCAAAACTCTGATTGGCTTCCAGGTAGGACTTAGAGAATAGTGTGTATTACTCCTTACAAAGTAGGGTGGGTCAAAATGGATTACCAAAGCTGAGTTTTAATCTGGTCTAGTTGTTAAGTCACCACACTCATCTGATCAACAGAATTTCTAGTCAATCAATGATTAATTCCAAGTTCCCTTGGGATAATGCCACTGTGTTCTCAGGCGGCAGCTAGGTCATGCATTGGGTTGAATACTAGATTTGGAGTTAAGAAGACCTTAGTTCAAATCCTACCATAGATATGTGCTAGCTATGTGATTCTGGGCAAGTCAACCTCAGATCCCTCATCCGCAAAATGGGAGAAATAACAGCACCTACCTCAAAGAATTATTGTGTAAATGAAATAAAATATGTAAAACACCTTGTAAGCTTCAAAGTGCTATCTAAATGTCATTTTTATTATAGCAAAAAACCAACTTCATTTCTCTGAATTCAGGGATATAAAATACAAAGACTGGGACCAGTTGACCACTGTTTAAACACTAAGAATCAGCGAGGTGTGGTAGCCAGACCACTGGTTTGGGAGTAAGAGGACCTGGGTCCAAAGTGTGACTCTGCTACTTCTTGTGTGTGACCTCCAATCTCTGGAGTTCCCCCATCTGGAGTTGCATATGTCCAAGATTCTATCCATTTAACAAGAATTTATTAAGGCCTATCTTTTGGGCAGCCAGTTGGCATAGTGGCTAGAGTGTCAGGCCTAATCTTCCTGAGTTCAGATCTGGCCTCAAATACTTAATAGCTGTGTGATCCTAGGCAAGTCACATAACCCTGTTTGCTTCAGTTTCCTCAACTATAAAATGAGCTGGAGAGGGAAATGGCAGACTACTCCAATATCTTTGTCAAGAAAACTCTGAATAGGGTCAAGAAGAGTTGGACATAAGTGAAAAATTACTAAACAATACCACCACCTTTTATAAGGTACTGTGATGGGTGTGCTGGATACGTAGATAAAAGCAGAAGTCCCTGCCCTCAAGGTTCTTTCATTCTGTTGCAAGGAAGTAACAGATACCCAGATAAGTCAATACAAGATTTACACATAGAAAGTAACTTCACAAGAAAGGTCACTAGCAGCTGGGGGATTCAGGAAGGTCTCAATGTAGGAGGTGAAACTGGAGCTGATCCTTGAAGGAAGGGAAAGATTCTAAGAGGCTATTGAGAAGACCGTGCATTTCCAGGCATGGAGGACAGCCAGCACAAAGGTCTGGTGGGAGGTGGAATTAAGTGTACAAGGAACAGCAAATGGGACAGTTTGCCTGGAACACAGAGTACATGAGGGGGAAGAGGTGAAACCAGTCTGGAGAGGTTGAGTCCAGATTGTACTTCTGCTTTTTTATAGAAGCAAAGGGGGAGCCGTGAAGCTTCTTAAATAGGGAAGGGGGGGCGTGGATGAGATCAAGGACTCCCTAGTGGAGAGGCTGGCTGTCCTTACAGAGAAGTCTTGTTTCTTTGTCAAAGACTGAAACAAAGGAGAAGAGAAGGGAAGATGAGTTTGAGACATTCTGAGCAGCAGAATAGGGAGAAAGAAAGAGAACACTAGCAAACAGTCCCTAGTACCTCAGCAAAGGATGTCGAGGTTTTTTGCCAAGAGGGAGGGGAAAGGATTGAGAAAGGAAGAGGTTTGGAATAGGCTTCAGGGAGTCTGATAGTCAATTAGGGGAAAATAAAAGTAATTTTAGACTCTAGAGGCTCGCTAATGAGGCTGTAAAGATTAAAACAGGGTATGGAGAGATAGGGAGAAGGAGGCAAAGACATTTCAATAAATTGCAAAGCTCAACCAGAATAAGTGGGTAGTGAACACACTTACAAAGTGGGTCTGAATTTATTTTTTTTGGCTTGAGCAGTGTGTGAGAGGCTTCAGAGACAGAAAATGTAATTTAGGGAAGAGGTTGGCCTTCTGACACTCACCAGCACTGCTGGAGGCAAATATAGAGGAATATATGGGGATGACTGGTCCCTCAGTGTGGGCAATGTGACAGCAGTTTGGCCCTCTTGGTCAGCACAACAGACTCCAGTCTTATTAGGTTACAATGACTGCCCATGCCTCAGGGGGAAGAAAAACTTCAAGGTTTTCTCAGAGTTTCTGGAAGGTCTTCTACTTAATGGTGAATGAATCATGTTTCTAGGTGAGTAGTCATGGTGCACCATATTCAAAGTGATAGAATTTAGGCTCTTACTTTGTGTCAGACGTCTTGCTGATGCTGTGGATAAGAAAGGAAAGAAAGAAAGAAAGGAGGGAGGGAGGAAGGAAGGAAAAAAAGAAAGAAAGAAAGAAAGAGAAAGAAAGAAAGGAAGAAAGGTAAAAGGCAGTTCTTGCTTCTGAGGAGCTCACATCCAATGGGGGAAACAGTATGCAAACAACTCTGTACCAACAAGACATCAACGGCAGAAAGTGGAGATGATGAATGTGGGAAGGCACTCACTAAGGGGAATGGGAAAGGCTTCTCCTTGTAGAAGGTGGGATTTTGTTGTTCTTGTTCTTATTCTTCTTCCTTCAATAGAAAAGGACCAAACACAGTAAGAGGGTAATATCCTGATGCGTGTGAATTGGATTTACCATATTTCACTGCATAATCATCACAGATTTTATGCCAAATTTTTTATTAAAAAAGCAGGTGTGATCATTATGTGAAGCTTTTTTTTCCCAAAAAAAAATTGTGCTGGTATTACTTAAAAATCATTTATTACTAAACTGTATCACTGGCAGATGAACCGTACAGTTTAGCTAGCTCTGGAAGATACAAGCCTTGCCATATCACATGACTTGCTGATGGCAGCTTCGCCTGCCGCCTGCTTCCTTTGCACTTATGACTTTTCATCGATTTGAGTAAGAATACTATTAGTACTTGTGGGCTCTAAACAAATTATGCAAGTTACAAGTCGGCTTTTGGAGATATACTGACAATGTGCACATGCTGAGAATTCTAGAATTGCGAGCAATGCACGAGATAAAAGCGTATCCATATGCCACAGGTCAATACATTGCTGCTCTGTTTACCTTTTAAGCAGTGTGACGATTACACAATGAAAGGTTATAAACCATTCTGGGGGTTGGAAAAACAGAGTGTGGATTATGCAGTGAAATATGATAAGTGAGCAGTGGGATTTTAGCTGAGGGTTAAACATCAGCTCAGCAGGAGTAGCAGTAAGTGATGTGGACTAGGAAAAACAGTCAAGAGGCTGGATAGCAACAAACTGACAACCCCATCACTTCTTGCAAAAGTCAGAATAAGCCTGGAGCTTAGTAACCAGTGGGACCCTAAGTGACACAGTGGATAGGGTGCTGGGCTTGGAGTCAGGAGGACCTGAGTTCAAATGTGACCTCAGAGACATACTAGCTGTATGACCCTGGGCAAGTCACTTAACCCTGTTTGCCTCAGTTTCCTTTTCTGTAAAATGAACTGGAGAAGGAAATGGCAAATCACTCCAGTACCTTTGCCAAGAAAACCGCAAACAGAGTCACAAAGAGTCAGATACTACAAATTGACTAAACAACTAAAAACCAATGACTCAGGATAGAGGCCAGGGAGTTTGCATTGCTCAGTAGTCAAGAGCAAGCCAGAGGATTCTGAAGGCCAGGGAGTCAGTGAAACAATGATGGAGCAAGTATAGCTTAGGGGTGAAAACAGCAGTGGACAGGAACCTAAGTCAGGTAGTTTGTTCCGTTAGCACCGGTTCCTGCTTACACAGAGACACAATCTGCTCTTGGGGGCAGCTGATGGTACAAATGAATAGAGTACCTGGTCTGCAATCAGAAAGTCCTGAGTTTAAGCCTCAGACTTATTAGCTGTATGATCCTATGTCATTTAACAGGTTTGCCTCAGTTTCCTCAGCTGTAAAATGGGGATAACAATAGTACCTATTCCCTCCTTCCTCCCCCACTTCTCTGTGGCTTCTACCCTATTGCCCTCTGAGGGATCAAGAAGGACAAATCCAATCCCTCTTACTTGTGACTGCCCATTTAACTCCTGTCCTGACGTGTCCACCTGGTCAGTGCTTCAGTATGGCTAGCCACATCAAGAGTAATGGATTCAAGAGATGTTTGGAGGTAGAAAGGGCAAGATTTGGAAAGTGTTTGGATATATGGGATGAGAGAGAGTAAAGCCTGGAGACAACACCAGGATCACAAACCTGGGAGACTGGAGAAATGGAGAAATGCTGGTACTGGCAGCTTCAAGTATGTTTCATATTGCTCTGGGAGAGCTTCCTGCTCTCTGCCTCACGGCCAGACCAGAGATACCAGACGCAGAGCCTGCAGGCACAGAATCCACGACACTCCAATGCGGAGCGGAGCCCGATTATAATGTCATTACAAAGTAAATAAAAGTGCACTAAAACACGGACAATGTCGATATGTGGTTTTCTAAGTCACTGTGCCACAGGGGCCTTTATGCACCAGTTAGTGGTCCAGGCTCTATTTGACTTTGATACCCCTTCACACTTCCAGCTACTGAACTCCTGCCTAGAACCCGGCTGGTCCTGACTGGAGAGTGAGGCCCGCTCTATCACACCAGCTGCCCTTCATTTTACTCCCTCTCCATCTTCTCCCCAGCTAGCTTGTGCCCTCCTTTTGCCTCCTCCTCTGCTTTTCAGTTCTGGAACCACAATCAAATATAATGCTACTGTTACTAGAAAGGTGACAAGCTACACTCCATGTCTCCCCTTTTACCTTCCAAACCAATATACTCTACAAGTTACCCTTCTTTTACGTATTTGGTCTACCCCATTAGAATGTAAGTGCCTTCTGGGATTTTGTTTTTATATTCCCAGCATTTGGCATAAGGTTTGCAATATATAAATAACTTAATAAATACTTTTTCCATTTATTTATCCATCTATTCAATAAACACAAGGTAGTTAAATACAAAATAGTTAGGAGTGTAAGACACACAACAGTCCAGGGGCTCTGAAAAGGCCTCATACAGAAAGTATTTGAAGTGTGTCTTGAAAGAACTGAGGGGTTCTATGTGCTAGAGGTAAGGAGAGAGTGCATTCCAGGCATGAGGGGCAACCAGGACAATGACATGGAGATGGGAGTTGAGGGGCTGTGTAAGAAATAGAGAGCAAGCCAGGTTAGCTGGATCAAAGAATGCAAGAAGGGGAATAACATATAATGAAGCTGGAAAGACTGGTTGGGGGCAGGTTGTAATGGGCTTGAAAAGCAAAACAGAGCAGTTTATATTGAGTAGGAGAGTAATGTGGTCAGAGCTGCTTTTTTGTTTTTTTCTGGTGAGGCACTCTTCTTGATCTGTTCTCCAGATCAGTTGTTTTTCTTATGAGATGTTTCACATTCTCTTCTGTTTTTTCATTCTTTATTTATGTATTATTATTTCTTGGTTTCTTATAATTTTTCTGACTTCCCCTTGCCCAATTCTAATTTTCAAGGAGAGTTTTCTTCCTTAAGATTCTAGATCTCTGTTTTCAGTTGGCTAATTTTCTTTCCATAATGTTGTTTTTCTTTAATTGTTCTTATTTTTTGTTTGTTTTTCCTCAATCTCTGTAACAATAATGCAATATTCACAACACCCATGGTGGTTATGAATATGCTGTTATAGTTGTGAATCACAAAATGTAGCAGACTCTCCACATAGAGGACAGAATCAAAGCCTTTTTTCAAATACCAGAAAACCAAGTCCCAGAACCAGAAAGCCAAAGTCATTACAGTAGCCACTAACTTGATACACGTGGTTAACGCAGTGAACACCCACATTCCCAAGCCTTCACAACAAAACAGGCTCCCTCAAGCAGAGATCCTCCTCTCTCACTCACAGTAGCTCCTCAGCCTGGTTCTTGGAAGTTCTTAGCAAAAATTCCCAAAGGAAAGGTCCCAGCAAAAGTTCCCAGAAGGAAGGTCTCAGCAGAAGTTGCAGCCTCCAGATGCTCACTGACAGAAACTCTGACTGTCCAGTTTGTACCTGCTTACTTGTCAACACAAAGGGGTATAGAAGATCTTCAGATTCCATTAACATTACAATCTCTCTCATTTGATTTTTAAAGTCTTTTTTAAGTTCTTCTATGAATTCTTTTCAGGAAGGTTACCATTTGACATTACTCTTTGGGATAGGAGAGGGTATTTTTGCTTCAGCATCTTCCTCTGAAGACAAACTCTGATCTTCTCTCTAACCCCATAGTAACTTTCTATGGTTAAGTTCCTTTTCCCTTGCCTGTCATTTAAAAACAATTATATTGCAATTACCTCTAGTTCTGGGGTTTGGTGGATGGTGCCTCTGGCCTCAGATCCTTCTTCAGTTTTCCCCTCTGGCCTGGAATCAAAACCAAGAACTCAGTCCTCTTATAAATGTCCACATCCAGTGGCCATCCTGCCCCATTGCTTCTGCACTCATCAGGCATATGCTGGTTCCTTTTCATGCAGTTCTGAATCTTGGCAACACAGATGGGCCTGGCATCCCTTATCAGGCAACCTTATCAGAGGTTCTCTCAATTTTCCCCCACTCAGATGCCCAACTCCCCACACTGTCTGGGTTGTGCAAATTCCTGTGGCTAGTGCCAAGGCTTTCTCTCAACCCAGTTCATTGCTTGCTGCTTCAGTGGAACTAGCCTAGAGGGACCTTCTCTGGTTGTCCCAGGAGGTCTGCTGTTCTGCCCCAACTCTTATTTTTACTACTCTATGTTCACCCTGAGATGCTATTTTATCTTGTTTGGGGGGGAAATCTGGAGAGCTTAGAATTTTCCAATCTACTCTCTCATCTTCCCAGAATCCTCCCAGATCTGCTCTTAAAGAAAATCTTTTTTGTAATAGTGTATAGGATGGCCAAAGTGGGGAAACCCTTAAGGCAGATAGACTAATTAGGATGTCATTGCATTAATCTAGGAGAAAGGAGATAAAGGTCTAAACTAAGATGGTAGCTGTGTGAGTATAGAGAAAAGAGTCAAGAGGTACTGTGTTGAAACAGGGGGATACACACAGGGTAAAGGTAAAAGGCTGGAGTAGAATATATTATACTTCAGTTAAAGTAAAAAAAAAAAAAGCAAGGGTAGCAATCCTAATATCAGACAAAGCAAAAGCAAAAATAGATCTAATAAAAAGAGATTAGAAAGGAAACTATATTTTGCTAAAAGGCACCACAGACAATGAAGTGATATCATTACTAAACATATACGCACCAAGTGGTATAGTATCCAAATTCTTAGAGGAGAAGTTAAGGGAGAAATAGACAGCAAAACCATACTAGTGGGGGACCTCAACTTGATAAATCTAACCTTCTCTGAACTTGAAAAATCTAACCTCAAAATAAACAAGAAAGAAGTTAAGGAAAGAATAGAATTTTAGAAAAGATAGATGGAGAAAATTAAATGAGGATAGAAAGGAATATACCTTCTTCTCAGTAGTACATGACACATAGACAAAAATTGACCATGTACTAGGGCATAAAAACCTCACAATCCAGTGCAGAAAGGCAGAAATATTAAACACATTTTCAGATCATGATGCAATAAAAATTATATGTAATAAAGGGTCATGGAAAGATAGACTAAAAATTAATTGGAAACTAAATAATCTAATCCTAAAGAATGAGTGGGTCTAACAACAAATGAAGAAACAATCAATAACTTCATTCAAGAGAATGACAACAATGAGGTAATTATTAGGGGTTCAGCGAAAGTGGTTCTTAAGGGAAGTTTTATGTCTCTGAATGCTTACATGAATAAAATAGAGAAAGAGTAGATCAATGAATGGGCATGCAACTGAAAAAGCTTTAAAAAAAA
>CM053580.1:309691711-309725839 GCA_028627135.1 Pseudochirops cupreus
TGGAAGAAGGAGGGTAGGGAGGGAAATAATGAGTTCTGTGTTGACAGAACATCTGATTTGAAATATCCAATAGGCTGTTGTTGATGAAGGACTGAAGCTCAGGGGAGAGATTAGGAATGGATATATATCTATGAGTCAACTACAAAGAGATGAATCAATGGGAGATTATGAATGCCTATCAGAATCCTTCCTAAAAGTTTATCAATGCCATTCCTAAAATGTGGAATCTAGAACTGAGCACAAGATCCCAGATGTGAGAGGAGGAGACCAGAGAAAGCAAGACTGTCACTTCCCTCATTCAGGTCATTCATTATGCCTCTCTTTATGCAGACTACATTTGCATTAGGTTTTTTTTTTTGGCAACTATACCGCAGTATTGACTCGTACTGAGCTCATATTTCATGAAAAATTCCAGAGCTTTTTCAAACACACTGCTTTTTAGCTATCTCTTCTTTATCTTTCTAGCTAAACTTTCCCTATCAGTGAAGTTGATTTTTTAAACTCATGTCAGACTTTAAATTTTACTGCATAGATTCAGTCTGATATTCTAGCTGGCCTAGGTCTTTTGGAATCCTGACCCTGCCATACATTGTATTAGCTATGTCCCCCAACTTTAGGTCATTTGCTAATTTGCTGTGCATATAATCTTTTTTTAAGTTTATTTCTTTTTAGTCTTCAACATTCACTTCCATAAGTTTTAAATTTTCTCCCACTCCCTTCCCTCCTCCCTCCCCAAGACAGCATGCAATCTGATATAGGCTTTACATATACATTCCCATTAAACATACTTTCACATTAGTCATGTTGTATAGAAAAACCAGAATGAATAGGAGGAACCATGAAAAAAAAAACTTTTTTTTCAAGGTAATTAGGATCAAGTGATTTGTCCAGGGTCACAAAGCAAGTAAGTGTCAAGTGTCTGAGGCCAGATTTGAACTCAGATTCCCCTGACTCCAGGGCTGGTGCCCTATCCACTGCACCACCTAGCTGCCCACCCACTATGTATACAATCTATACCACTTGAGTAGCAATCTTCTTTTTGCTTCTGCTTCTACTCCTTCCCATGTGAAGAATGACAAGTCTTGAGTCCAAACAAGAGAAAAAGTTACTACAGAAAATGATTCAGGAGCAGAGAAGAGGCTTTATTGAAAGTCAGAGGAGGGCACCAGCTTGAAATGATGGTGCTACTCCTGCCCTGACACTACCTGCTGAGTCCACTTTCCCTGTTCCACAATGAGTTAGCTAAGGCCAAAATCAATCAGAACAGATGAGACCAGGTTCATGGGACCTTCATGAATAACTGTTCACATCAGATCCCAAGTTCCAGGTCCTGGCAAATGAGAAAAGAATGAGCATCTAAGTGCCACAAATACAATCTCATTTGATCCTCACAACAACCCTATGAGGTAGGTGCTATTATTATCCCCATTTTACAGATGAGAAAACTAATTCAGACAGAGGATAAGTGACTTGCCTAGTGTCACATAGCTACTAAGTAACTGAGGCTAGATTTGAACTCAGGTCTTCCAAACTCCAAGTCCAGAATCTATCCACTGTACCACTTGGGATGAACCAAGATAACAAGTCCAGAGTTTCTGTGTCTTTATTTAAAGGCTGTCCCTACTGGAAGTTTGAGTTAAAAGTAATGTGGGAGCTATGCTATGTTGTCCTTACCCCGTTACCCATTCACCAGGGAATAGGAATTTGGAACTAAACAAACTCATTTTGTATCTCCTAGAACTCTCAGATTTGTAGGGGTTCTATTGCTTCCTCAGGTTTGGGAGAGGCATGGAGGTGGCATGCAGTCATTTGGTAGTGTCTTGTTGTACATTTTTCCAATGTTTGTAGCATGCCTGTGCTAAAAATAAATGCTGCACATAGTATTCAAGGACGCCTGTAGTTTCTGAGAGAGATGACACATTTATGTCAAATTCATATGACTAAGGCTCAGGAAACAGCACATTCAGAGAGGAGATGGATTTACAAAAGATGGGACTCAAAATTGAATTTTAATTGGGTCAATTCATAATCTGCATACTCCTAGATAACAAGTTATCATTACCTCCACAGAGAAAGACAGGAGGATGTCTACTCCCTGAGAATCATAGAGAATTCAGAACTTTCTCATTACTTTGACCCAGTAAAGCACATACACATAACTTCCTGGTTGGGTATGGGGTTCCCCAGGGTCAGACCCCTTTTTTCTATGCAGGATCAGGAGTGTTACAAGGCAGGATTATATGGGAGAGGGGCATTGAGGTGTCACTAGTAAGTGATAACAATATAGAAAAAGATTATCCATTAAAAAAAATTTCAAAGACATCAGGCAAATATAAATTTACCAACCTTCATTAGGCATACTCCAATCCTGGTCAAAAATTTATCATTCTATAAACCTAAATCAAATTCTCAAGCATTATCTTAATAACCAAATGTTGCCTTCCCAAATTCATCTTTCTCTTCTGAAACCCTTACCTTTATTGAGTAGCAATAAAGAAAACCCACTTATGCCCCTAAGGTTTTCATTTTCTTGCCCAATGGTTCATGTTCTTTATAAATGCTTGCTAGATGGCTCCGGCAATATTATTTGAATTACCCAGAAGTAGGTGATTGATATCAGGTTTGATAGCCATATACTAGATACTTGCAAAAAAGCAAACCTTTGAATCATCGATGCCAGGTAAACAAATAACTGCCTCAATACCCCTCAGGAAGAAATGACATGAAGGAGGAAGGGGGGCAGCAGGGTACGGAGTCAAGATGGTGGAAAAAAGTTAGAAAGTTGCCCAAACTTTCCCCAGTTTCCATTGGAAACAACATTAAATTAAGTCTCTAGATGGATTCTGGAGTGATAGAACATACAGAAAGATGGAGTGAAACAATTTTCCAGCTTAAGATAACTTAGAAGGTCTTCAAGAAATGTCTGTCTCATTTGGGGGAGCAAAGGGGAGCACAGCCCACCACAGACACCATTAGGGCAAACCAGTGGGAGGCTCTTAGCCACAGCACAGATCAGCAATCGAGGCCCATTGGGCCTGGCTCAGTAAGCCAATGAAACAGCACGACACCTGTGAGGCCTCCAGCCCCAGCTCAGAAGGCAAACTGCCAGTCCTGAAACCCCCAAACAACAGATGCAATTAGGCCAGGCCACCCCAGTACAGTGGCAAGCCAACAGCACAGAAAGCCAGTGATCCAACCCTTGACCTCCATCATAAGAAGATTGGGACAATGCACCCCATTCCCTAGGAGCAGAGTTCAACTTTAAAAGTCATGAAATAAACTAAAAACAAGCAAAATTTTAAAAAAAGAGCCCTGATCATAGAAAGCTACTCTGGCAATAGGAAAGATCAAAACAAACTCAGAAGAGGGCAACAATGTCAAAATGCCAACATGTGAAGCCTTAGAGCTAAATATGAATTGGTCTCAGGCCCAAAAAGCCTTCTTGGAAGAGTTCAAAAAGGATTTTTAAAATCAAATAAGAGAGGTAGAAGAAAAATTGAGAAAAGAGTCATGCAGGAAAAAGTCAATAGCTTGGAAAAGGAAGGATAAAAATTGACTAAAGAAAATAATTCCTTAAAAAATACAATTGACCAAATTTTTTTTTGGGGGGGGGAATACACAGAAGAAATCAACTCCTTAAAAAGCAGAATTGGCCACATGGAAAAAAGGTACAAAAGCGAACTGAAGAAAATAATTCCTTAAAAATTAGGATTGGGCAAGTAGAAACTAATGACTCTATGAGACATCAAGAACAGGTCAAACAAAAACAAAAGAATGAAAAAATAGAAGAAAATGTAAAATACCTCACTGGAAAAACAACTGCCCTGGAAAATAGATCCAGGAAAGATAATTTAAGAATTATTGGACTACCTGAAAGCCATCATAAAAAAAAAAAAAAGCCTGGATAGCATCTTTCAAGAAATTACCAAGGAAAACTGCCCTGATATCCTAGAACCAGAGGGTAAAATAGTCATTGAAAGAATTCACCAATCACCTCTGGAAAGAGATCCCAAAATGAAAACTCCAAGGAATATTGTCACCAAATTCCAGAATTATCAGGTCAAGAAGAAAATATTGCAAGTGGTCAGAAAGAAGCAATTCAGATATCAAGAAGTCACAGGCAAGATTATACAGGACTTAGTAGCTTCTACATTAAAGGATCAGAGGGCCTCAAATATGAAATTCCAGAAGGCAAAGGAGCTTGGATTGAAACCAAGAATCAATTATCCAGCAAAACTGAGCATAATCTTTCAGGGGAAAAGATGGATATTCAACAAAGTAGGAGACTTTCAAACTTTGCTTATTAAAAGATCAGAGCTGAACAGAAAATTTGATCTTCAAATACAAGACTCAAGAGAAACATAAAAAGATAAACAGGAAAGAAGAAAAAAACCTATGTTGATCAATAAGGTTAAACTGTTTACATCCCTATGCAGGAAGATGATACTTGTAACTCTTGAGAACTGTATTTCTATTAGGGCAGTTAGAAGGAGCATATATAGTAGACAGAGGGTATGGGTATAAATTGACTTTGATGTGATGATATTTAAAAAATTAAGGGGTAATAAAAAGATTGTACTGGGAGAAGAGGAAAGGGGGAGGCAGAATAGGGTAAATTATATCACATCAAGAGGCACAGAAGACCTGTTCCCTTACTCTCAACAGATTTGGCTCAAAGAGGGAATAACATACTCAGCTGGGTATAGAAATTCATCTTACCCTATAGGGAAGTGGAAGGGGAAAGGGGGAAGAAAAGGGGGCGGGGGCGAAAGGAAGGGAGGGCAGTTTGAGGGAGGTGGTGGTCAGAAGCAAAACATTGATGAGGAGAGCCAGTTAGCAATCACAACTGAATATGAATAGGATGAACTCTCCCATAAAATGGAGAACAGAATGGAATAAAAATCAGAATCCTACAATATGTTGTTTACAAGAAAAACATTTGAAGCAGAGAGACACACACACAGAGTACAGGTAAAAGGTTCGAGCAGAATATATTATGCTTCAGCTAAAGTAAAAAAAAAAAAAAGCAGAGACAGCAATCCTGATCTCAGACAAAGCTAAAGCAAATGTGAATCTAATTAGAAGAGATGAGGAAGAAAACCACATCTTGCTAAAAAGTATAGTAATACTAAACACATATGTACCAAATGGTAATTGATCAGGGCCCCATAGCCAGGATGTGACAAAGATAGAACTTAAACCCTAGCTTTAAGGAGAGCTTTTGTGCTGCTTCTTATTTTTTCATGTCTTAGAGAAATGAAAATGTTGAGTCTCTCTCTCTTCTCCAAGCCATTCTCCACACACCTGCAAAACTGATATTTTTTTTAACTCAGGTCTGATCATGTCACTTCTTATTCAATGAACTCAGGTGGCTCCCTCTTACTACTAGGATAAGGATGTACCTCTCTACTTGGCATTTAAACCCCTTTATAACCCAGCCCCAAACTACTGTTCCAGTTTTTTATACATTATTCCCCATTATGTACACTACAGTCCTGTCCAGCTAAACTGGCCTTTTTGCTGTCCCTCATACACAGCACTCCATTTCTCCTCCATGCCCTTTCTCTGGCTGCTCCCATGCCTGGAATAAACTTTCTCCTTACCCACACCTCTAGAAGCCCTTGTTTCCTTCAAGCTCAAATTCCACCTTCAACATGAAGCCTTTCTGGATCTACCAAGCTTCTTTTTCCCTTATTCTCAAGGCTACCTTGTGTTTGTTTTTACACACATTCAGTATGTAACTGATTCTCTGGCTTCTTGGGCCTTCTCTGCTGGCCTAGATGCATCATCCAGCCTGGAATCCTAGGCTCTAAGAGGAGGAGGTGGAGCCTTCCTCAGTTTACTACAGTGTCCCTGCTATGAGCAAATGAGCCCTTCACCCTCGGACACTGCAAGAAGGAGAGAACAACTGGGCTTTGGTCATGTAGATTTGAAGACACATGTGGTTCTGGCTTTGTTGTCAATGGAAATCATTGGGAGGTCAATGCAGAATGGCCACAAATATCCCTGGTATTTCCCAGATGGAAAATTTTAATTAATTTAATTATTTAATGGGAGCTGGACAGGCCCTTAAGGGGCTGGACAATCCTTAAGGATAAGGACAATTTCATTTTGTTTGTCTCTCCAGAATCTGGTGCATAGTAGGAACTTAATAAATGTATATTGATTGGTTGATTGATTCTCCATTTTTCTAGAAGTAGTGTTTTTAAAATTGTTTTCTGAATTTGTAAAAATAGATCTTGATAGTCATACATTTGTTTTGAACTAAACATTCTGTGACAATTAAATCTTCAATAAATACTTTCTCTCGAAGAAAAATCGTAACAATATTATTGAGTTAAATCTGAACTTACCATAATGCTCTTTTAGACAAATTCACAAGATCCCAGACGGCTGTTGACTGAGAAGAGAAGTCAAACTGAGCTTCAGATCCACTCCAAGGGCAATGTTTGTAAGAGTGAGGGGATGGGGTTGTTTTTTTTTTAAACAAAGCAAAACAAACAGAATTGGGTATCATTCCAAAGTAGAGCTTCAAATTATTTTTAATGATATTCTGTTAGACTAGATATGAAATTTGTCAAAAAATTTCCTCTTTATGGCTCATTTATTATTTTTAAAAACAAGTCCCTACCTACCGTGTCATGAATATACAGAATATATCAAAGACAACCCACACCCTCTGTTGGTTTTTATTCTAATACACTTATGTAAGGAGAGTTTGACCAGGACAAAATGTAATGCAAAAACAAAAGTGTTTTTTATTCTTGTTTTTGTGGTTGAAGACAGATTGACAGATAGATAGATAGAAAGATTAGATAGATAGATAGATAGATAGATAGATAGATAGATAGATAGATAATGCAAGGCAAAAGAGGAGGGAATGGTTTAGATGAAGAGTGATAACTCCACACAAGGATATCAGTTAACAAAGCTTGATTGATTATCACAGAGAAATGAGGAAGACAATGGTAAATGGTATATCTATATTTATCTACATAATGGTATATCTATATCTATATCTATGTGTGGCACCCATGGGCAGAACTTGGGCAATGACTCAGACATGTAATGGGAAGCTCACTACAGTTGAAGGCCTAGAACTACCCAAGGCTCAGACTTCCAGAGTTTTAGACATAGAGCTGGCATAGCCCTCATAGGAGACTATCCTATCACCATTGGGGTAGAATGAGGATGTTCTCTGAAATGAGGATGAAGAAATGAAGGACAGGGAGTCAAGAAATTTAACCGTAATGGTACTGTATCAAGCAAGCAGATGGAAGAGAATAGCACCTAGTCTCTGGGTTGGTTAAGTCTGAGCCATATATATATACCATGAGCTGTCCTGGGCACTGCAGCCCAATCAGTCAAATTAGGTTTCACTGACTCACAGACATGGACAAAAATATAGATATATAAATAGGCATACACATGCATCTTTGTGTGCATATACATTATCTATGTATATATGCACATGTGTATGTATATGCATATATACAAACATATATGTTTGTATATATGTGTAAACAGGCATGCATTGTGTGCATATATGTTTATATATCAATTTGCTTGCCCACACACGAGAAAACATGCCAGGAGCATATGTAAACATAAATAAATGTATACTATATACACGTATGCATGGGTACATACAGGAGAGAAAGTAGTCTGAGAGTTACGATGGGCTTCTTTGCTTAGCATTTTTCTTGTTTGACTTCAAGTGTTTACTAATCTGAGTAAATCTTGGGAAAGAAGTTGGCATGGTGGTCCAAGTCTCCAGACAGCTCCCATGCTGTTAAATGGGGTCTTTTGGTAGAATTCTCTAAAATTATTTTAGGGGCATTTTAGGGCAAAAGTGGTTAAAGGATTTTTTAACCCCAAGTCAGATGGTTGTCAAGTACCATGGACTTTGCCTCAACCCGAAACAGTCAAAAGAATAGACTTTTAATAAGCCTGAGGGCATATTTGCTGGCTTTTATTAGATGTCATTGGTTTGGTGTGGAGGCTCATAGCCCTAACCATACTAAAAAGCCTACCCTTGTCAGAGAAAGACAGTTCCTGAGCCTTGACAAGTAAGGGTACAGAGCCAGTAGATTGTCCTAGAGCTGAAACCCAGTAGATGGCAGCAGAGAGCAGTTCAACATACACAAAACAGTACCCAGAAGATGGAGATGCCGATTCCCTAATGATATGTCCAGCAGTTTGGTGATGCTAACCAAAGGACTTCAGCAGTTTTGCATCTATGAGTTACCTTGACCATGTATGTCCCCTGACCACATTTTTCTCTATAAGTATGTCCTCCATGTGTGCCACAGTCACAGGGATTCCTGGCATGTGCCCTTTCATGTATGGGCCTCACACACACGTTCCCTATGTGTTTCCTCCATGCATGTTACCTGGTCATGTGTGTGTTTTGTATGTGCATCCTACACCACTGGTGATGTGGTAACAGATGATAGAAAAATGAGTGAATCATTTTTCATCATTTTTATTCACTGTTCTACTTAGTTAAAGTCTCAACTAATGTATTCTCTGCCTAGTGGGTAAAAGTAAACATGTGAGGCAGCTGTCCTGGGAACCCAATAATGAGAATGCTTTCACTGGGTGCTATATCTATCTATCTATCTATCTATCTATCTATCTATCTAACTATCTATCTATCTATATTTGAGTTTTTATGTTTCTGGACCTGGAGGATAGTATAATGCCAGGGGAGGGGGAGAAATAAATCGGAAGAGTATATCCCCCTACCAACTAATGCCAACTATACAGGTACATAATTAGGCAAAATTGGTCTGCAGCACTTGGGTACCTGTCTGAATATGACTAATAGGACCGCCCTACTTTAGAGGTGATCTGATCTGGTGGGCAGATGGGCCCAACAAAGGATTCTACCATTCTATCACCACAATAGTTGCCATACAAATAGAATTTGAGAGACAGATTTCTTAGGAATATTGACACTGTTTGAGTTTGGGGGCAGCCTCAGGGCAAAGGATGCCAGCTAGTTACTATGGAATTCTTGGTACAGATGACACTTCCTTATCCATGAAGCTTATCATTATTGTTGTTGCTGGTAATAATAATAATAGCTAGTATGTGAGGAAAGCTTTGAGGTTTGCAAAGCACATTACAAATATTGTCTCATTTTATCCTCAAAACAACTCTAGGGGAAAGCTAGATGGTGCAGTGAATGAAGCACCAGCCCTGGAGTCAGGAGGACCTGAGTTCAAATGTGACCTCAGACGCTTAACACTTACTAGCTGTATGACCTCGGGCAAGTCATTTCAACCCAATTGCCCTGCCCTTCCCCTTCAAAAAAAAAAAAACAACTCTGGGAGGTAGGTGCTATTATCCCATTTTACGGGTATAGATGCTGAGGCGGACAGAAGTGACTTGCTTAGGGTCACACTGCTAAGTGTCAGAGGCTGGAGTCTCGACTTCACCTCCAAATTCTATATACTGAGTCACCTGGCTGCCCAAATAATAGTATTAGTGATAACAATAATAATAGCTAACATTTATCTTGCACTTTGAGATTAGAAAAATCATTTATGTGTATTATCTCATTTGTTCATCACAACAACTTTGCGAGGTTGGTGTGATTGCTATCCCCATTTTCCAGATAAGGAATCTCAGGTTGAGAGTTGTGACTTCCCCAAGTCATACAGGCAGTTACTGTCACAAGCAGGATCTAACCTCAGGCCTTCCTGACTCCAAGTGCAGCACTCCACCTCCTGAGTCACCTTTGCTGCCTCCAAAGTGGGGGTCATGTTCTTCTCTCAAGAGGTACCTCTTCAGTGGTTTCTTTTTCTGCCTTGCCTGGCTCTCCGCTGTGCCTAACCTATAAAGTCACTACGCCCATACTTACATTGAATACATGTTCTGGTTAGAAATATGGGGCAAGTCTGCTATGAATGTGATACTTCTGCGTTGTGCAGATGAATTACTCCACAATGATTAACCACTTGTCCCATCTCTCTCCCATTTCCCACATAAATTCTTATTTCAAAACTTAGAGCAAAGAACTTTATTCTAAACCATGTTTCCATATCATTAGACTTCCCCCATCTGGAGCCTTTAAACAAATCAGTCTTCTTGGCATTTGTGAAAGCCCCATTTGGGAGGAGGAGACCAAACACAATACGTTCCACCCATGTCAGCATCAAGGATGTCTCACCCATTGCAACCAGACATGCTGCAGCTGTACAAGAGCAACGTTTAAACTGGATGGGATTTCACCACTTCTTAAAAATGAGGCTCATCTTGGGGGAGAGAGAGTTTAAAAGGACAGGAAGCATTTCTTTATCTTAAATGGGGAGGAGGAAACTTTAGATCCCTTTTTAACTCTAACACTTCAGTGCCTTAAGGCTCCATGACCATACAAGATTTTTGTCTCTGCTCCTCAGAGTCAGTGACAGGCTCCCACTTTTCTTCTCACACTCCCCCAAATATACCCTGCTATGGGGGGAGGGGGAGCTGGGAGAAATCATAGAATCATATTAGATTTAAAACTGGAAGAGCCTTTAGATGTTATCTAATTCAATCCTCTTATTTTACATATGAAGGAACTGAAGTCCTGTGATTTGCCCAAGATCACACAAGTAATAAATGGTAGAGAAAAGATTCAAATCGAGGTACACTGACTCCAAATCCAGGCTTCTTTCTACTGTACCACAAGATGGTCCAGGACAATGACATTCTCAGCCTTATACTGTTTTTAACCTGATCAACAAAATCCAAGGAAATGAAAACTTCAGAAACTTAGATTATAAGTATAGAATTTTTAAAGGTAATTTTAACTATGAATGTGAAACTGAAAATATGTAAAGGAGATCATATGAAGATATCATAGAAAATTACTCAGTAATTCATATTATGGAGATCTGCTAAATATATTGAGAGAGAGAGAAAGAGAGAGAGAGAGAGGGAGAGGGAGAGAGGGAGAGAGAGAGAGAGAGAGAGAGAGAGAGAGAGAGAGAGAGAGAGAATAAAGATCAGCTGTATGTGTGAGCAACTAGGTCGCGCAGTGGAGCACCGGTCTTGGAATCAGAAAGATTCCAACTCTTTATGAGTTCAAATCTAGCCTCACATACATACTAACTGTGTGGCCCTGGGCAAGTCGCTTAACCCTGTTTGCTTCAGTTTCCTAACCTGTAAAATAAGTTGGAAAAGGAAATGACAAACCATTCTAGTATCTCTGCCAAGAAAATCCCAAAATGGGGTCATGAAGAGTCAGACAATTGAAAAAACTTAACAACAATGCATGTGTGTGTATCTCACTTTCAAAAGCTTGTTCATTTATTTTCCTGTCTACTGGCACGTTGCACATTCTGTGACTGGAAAATAGCGTCTCCATACTATGAAAACATTTCAGCAATAGACATCCTGTCGCTTTCCAGCGTTCCGCATCCTGACCCTAAACCCAATAAACACCCCAACACCCTTCATGCCAGAATGAAGATAACGTAAACTCCCAAAAAGTAACACTATCACCCTGGCTTTTCCTCCAAGACACAGTTCATTTATATTAATGTGGTTTTTGTGCTTGTGAAGAGTGTTCCAGTGAAGAAGCTGGAACCCTTTTAAAAAGATACATAGACTCAAAGAGCTTTAGAACTGGGGAGAACAGCTTGTCCAACACCCCTGTTTTTGGATGTGAAAACAGAGGATCAGGAGGTGAAGTGATCCACTCAACACGACACGGCTACTCAGTGGTACAACCATCAGACTCAGCTCTCTTGACCCCGGTTTGAGGCTTTTTCTACTACGCACTCCACGTTTCCTTCTGTTGAACAAGCAGTCTGCTCTCCATACAACGTCAAGAAAAAGAAAGAAAAAATCCCTAACCCTTTGAATGTACTCTGCAGAAGATTGATGGGTGAGTGAGGGTTATACCAAATGGACAGGCACAGATGGGTTACAATCTACACCGTAGTCCATTACGTTAATACCATAATTTATTCTACTATTTTCCAATTGTTGGACATATAAGTTATTTCTAGTACTTCTATTACAAATAGAGCACCTAAGGATATTTCTGAGCAGATAAGTCTTTCCTCCCTTTTTTATATCTTAAGGACAAAGTCCCTAGCATTAGGGATACAGGATCAAAAGAAATGACCAATTTTGTGACTCATACAGGGCACGGAATTTAAACTTAGATGACAAGCCTTTCATTTCCATTCAATAGTAAAGGTTTTTCTATCACTGTAATTGTATACTCACTCACTAGACACAAGGTTCTTAAACTTTTTTGGGTCGTGTACTCCTTTGGCAATATGTCTGATGAAGCCTATGGGCTCCTTATCATCATAATGTATTTAAATAATTGAAAAAAATAAGCTGGGTGTGGGGGCATGTAGCTCCAGTGCAATATTTACAGCATCAACGATCACAATAAAGACCATGACTATAAGTATCGCATGACATTCAATCACAAATATACCAAACTCTCCAGATAGAGGATAGAACTGAAGCATTTATTTAGACACCAGAAAACCAGGTCCCAAAACCAGTAAGCCGATTCCATCATAGTACCAAAGATATTCAGAAGCCATAATAATTCTGAGAGCCACAGCACCCTTCAGCCTTCCGACAAACCAATACAAGATCAATATCTACTCACGAGCCTATGTGACTCCTTGCCTGAACCTCCTCTCTCTCTCACCAACTGGCTAGCTCTGATTCCCAGCTTCCTGTGGGCTCTGCTTCCCTTAAGCAAACTCCTCCAACCACAGGCTCCACATGACCACATTCAGCCTATCAGGGGGCAGAGTTTTATCTTCACAGCAGGGAAGCTTCCTGTGGGCTCTGCTTCCCTTCAGCAAATTCCCTCCATCACAGGCTCCATGTGACTACAATCAGCCTATCAGGGGGCAGAGTTTACTTTCAAAGCAAGGGAGGTCTTCAAACTCCCTCCTAGGTCTATTAAAGGTCAGAGAATATCCTCAAATTCCCATTTCCATTACAGGGCACTAGGCAGGAAGGCTGGCTGCAGGGGAAGGCAGAAGATGATGGATAGCTTGAACATGACAGTTGTGAGCTGCCAAGCTGATCAGATGTCCTAATTAATTCCAACATCATGGAGCCTAAGGAGGAATCACGTGACCAGGTTGGAAATAGGGCTAGTTAAAGCTTCTGTACCCCTCAGCAACGGAGGCAGCCCATGGGAAACGGCCTGTACCACCTCCCCACCAAAAAAGTTATCTCATTTGATCCTCACAACCACCCTGTGAGGTAGGTCCTCTTATTATTCCCATTTTCCAGTTGAGGAAATTGAGGCAAAGAGGTTAAATGACTTGTCCAGAGTCACACAGCTAGCAAGTACGTGAAGTCAAATTTGAACTCAGGTCTTCTTGACTCCAAACTCAGCACGCTTTCCACGGCACCACCTGACTGCCGGGGCAGAATGTATATAAGACCCATTTTAGAGATTGGTGTTTGTGACGAGTCACTTCTCTCTATGTCAGTGCTCAAAAGGCACAGATGGGGGAGGGTGGCACCGGCTCAGCTGGGTGATTACTTCCTCTGGATAAAATGGCTCCTCTTTACTTGGAGCTTTGTCCTTGCACGGAAAGAGGTCCATACAGAAAGAGGAGACAATGTGGGGGGAAAAGAGTATACACTGTCAGGCTCAGTCACCATGTTGGTTGTTTTGCTGAATAAGAACCAAGATGATGTCAGTGAAAGAAAACAGGAACCAGGAAGGGCTGAGTCCAGCTTCATTATATTCCAGTGAAGAACAACCTTTTGAAGAACTCATAACTTTGTGACCTTTTCCTCATTGCTTTGATATTTTACTAACCCTTGTATATTTCCTTGTAACGACTAGTAGCAAAAACCTTTTGATTTTTAATAGTATTTTATTTTTTCCAATTACATGTAAAGACAATTTTTAACATTCATTTTTTAAATTTCAATTTCCAAAGTTTTCTCCCTCCCTCCTTCCCTCATCCTCTCCTCTTTCTCTCCTCCTCTCCCTAAAAGAGTAAGCAATTTGATATAAGTCATGTACACGCGGTCATGTATTTTCACATTAGTCATGTTGTGAAAGGAGAAATAGACAAAAAAAAAACACCACACACAAAAAATAAAGTGAAGATAGTATACTTTGACCTGCATTCAATAGTCCATCAGTTCTTTCTCTGGATGTGGATAGAATTTTCTATCATGAGTCCTTTGTACTTGTCTTGGATCACTGTGTTACTGAGAAGAGCTAAGTCATTCATAGTTGATCATCCCACAATGTTGCCATTTCTGTGTACACTGTTCTCCTGGTTGTGCTCATTTCACTTTGCATCAGTTCATATAAGTCTTTCCAGGAGTTTCTGAAATCTGCCTAACCTAAAAAGGATTGTGAGCTTATGTTAGATGCATCAGAGTAGGGTAGAGCTGGCAGAGAAATTAGAGGCCATCTAATCTATTTTTCTAGTTTTATAGAGGAGAGAATTAAGACCTACTGAGGTTAAATGATTTGTCCAAGGTCACACCATAGACAACTGCAACAGATCAAAGATTCCATCCCAAGTGCTTTGGATCCAAAGCCAGGGTTGTTTCCTCTCTGCTATGTGCCTTAATCCTATTACACCAGAAACCTGGGAGTAGAAGAAATTCTCTAACAGGGAGAGTAATGGTAATGCCAAGCCCTTTAGTTCTCAAAGAAAGTAATCAAGCAATAAACAATTATATTTTTAAAATGCTCTCAGAGGTTACCAAAGTGGGCGATACCACCCCCTAGCCCCCTCCCCCAGCTTGAACAATCCAGGGGGTGGTAATAGCCTTAAGTGCAATTGGGAGACGTCGAATAAAAATAAGGCAGCGGTGGAAGCATAAGGAAAGAAGAAAAGATAAGAAAAATTTGAAAAACCATTCCATCTATGTTTCATCTATTGCATAAAAGAGTTAGAGTCGTAGTGATTACGTCATTTTCCAAATAAACACACAAAATGCAAGTTATAACTGATCAGTGGTCAAGTCCACTGATAGGTCTTAACCAGCAAGCATAGGCAGATGAGGAAGTCCAGTCTGCATTGGCATACGTACGTGTAATGACTTATTTACAGTATGATACTGTACAGTTACATGACACAATATTTCATCATCAACATTTCAATGCAGGAAAAATACCCAGAAAGGTACAATAAATTATTAAATGTAAAATGTCATTTTAAAATTTTTACATTTTTTAAATGATACAAATTTCAAAAAAAGTGTAAAGGGTTAAAGAAAGTAGATTTGGGGGGCTGAGTATTTTTTAAAAGGGGGTTGTAGGCCAAATAAGTTTGGGAACCTCTGCTTCAAATCATTAGCAAGAAGGAAAAAAAGGCAAATTAAAACAAAGCTACATTCTATCTCAAACTATCAGATCATCAAAGATAAATGCTATGAAGGCATGACCTCGCGCATTCTGGAGTTCCCTATGTTAATGAAATAATGAGGTTCATCTCCTATCCTAAATGTGTGTCTGTGTGTATGTATATATAGACATACATATATAAATATATACATATATAATATACATATTATATATACACACACATATATAATTCACATAACAAAAGTTCACAGTTTCTTATATAATCCACTTCCCTATTCTCCATATCTTGAAATGTTTGTGTGTTGTTGACAATTAAGTTCATAATAAATAACACATTTTTTAAAAGTGAGTGGAGAGGAAGTAAAGGAAATGAAGTAAATGGAATTTTCCAAAAGTTCGCCTGTAAAAAGGACAAAAGATTTAAGAGATCTTGAAGGGAAAATAGGGTCAAATGAAGGTTGTTTACTTGTTTGGTTTTTGTTTTTTAAGGAAGAAGGCACATGTTTGTAGGTAAGAGGGGAAGCCTCTGGATAAATATTGTAGTGACTGGGGAGATTCTCTGGGAGAAGACAACAGATCTGCAATCTGGAGAAGGCCCTTAGGGAATGGGAAGTGGAGGGATTCCTTTCCAAAGGGATCCAGGCCTAAAGAAGGCCTTGGGTGGGGCCAGTGGAGAGGAGGCAGGTATCAGAGAGTCTTGTCCTCAGGAAGGCAAGGAATGAGAGGGGAACTACGTAATAGGTATCAATGGCTTTTGATTCCACCCTACCCATCACCAAAAAGAAATCAATGCAGTTTACCTTTGGAGAATCCCTCTGGAATAGAATAATTGCAGGAGATTCCTAGTCCTAAATTTAACACAATGATGTAAAAGGTTTAAAAAAAAATGTCTTATTGACTAAAAACTCACCCAAGCTGAATTTTAAAAGTATAAAAAGTCAAACAAACTTCAAAATTAAAAGTAAGGGGGCAGGGAGGAAGGCAAGGAGGGTTAAATGAGAGGATGGGCACTGGGCATCTGAAGAGAGAGACCATTTGTATCACTTGCTATGGAACAGTCTGTAGCTCTACATAACCTGGCTTTAGATGAGATTTTTTTCAAAATAAGATTGACTTTGTTATAAAGTAGTTTTATTCCCAGAGGCTTGGGTAAATGAAATAGGGCTGTATTGATTGAGAAACTACTTCCCTAAACATTGCCTTAGGCTCTAGGACAGGGGTGCAGAACCTGCAACCTGGAGGCCACACACAGGCCCTCTGGATTCTCAAGTGGGCCCTTTGGTTGAGTCAAAAGCTGAAGGTTCCCCACCTCTGCTCTAAGACAAATACAAAAGAGAGTATGACAAACTCTTTGCTCTCTTGATCAGGAGAAAATACTTATATACCTGAAACCAACAGAGAACAACCTAAGAGCATACAATCAAACACAGCAATAGACTGAAGTGTCACAGTTGTGGTGCCAGCTGTAAATGCTAAGGGAGGTAAGGAAGTGGAATGGGCACTCTGGCTATGCCCCATGTGATGAGACATGGGCCCCAAGTTGTGAGTAAATAAAGCCCATTCATAAAATTTTAGGTGATTAAAAAAAAAAAAAGATGAAAAGGGCGGGAACATGCTTGTGGATTGGGTAATGGTGACCAGGGTTTGGGACAAGTTATAGGCATGTCACCTACATAATAATTATGTTAATATATTTGATTTTATTCCTTTTGTTTCTACAGTAATGAATAATGGTTGTATCCAGCTAAACTACACTTATGTAGTTCAGCTATGAGATTTCCATGCTGATGAGATTAGAGTTCCTTAAAATGTATTGTAAAGAGAGGAGGGAGCAATGAGCCATTTTCTCAGTAGCTGGGATTAGGAAAAAGACTAATTGTATAATCATAGTATCTAACTAGACAGCTAGCTGGCTCAATAGATAGAGTGCTGGAATCAAGAAGGCTCATCTTGCTGAGTTCAAATCTTGCCTCAGACATTTACCATCTGTGTGACCCTGGGCAAGTCACTTAACCCTGTTTGCCTCAGTTTCCACATCTGTAAAATGAGATAGAGAAGGAAATGGAAAACCATTCCAGTATCTTCACCAAGAAAACCCCAAATGGGATCTTAAAGAGTTGGACACAACTGAAAAATAACTGAACAACAACATATTATATACCTAATTGTATAACTGTACAGAATCACCCGGAAGTCATCAATGCTGACTGGCGTTATCAGTGAAGGTTGCACCAGTGAGGTGGATCTTGAGTGGGAAGGGTGGCTAGGATATGGACAGGCAAAGAGGAGAAAGAAGGGCATTTTGGATAGGAATATAACAAGAGCAATACAACAGGAGCAGAAATGAGTATTTATTGAAGAGAGGAGATGAAGACGAGCCTCCTCCCTAACCATGCCAGAGTAAAGAAAGGGCAGCGAGTGTGCAGACCTACCACAGTTGTTGTGAGCTCTCAAACACTGAGATATGGACATTGTTCAGAGATGCTTTGCAGATTATGCATTAGAAAAGACTAGATGATGTGATACCTTGGGGTGGTGGCGAAGAAAGTCATTTCCAGATTAAGCTCCTTTGACCTTTCATTACTGAGAAATCAAACCACAGAGAGACCTCTAGCTCTAGACTGTGTCTAAGTGAACAGATGATGCTTTACTCTCCCATCCCCAACCACAACAGGAAACTTTGATGTGACCCTCATGAGTTCTCATGATTCATGGTACCTCACTCCAGAGTCTGGGTAGATTTCCATGAAGCCAGTCATTTGGTATAATGAAAAAAACAGCTAACCTTGAAATCAGAAAACTCAAGTTCAAGGTCAAACTCTGTCACTAGCTGGGTTACCATTGATTTCTCAAATGTTACCAAGGTTGTATAAGTAAGACTGTATTAACCTCTAGCAGTTATAAAACACTTTAAGGGTTGCAAAATACTTTATGTATGTTATTTTATTGGATCCTCACAATTCTGTGAGATAAAGGCTATTGTTTTCCCCATTTTATAGATAAGGAAACTGAGGCTGAAAGAGATAAGTCACATACCTAGTAAGTATCTGAGGCTTCATTTGATCCCAGGTCCTCCTGACCACCTGGCAGGTGCTTCGTCCACTGGTCCACCTAGCTGCCCCTAGGGAATGGCATCTTGCAGAAAGTAAGACTAGCTGAGTGTTGGAGGAAGCCAGGATGAGGAGGGATAAAGTTCCAGACTTGGGGCAGCCAGTGAAAAAGGCCAGAGTTGGGAGGAGGCAAAAGTCACGTGATACCAGAACAATTTAGCTGCAGAGAGGGGCCTACTGTGTAAAATGACTGCAAAGGTAGGAGGGATCTAGGTTAGTGGAAAAGGGTTTTAAGAAGCAAAAAGAAGATTTTATATTTAATCCTAAAAACAAAAGAGGGCCACTGGAGTCAATTGAATGGGGGCAGAGGCACGTGATTAGACCTGCTCTTTAGAAAGATCATTTTGGCAGCTGAGAGGAAGGTGGACTGGAGTGAGGGGAGGCATGGTGGCAGGCAGACCCACCAGCGGGCTATTGCATTGGTTTAAACATAAGGTGACGAGTGCTTGCACCAGGGTTGTTGAAATGTCAGAGGAGAGAAGTTACATGAAAGATGTTACTAAGATAGAGACAACAAGATTAGCAACTGACCAGATATAGGGGAGAAGGTGGGGAGGGACAGAGGAGAGTGAGGGAGGAGTCAAGGAAGAACCCTAGGTTATGATCCTGGTAACTAGAGGAGGGGGGTACCCTCCACAGTAATAGGGAAATTAGGAAGAGGAAAAAGTTTTGGGGAAACAATAATAAGCTCAGTTTGGGGGGTGTTGAGTTTAAAGTGATTACAAGACATTCAGTTCAAAATGTCTAATAGGAAGTTAGAGATGCAAGACAGATGGTCAGGAAACAAGCTAGCGTTGGATAAATCTGAGAATCATTCGCACAGAAATGGTAGTTCAGTCCTTGGAAGCTGAAGAGATCACTATAAGGGCAGTTTGGAGGGTGCAATGACTCCCTGGAGTCAGGAGGACCTGAGTTCAAGTCCAGCATCAGACACTTGACACTTAACTAGCTGTGTGACCTTGGGCAAGTCACTTAACCCCAATTGCCTTGTCTTCCCCCTCTCCTTACTCCCCCACCCCACAAATAAATAAATAAATAAATAGTTAGAGGGAGAAGAAAAGAGGACCCAGGACAAAGCCTTGGGCAACTCTCATAGTGACTTAAACCAAGAACCAGCAAAGGGGACAGAGAAGGGGCAATCAAACAGAAGAACCAGGATGGAGTTATATCATGAAAACCTAAGAGGGAAGAGAGAGAGTCCAGGAGAAGAAGGTAATCAACAGTGTCAAAAGCGGCAAAGAGGGCAAGAAGGATGAAGATTAAGAAAAGATCATTAGATTTGACATTTTAGATTGCCAATTACCACAGTTACCAATTAGAGGTTGTTGGAAACTATTGAGAGAGCACTTCCAGTTAAAGGATGGGGTCAGAAGCCAGACTGAAGACAGGAGGGAGAGGGAAGGAAGTTGAGGCATAGCTTTCTGAAGGAGTTTAGCCCCAAAGGGCACAAAGAGACATGGGATAATAATAAATAAGGATGGATGGATCAAGTAATGGTTTTTTGAGGATAGGGGAGACATGGGCATGTTTGTAAGCAACAGGAAAGTAGCCAGCAGTCAGGAAGAAACTGAAAATAAGTGAGAGAGAGTGGGGACTGTGGAGCGGGCAATCTGTTAGAGAAGATGGAATGGAATGGAATCATTTTACAAATGTAGAATGTTTATCCAAGAAGGGTGAAGGAGGAGAAAGTGGCAGGAGGCATCTTAGTGATATAAGATGAGGAGGAGAGGAGAAGAGGGAGCTCTCAGCAAATGACTTCAATTTTTTTCAGTGAAATATGAGGCAAGATTCTTAGCTGAGAAGGAAAAGGAACCATGGGAGTTTTGTAAAATCTTCTATGGTGAGTGGAATTGAGAATCAGGTAGGAAGGTGTAATAGGATTGCCTTTAGCAGTGAGGGTCCAAGTGAGATTGTTTAATGCAGATTTGTAGCAGGCCCAGTCAGCATGGGCTCATGATCTCTTCTAGCTTTTTCTCCAAAAGTCTGGAGGCCCCCAACTCTAAACAGCTCATCATATTTGTGGTGGATTTAATGTAGACTCTTGATTAGCTTAGCCCACTATATTCCCAAGCTCTTGAGTTCAAGAGATCCACCAGCCTCAATCTCCCAGTAGCAGGTTTTGTAGGTGTGCACCTTCATGCTAGGCTCCCCACCCCTCTATGTTCAATGTAATACATTCTAACAATAGGGAAATCAGAGTAATAATGGGGCTGGGCTTTTATTAAATTTGCATATATCCTGTTGCAGTGCTAGCCCCCACCCCTGGAAGTCAAGACAGATAAACAGTAGCTTTGATCATTTAATGGGGATTTCACATATCATTTCACAATGCAAGCAGATTCTTCTATGTAACAAAATCATCAAAAATGAAAACAAATAGCTACAACTGTAAACCAGCGCTGATTCCAATCACTAAGCAGGGTCATAGATTCAGATCTATAGAAGGACCTTAGTGTCGAACTCAAATAAGAATGGATCCTCAAAGGAGGATATTGACTTAGAAAACCACAAATTAACATTAGGTGGTGCAATAGATGGAGTGCCTAGTCTGGAGTCAGAAAGACTCCTCTTCCTGAGTTCAAATCGCAGACACTTACTAGTTGTGTGATCCTGGGCAAGTCACTTCATCTTCTTTGCCTCAGTTTCCTCATTTGTAAAATGAGCTGGAGAATAAAATGGCAAACCACTCCAATATCTGTCAAGAAAATCTCAAACGGGGTCAGAAAGATTTGGACGTGACTGAAAAAAAATGACTGAACGACAACAATTATATTTTTATATATTTTGTTAAACATTTCCCAATTACAATTTAACCCAGTTGGGGCAGCACTTGGCAGCTGGGCATTTTGTTAGCCACCTGCTATCTGATGGCATAAGTTGGACACCTCAGAGTTATTCCATCTCACTTATTTTACATACGAGGTATTGCCCCATTCATGTGTGAATCTTTTATCCACTGAAAGAAGCAAGCCAAATGATCTGATCATGTCTGTTTTCTTGTAGGAATGCTATAAATGCCTCCCTTTTATTTAATACATATCTTTTTGTCATCAATGATTGGTCTCGGGTTTACAAGTTATGTCAATTTGCAATTCTTTGCTTTTTAGAATATGTTGTTCCATTCCTTTCTTTGGTTTCTGGCGGGTGTAGAATATTATTGGGGTTTTTTTATTTAATTTCCTTAATGTTTAAATCTCTTTCTCCCAGTCACTTGCAGGATTTGTTGTTTGTCATTAGAATTGTTCAATTTAAACATTATATACCTTGGAACTTGAAGCTTAAGGCTTTTTCCTGGATTCCTCTTTTGTTGTTTGTTTTGTTTTCCAAATGTACTTCTCTTCAAAAGAAACTTGAGGAATAACTCCCTATTTACAAGAACATACGAGGAAACATTTTGGCAGAAATTAGGTTTAGATCAATATTTTATACAACATACTACAATAAATTCAAAATTGATTCAACCTAAATATAGTCCATAAAAAAGTTAGAAAATAAGTAGTTCAGGTGTGCTACACAGCTGTGGGTAAGAGGAGAATTCTTAACTAAATAGGCGATTGAAGTGATCACAAAAGATGAAATGTTAGTTCATAGAAATGATAAATAAGTAACACTGATGAAAATAAATAAATAAATGAAGTAATGAAGTTCAATAAAATTGAAGGCTTTTGCCCAAATAAATCCAATGTAAGTGGATAAGAAAGAAAGCTGTCAATTAGGTGGAAGGAGCCCAAAACTCTTCACATCAAATATTTTCTGTCAGGAGCCCGATAGCTAAGATTTGCCCAGAGCTAATACAAGTATATAAATCTGGGTTTCCAGTCAAGATAGCCCTAAATGGGAAGCAGCACTCTCAATCCCACACTCCTTCTGCAACAAAACCAACAAGTTCACACCAGACCAAATAATGACCAAGAAATTCAGCATTAACTATAGTAAATAGCATCTTCCATCCCAGAACTACAGAAATGCTCATCCAGCTGCTCTCTCCCTCCAAAAATATGCCAATGCCTCTCCGTGGGATAAGAGACAGGACACGCGTAACCTAAAAGAATCTGTTTATGGACATCAGAAGCAGGATGAAAAAGCCCCAAGGAGGGGCAGCTAGGTGGCTCAGTGAATAGAGCACGAACCCTGGAGTCAGGAGGACCTGAGTTCAAATCCAGCCTCAGACACTTGACACTTAACTAGCTTTGTGACCTTGGGCAAGTCACTTAACCCCAACTGCCTTGACTTTCCCCCTCCAAAAAAAAAAAAGAAAAAGCCCCAAGATTAGGACTTTGGAAGTTCCACAGAATAGCAGCTTGCTACAACCTCTGTGGTGCTCAGAACAGTCCAGGCTTGTGGGCTCTGATAGCCCTAACACTCTGTTCTGAGATGCCAGAAAGGGCCCTGAATATCCAACATTCTGAACCTCAGATACTCGTGGGAGCCTAACCCCAAAGAGGGAGAGATAATTACAAGAACCCAGGGTATCCTGAGTAAAATGAAGCAGGGCTGAATATCTTACTGAAAAATGCAGCAGGGAGTGAAGGCTGGCCCTGTAACAAAGCCCACAATTTAGGAACTAAAGCTAGAGAGAGGAAGAAATCAAATCCTACAAGTACCAAAAATTATTGCAGTTCTAATTCCATAAAAAAGCAGTAATAGCGAGCATTTATGTAGTGAGTTAACGTGGGCAAAGTATACATCATTCAATCCTCACAACAGTCCTGAGAGGTAGACGCTATTTATTATTTCCATTTTACAGATGAAGAAATTGAAGCAGATAAGAGTGTAAATGACTTAGCCCAGGATCACATAGACAGTAAAAATGTTAGGCAGGATTCAGACTCAGGATTCCCTGACTCCAAGTCTAAAGCTCTATCGTACCATCTCATTGTTTCTCAACGACAAGCAGAGATTTAAAGGAAAAAAAGTGGATTTTCCATAAGGTCAACATTAATAAATAGAAGAAATAAAATAAGAGATTAAAAAATCAAATTAAAAGCTCTAGAGGAAAGAATTGCAGGGGGGAGAGGGGAGAAAGTAACTTCAAAGAGAAAGTGATGAATCTTACCCAAGAAATGAAATTTCTAAAAATTAAAATAGTCCAAACAGAAGTCAATGATTTCACAAAACAGCATGAAATACTACCACAAAATCAAAAGACTGAAAAAAAGAAGAAAGTATGTGATATAGCCGATGTTGGAAACAAAAGACCTAGAAAACTGGTCAAAGATAGGTCATTTAAAAACCATTGGACTTCCTGGAAAAAAAAATATTTTTAAAAGCCTGTACACTCCATATTAATAAATTGGATGGAAAATAGTGGAAACTGCCCATGTACATTAGAACCAGAAGGCAAAATAAAAACAGAAAAAATACAGCAACCAACACCTGAAAGGAACCCCAATGAGGAATGACCCCAGTTATTGCCCAAATAACAACAGTAACAACAACAAAAGCATAAAAATAATAATAACATTTACAAAGTAATTTATAAATATTATCTCATTTGTACTCACAACAGCCTTGTGAGGTAGGTGTTATAATGCCCATTTTACAGATGCAGGAACTGGGGCAGATAGAGAGTAAGTGACTTGCCCAGGGTAACATAGTTACTAAATGTCTGAGGCCGTATTTAACTCAGGTCTTCCTAACTCCAAATCCAGCAGTCCATCCCACATCAAAGGAAAAATACTACAAGAATCCAGAAAGAAGGAGTTCAAATATCAAGGAATTATACTCAGGATGACGTAAGACCAAATTCTACTAAAAACCAGAGAGGATCTCGGAATACTATATTCCAAAACGCAAAATATAAAGGCTCACAATTGAGAATAACTTATGTGGCAAAACTGAATATAATCCTAGAGGGGGGAATGGATCTTTAATGAGATCAAAGACCTTCAAGCATTTCTGATAAAAACTCTGAAATAAAACACAGAATCCAGACAAATCTAGAAAGGTAAATTTATTGGAACAATCTAAAGATGTATGATGATATAGTGCTAACATCCTTATAGAGAAGGAGAAATAAGCATCCCTTTAGAGCTCTATTCCTCAAAGAGTATCAACAAAGTAAAATGTTTTAAAATATAGGTTCTTGAGGTGGATTGGTTCTGTTCTGTGGATATGAAGAGGAGAAAAAGAAGAGAGAGCAAAAGGAGGAATATGAGAGGGTAGAAAGGAATAAGTGGGATGTAACTTGGGGTACAGAAGAAAAATATACAAACATGAAGGACGGATTTGGGGGAGTGGACATATAAAGTTCACTCTTATCAGAACCAGACAAAGGAGGAAAACACATACGCACGTGACAAAATGACAATGATAAAATACATAAAAAATATATATATATAAAACTCAACCAAGAGACAAGTAAGGACTAATAGGAAGGATAACAACTAGGAAAGAAGTCACACAAGCAAAACAAAATCCTGAGATGGGAGTTAAAATGTGGAAGAAAGAAAAAAGAACTAATTAGAATGTATAAGGGTGCATTTGATTGTCTTTTAGACAGCTGGAGAATAGCTGAAAAGGCTATGAGATACGAATGTAATGGACTACTATTGATATGGCAAAAGTGACCATTTCGGAGCATCCTGGGTGTTACGAACTGATGCAGAGTGAAGTGAGCAGAACTACAACAATTTATGCAAGGACAACACTGAGGAAAAACAACTTTTCAGGACTTAATTCCAATCAAAATAATGACCAGCTATGTCTCCAGAGGACATTTGATGAAACACATTATCCACCTTCTGATAGAGGTGGCAGCTCAGAAGCTGCAGAGAAAAACATTTTAAGATGTGACCAATATGTGGAATTGTTTGCTTTGCTATGCTTACTTGTTGCAAGTTTTTGTTTTTGTTTTTTTGCTTTTTGGAGGGCGATTGGGGTTAAGTGACTTGCCCAAGGTCACATGGCTAGTTTTTGTGTTAGGTGTCTGAGGCCGTGCAAGTGTTTTTTTCTTTTTCTTTGGGTTAAAAAGAAGAGAGGCAGGTAGGTGGTGCAGTGAATAGAGCGCCAGTCCTGGAGTTAGGAGGATCTGAGTTCAAATTCGACTTCACACACTTAACACTTATACTAGCTGTGTGACCTTGGGCAAGTCACTTAACCCCAATTGCCCTGCCTTCCCCCCTCCAAAAAAGCAAAAAAATAAAAGAAGGTGAGAGGGGAGGGGAATCAGCACCAATGATGAGAAGAGAACTATAGCTGCATTTTTTTTAATTCACAGAAGAGAATGGAAAGAAATTCAGAAGGAAAAACAAATGAACATGACAGTTTTAAAAATAATGGGTAGAATCTATTCTATACTTTTTTAAACAATCAAATAGTTTGAAGTGGAGATTCATGGTTTCATACAGAATCCCCTTTTTTGTGTTTTTCTGATGTCTTCTGTCATAGAAATGCTTCCTTTTTCTTTGGCATCTAAGTTCAGAATTTTAAAAATGAACTTATGTATTTATTTTTATTATGCAGATAATAAAAGAAATAATTAAATAAAAGAAAAGAAAGGAATTAACTTTTTAAAAATATTTTCAAAATAAAATAAAAATGTATTTTACTTTTTATTCTAAACTTAGATGTCAACAAAAAAGAAACCGTCTCAATAATATATCACATACACATATGTATGTAATATAACATGAATTCATCCTACTGGAAAGCACTTTAGAATTAGGCTAAGAAAGGGCCTAAAATAACCCAGAGATCCCACTGCTAGACTACTGTATATACCAAGCAAGTCAAACATAGAATGAAAAAAAAAATCATGTAGTCATTTGACAAGCTTCTATTAGGTATTTGCTATGTGTTAAGTGTTTGAGATACTAAGAAAGGCAAAAATACTGTCCCTGCCCTCAAGGAGTTCACACTCTAATAGGGAAACAATGGGAAAGTAAATAGATATGTATAAGATACATATAAAGTAGTTGGAAAGCAATCTCAGAGAGTATAGCGCTAGCAGTAGTGGGGATGTCTGGTCCCTTGCAGAAGATGAAATTTGAATGAACCCTTTAAGGAAGCCAGGGGACCTAAGAGGCAAAGCATTCCAGGCCTGGGAGAAAGTCAGTACTTCCCTTCCTCTTCAGTCTCTTTCTCTCTCACCTCTTCCACCTTTTGGCTCTTACTGAAACCTGGCTTCCCCAATGACACAGCCTCCCTGGCCGCCCTTTCCAGTACCAGCTGCACCTTTATGTGTTCTCAGTTCACTGGTTGAGACCCAGGAGTCGGAATACTCCTTGCTCTCCATTGCCACTTCCAGATTCTTACTCAATGACTCAGGATCCTCTCTTCCTTTGAGGTTCATGCTCCTCATATCTACAACCCAAAGTCCTGGTGGCTGCTGTCAAGAGACCCGTAGGTCACTCTCCTTCCTTCCTTCCTCAATGAGTTCAATGCCTGGCTTGCAGTTTTTCTCTTCTCCTCAACTCCTGCCCACCTATGAGGGTCATCAACATATATATTGATTCTCCCTCAGATAGCCTAACCACTTAGTTCCTCAGCTTACCTTCCATGAGCTCCTCCTCCTCCTCCCCCCCTGGATTCCTCACTATCTCTTACCCTTCGTATCAAAGCAGTCACTAAGGCCTGCAGATTTTACCTTTCCAACATCTCTCCAGTAAGACCCCTTCATACTGCCACCACCCTGGTGAAGGCCCTCATTACCTCCCTCCAGGATTATGGCAATAGCATAATGGTGGGTCTGCCTGTCACAATTCTCTCCCCACTCCAATCCATCCTCCAATGTGCCACCAAAATGATTTTCCTGAAATGAAGAGCAGATCATCCCACACTGCTGCTCAATACACTTCAATGGCTCCCTTTTCCTCTAGTAGCAAAGACCAAACATTCTGTCTGGCATTCAGAGCCCTTCATAACCTAGCTTTCTCCTGCCTTTCCAGTCTTCTTACACCTTCCTCCCAGAAAGGTACTCTTCAATCCAACAGCACTGGTCTCTTGGCTCTTCTGGGAGCAAGACTCCATCTCCTAGCTCCAGGCATGTTCTCTGAGCATCCCCAAAGCCAGAACAGACTCCCTCCTCTGTTAGAACTACTGACCTTCCTGGCTTCCTTAAAATCCCAACTAAAACCCTATTTTCTAAAGGAAGCCTCCCCCAAACCCTCTTAATTCCAATGCTTTCCCTCTTTTAATTACTTCCTTTTTATCCTGTATATAGTTGGCACTGTATGTATTTTTTTATATATTGTCTCCCCTGTTAGATTATAAACTCCTTGAGGGCAGGGACTGTCTTTTGCCTCTTTATTTTGTATCTCAGTACTTTGCACAGTGCCTGAACATAGTAGTTGACTCATAAATGTTTACTGAATTGAATTGAAAATCATAGAGTCAGGAGATCAAATGTCACATGTGATGAACAGCAAAGTAGACTAGTATAACTAACCATGTAAGAGAGAGTAATCATGTAAAGATGGGGAGGAACCAGGTTGTCAAAGATTTTAAATGTCAAAGAGAAAATTCCGTATTTCATCCTGGAAGCAATAGGGAGCCACTGAATTTTAATGAGTAGAGAAGCGATGTGGTTTGACCAGTGCTTTAGGAAAATCCCTGAGTGGAGAATGGAGTGGGATGGGGAGAGACTGGAGGCAGGATGTTGCAATAGGCCAGGTGTGAGGAGATGAGGGCCTGCGCTAGGGAAGTCATTATGTGGGTGTAGAAAGGGGGCCATGTACCACAGGTGTTGCCGAGCTTCATTGCGACATTTTTCTTTCCAGTAGCAGAGAAATAGAAACAAGGTATATACCCATCAAATGGAGAATGGTTAAGTAAACTGTGGTACATGAACGTGAGGGAATATTATAATCATAGCCCTATGAGAAACATTGAATACAAAGAATTCAGAGAAATATGGAAAGCCTGCTACACTGGGAGGGAGTGAAGTGAGCAGAACCAGGAAAACAATCTATGCAAGGACCACACCAAGGTAAATAGGAAGAATAAAAAATTATGATAAAAAGATAACGATTAAGATTGGCCTCATAGAAGAGAAAGGTCCTTCCCTCCCTTCTTTGCAGAGGGTTGCACTAAGGAGGAAGACAGCATGTACTCACTGTCAGACTCAGTTTATGTGCTCATTAGTTTTGCTGGACTCTTTTCTGCACTCTTTTTCTCTCTTATTCTTTGTCACAAGGTATGGCTCTCTGGAAAGGCACTGGGAAAGTATCCTATTTGGAAATGAAAGAACTAAGAGCAAAAGACATGAAACACATTTTAAATTTTAATAAGTATTGATCATATAAAGAGAGAAAGATAATAGAAAAGTGTTCTGTAACATTGATTTCGGGTTTCTTTTTCATTTTCTTATAAATTTTTCATACTCTCAGCATCTGCATACATAGCATTTGGGCATCAGGAAATTCTAACCAAGAATGATGTGACAATTACCTGAGAAGAAATTTTAAAAACCACTCCATTCTAGCTAAAATTGGGGGCGAAGAGTGTCCAGTAATCAGTCAAAATCTTTACAGGAAGAACAAAGAAAAGACCACATCCTTTGTGGTGAGCGGTTGGGAGGGGTAGGAGTATGAGGGGTATACATTGGGAATTTAATACTCAAGTAGCTACTTATATTTACAATGACAAATAAATCATCAAAAACAATAGGAATTTCCCTTTTTCCCCTTCTTTTTGTCATAATTTTTCCACTGCTAATTTCAGGAGATAAGAAATATTTACTTGCAGGCAGCCAGGTGGCAGAGTGATAGAACACCGGCCCTGCAGTCAGGAGGACCTAAATTGAAATCCAGACTCAGATACTTAACACAAAATTAGCTGTGTGACCTTGGGCAAGTCACTTAACCCCAACAGCCCTGCCTTCCCCTCTCCAAAAAAGAAAAAAAAAACAAAGGACAGACTTAGACAATTCTCCAAGCAAGATATCTTTTTATTAGCAAGGGCATGTAGCCTTATAACACGGGAGTCTTATAGCATGCCTCCATTTGTGCCAAAGACCTCAGCAAGTGACGATACCACCTTTTAACCCTATGTGCAGCTTTCTTCTGATTGACCTGACGGTACATTATTAGGACCTCCCCTGGAAAAGGTAAGGCAACCCTGATTGGTGGATATTTTGATGAGGAGGTGAGCTAAGAATTCTCAGCTCTTCCCTATTACTTCAGTGTTAGGAGGTTAGGAAAAGCCAAGCCATAAGAGTCACGCCTGGGGAGAGCCTTACCTGCTGGCCAGCAGATGCCTTGGGCCCTAGGAATAATCACCTTAATTACACCTTTCAGAAACTGCTTGATCTTCAGATGTGGGGTCTGTCAAAATGAGGGAAAGGATGGATCACATAGAAATGTGGGCTAAGTGAGATGATCCAATATTAATTCTCTTCAATACCCTTTCCTCTACACCATACAGGCACTGCTGCTACTTTTCTTTTAAAAGATTTAATAGCCATCTGCTTACCAGCCCAGGTGGGGTTCCTTGATTCTTTTTACCCCATAAATAGAAGCCAATTTGAATTCTATTCCCTATCCCCCACAGCTTATCCCTTTATTCCCATCCCCCTCCGTCCTACCCTCCTTCAATGCCCCACTCCAAACTACCCAGTCTACCCTTCCACTGCGTTCTCTGGAATACCTGTTCTACAGTTAACAAAGTTGTTTTCATCTAAAATCTTTTCCTTTCCCATCCTTCCATCGTCTGGCATTCACTGATACCTGGTCCTCTCCTGTTAGCATCATAAGCTTGGCTACTCTCTCCAAGCCTAGTTGGTCTTTCACTCAACGGTGTGAGAGTCAGAATATTCTCTGCTCACCATCACCATCTCTCCTCCTTGGTTCATTCAATCCAGATTCATCATCAATTCAATATTCTGGTAACTGTTGTCAACTAACTGAGGGCACTTCCTTCCTCAACAAATCCAGTCCCGGGCTCAGAGTCTTTTGCTCCACCCTAACCACTGCTTTCATACAAAGGGACTTCAGTATTCATATTCATATCCCTTCAAACAACCTCTTACAAGTTCTTCAAGCTACTCAATTCCCATCTCACTTCAGCAGCCCATAGAGATTGTCATGCCCTTGATCTTCCAGAGGTGAATGTTTAATAACTGTCTCTTTGGGGGGGGAAGTACATTTAACACACATATGAATTTAATCTGCATTTTTTATATTTTTCCATCACTTTCTTAAGTCTAAAAAATCAACAAAACAATAAATCATGCCCTGATTTGTAGCATGTGCCAATTTTCAAGGTGAAAATGCTCAGACTGAAAATTTTAGCTCTTAATAGGACATGGTTCCAGCAAATTCAATCAGGCAACATTTTTTTCTGAGATTTTCAGGAAGTAAGCACAAATCTACCCCAAAGAATAAGCCCCAGTGAAAGCATTTAGAAGCTTTTCAAATCCCACCATGGTAGAGTGGCTCACTCAAAAGAGAGAGGAAGCAAATGTTGCCTTGAGAACATAAGAATGCCTTTCATATGCACAGGGGCCATCCAATAGAGCAGCCTCTCCTGGTCAACCATGTAGAAACTCTGGGACCTGCTTCCAGTCAAGAGGTGTCCCATTTAGGAGCCCTTGGCATTTTGGTGCGATGTGGCAAGCCCTGAGTGGTTCCTTGGACCTTCTCCTGCTCCCTTGATGGCAGCCCTGAAATGGGCCTCCATGCCAGTTCTAAGAGTTCAGCCCTTGGTTCCTTGGTGGCTAGTAGTGTGCCTTGTCTCTAGACTCTCTCAGAAAGAGGAAAGAAGAAGGGGTAATATTCTTTCTTCCCCTTCTGCAGTCAATCCCACCTTATTTCCAACGGAAAATGAACTCAATTAGGTAAGTTTTTACCCAGAACTCTGGCTGTCTCTTCTGCCTGGTATTTCCTTGCCTAAGCATGTGATCAAATCTTATTTTGGGGATAGATATGTGTGGGCAGCTAAGCGGTACAATGGAAAGAGCACCAGGACTGGAATTAGGAAGACTTGAGTTCAAATCTCTCCTCAGACACTAACTGTGTGACTCTGGGCAAGTCATTTAACCCTGTTTGCCTCAGTTTCCTCATCTGTCAAAAGAGCTGGGGAAGGAAATAGCAAACCACTCCAGTATCTTTGCCAAGAAAAGTCTATATAGGGTCATGATGAGTCAGACACAACTGAAAATGACGACACAGCAACAACAAAATGTATAGGCTTGAAGGTGACCTTGTGAATTGAGAGGTCTCCATGTCCTGAGTCCAAGTGAGTTTGAGCTGACTGGTGGGAGGGGAAGCTTCTACATTGGAGAGGACTGCCCCTGACAAGACCTGCTCTCCAGCCTCCTCTTTCTGGAACTAAAACTCGCACTCATAAACCTTGGGCTCGGATTGGTGAGCACTGCCCAGTCTCAGGCCACCATGACACTTCCCAGACATCTCTACACCATATTGCTGCTTTCAGTCCCGACCCCTTCCCCCTTTACCAACTCTAACTAGAACAGCAATCAAATCAACACTACCATTCCTGGCTGGGCTATCTCAATCAAGTGCCCTGTTACTCCAGTTGCCATTCTCTCTGACGTCCCTCTCCAAAATACACCTTGGACCCCTCTGTGTGTTGTCTTACCCTATTAAATTATGAGATCCTTAAGGGTAGGAACTATCTTGTTCACTTTTATCTGTATCTAGCACTTAACACAATGCCTGGCAAATAATAAGTGCTTAAATAAATGGTTTTTATTCATTCATTCAAGCTTGGCCATTTTGTTTACAGTCATATACCAAGAGGAGTTGGTTGGACCACCTTCACTAAGGTGAAATGTAAATGCATAATGAAAAGTCCTAAAATACACTTTATATCCTGATGAGGTTTAAGTATCACCCTCCTGTCATTTCCAACAGTTGTTATGCATGAAATTATTGAATTCTCTTTTAAGTTTGTTACTTTCAAATGTGCACCTGTGACTGTCCTGTGTAACAGAGCTGAGCCCCCTCTCACTAAAGGACAGACTCTCTAAAACTGAAGCCTTTTCAAACCACCTGCCGGGTACAGAATACAGTAACTCAGTCCTTGTAGGCCCAGCATGTTTCATTTTTTAAAAAATTTGTCATAAAATCAGCCATGACAACCACAATAATGGTAAGAGAAGCAAGAGGCAACACTTCCTTTGAGGGTTTTTTAGTCACTATGTGTTAACCAGTCTTGTTTTTTGTTGTTTCTGTCTACGTTACCCACTGGGCTCCCCACCAAAACCAGCAACAAAGAGCTCTGTTTCTGAAATCTATGACGTATCTCTTAAGTGGTGGGAAAAGCAGAAAGAATGAGATCAGACTAGTCACACTTGAAGGTTTCAATCATGATTTATCAGAAATAGATAATACGTTTGAGTCCAGCAGCTGGTGGGCCTTGTGAATTCATCATCAAACAACTTAAAGAACCATAGAAGGGTCTGTTTAATACTCTAGCACATCACAGCTCCCTGTCAGGTATAAAAACTAAATTTGTTTCTAAGACACTAGAAGCTAAATAATGTTTCCTCAAAAGCTGAAGCTAGTAATTCTTAGAAAAATTTTTTTCCTCGATTTGGACAGAAGTGACAAAATCTAGCTTCTTCTTTCAGCTAAACATTTCTTCCTTAGCCCATGTATTCTTTTAAGAAAAAAAATTCCCTGAGATATTTAAATTTTGCAACAGTCTGAGAAATTTTTGAAGCTTCAGAAACACCAAATTCTTTTTAAAACACAAACTCAAAGAGCTTCAAGAATCTATATTGTCCAGGGGTTCTTAATCTAAGAATTTTATGAACTTGTTTTTTGAACACTTTGATATAGCAATATAATTTGTTTCCTTAATAATCCTATGTATTTTACTTTATGTACTTAAAAACATTATTCTGATGCAGCGTGTATATGTGAGATGTATTTATATATAGGGGTTGTTTAAATACAGTTTGCTGGGAGTTTTATATATAGATATAGATGATACAGATATATATCTATAGATATGAAATCTCATCCACTCCTCTCCAAGGAGACTTTGATTCTTGCCTAGGGGGAAGCAAGAGAAGGGATCATGAGGTTGGCCATTCTATTCTCCTCTGAGAAGAGAGACGCTGGAAAAAATAATACCTATTTCCCCTACCCTTAAATATTGCTGGTCTAAAGGCATGATTTTAAGAATAACAACATCAAAGCCACTTATCTAGTCATTATCCTTTTAAGTCAAAATCCTAATTTTACATCCATAGGCTTAATTCTTTCCCACCAAATATTAGCTGCATGAAAGACCATCATTAATAGGGAAAAACTAGTAAGCTCATTCATTTATCCAACTTGATAGAAAACAGAAATCAGAGATATTGTATGGATTCAAATATACAGAATGAATGAACTAGATAGCTCAACCAAGAGATGGGCCCCAACATTGCCCAAGGAGAAATTCCCCCAAATCTCTCTGGTGTTGAGAGATGGGACATGTTGGGACATGTTGTGACATGGTCTCTTTTATACATCTGCCGCTTCCCAAAGTCTTTTTTTTTTCCTCCTCCTCTCCAAAATTGGTCCCAAACAGAGTCTGGAGCCATGTACATCTTTTCTTGAAGCCGGATGGGTGGAACACCTCTCTTTTCCAAAGCTCTCCCCATTGTGCAGCACTGAGTTATCCTTCTTTCCACCAACCAGGAATCATGTATAAGCAGCAACAATACCTTAGGATTGAAGCCTGGGTTATACTGAGTAGGGGTTAAAAGGCTTCACCAGAATGCCAGAGGTCAATAACAACCAAAAAAAA
>CM053580.1:309726339-309746171 GCA_028627135.1 Pseudochirops cupreus
TTTTCTTGAAGCCGGATGGGTGGAACACCTCTCTTTTCCAAAGCTCTCCCCATTGTGCAGCACTGAGTTATCCTTCTTTCCACCAACCAGGAATCATGTATAAGCAGCAACAATACCTTAGGATTGAAGCCTGGGTTATACTGAGTAGGGGTTAAAAGGCTTCACCAGAATGCCAGAGGTCAATAACAACCAAAAAAAAGAAAGGTTAAGAACCCCTGATCTAATTCATTTCTTTTCCCCAACACCTCCAGACAAGAATACAGCTAACTCATTCTCCAGAAAGGGAAAGAGACCAGAGGGCATCAGCCTGGGGATGGGTAGGGATATTATTCCACTCAGGGCTGACAAATCCAATCCATTTTTACATTTCTTAGAGACAGCTAATAAAAGATCCAGTTGATAATTGACTGTTCATATAGTTTTTCCAGACTAAACTCATTGGATTTCAAAATATCTTCTTTTCCCAATTAAAATCACACTCCTTGAAATATCATCTGAGAAAGTTGGTATCTTTTTACGTAAAAAAGAAAAAAATTAGTCACATCACTAACGAACAACTTCAGTAGTATTATGACTCAAAGGGGGTCCTCTCCCTTCCCCCTGTCCTAAGTCTATGTGTTATCCCTCAATACTGGTAAATCTATGTAAGGCTGGAGGTCAACCATGCTTTGTTTCCTAACACCAATCTTTGAGAGGGGGAAAAACTAAGTGGGTTAAGAGGTATGAAAGAAAACCACATCCTCCTTTAATTTTTTTCGGTATATATTAAAGAGCATCAGTGCTCAAAAACACTCCCAGGAGTAGGTGAGTGCAAGCAAAAATGGACTCTGCTTTGACTTCCTTTGTCTCCTTGCTCGCTGGTGTCACATTCCTACTGCTAATACCGGGAGGTAAGTCTGTTTCTGCTTATTTCTGTCCCAGTCCTTAAATGTGCAGGAGGAGACCTTCATATTGTTTCTGCCAGAAACAAAGGAGAAGTGATTGTAGCTTGCAGAACTTTTACATTTTTGGCATTCTTTCTTGACACCTAAAATGCTCACTTCTATTTTAGAAAGAAAATTTTTTCATCATTCTATCTAGGGAAAAAAAAAACATTGAAGCCACTGGCATTATCTACTCAGATAAGCAAGAGAAATTCAAAGGGGCATCATTGCCAGCTTTAAGCTTTACATTTGCCAAAAAGAACAATGCTGGAAACTAGTCAAGTCACAATCTCTAAGTGCTCTAGGCAATGTTCTAAGACTATTAAGTTGTAGAGAAGATGGCCAGTCCCTGAATCTATGTCACATGGACCGTATCATATGACCGATAAAAGGCATTGCATTTTATTTGGGGGGATAGAGGAGGTATAATTTATTATCCATAAACTCTCATAAAGCTTATCTAGTAGTCATGAAGAAATATGTTGGACAGCTGGCAATAGGCTTCTAATAGTCTCTGAAATTGAGCAACCAAAGTTACAGGGTTAATTACATATACTCATAATGAGAACTCTGTATGCAGAGGTATATGCAGAGGTATGATGGTAAATGTTTGACAAGTTCTCCAAAAAACATAATGAAATGGACCCACAGCACACTTTTAAGTTTAGTCTAAATTTTTAACATTCACTCCATTGCTTATTAAGTCTAAACAATCAACCAAAAAAAATTAAATCGAGCCTCGATTGGTAGACCTTGCAGATTTCCAAGGTATAAATTGCCACACTAGAAATTTAATGAGCTGCCTTATCAATTGGTTCAAGCTGACTCTACTGTATCACCTTCTCCATACTCCTAGGCAAGTATCTTCAAACAATTCCAGATTATCATCCAAAAATGGTATTTTACAAAAGCAAAAGACTATTTGTGTAGCATTCCATCACCTCCCCTAGGAGGTGAAAGCTGTGGTCCTGTGCCATGGCTGAATCTCGGCTTTCCTACTCTGGACTAGAATTGAAAAACCCAAACCTAATCCTATGTCATTCCTAGTATGACCACAACTGGAAGGACAAATCAGAAAGAACATTATGATGGGAAGAGGAAGATAGCAGTTGCTACTAATAGCCCTCAGGAGTACAGGAGTCTTTCACTTCCACTCTAAGGCTGCTTAGAAAGTTGATAAGAATAGGAAAAGCCAAAACTTCTGGGGTGGGTTTCTTTTTATAAGTTGGAATATTATCCTGCAATTGCTGAGGTATTTTTCTTGGAAAGATCTAGGCAAGATCTCATCACAGCAGAGAAATTGAGCTACAGGGATATAAGGGTCTTGGGGGGCTCTCCTGACTTGTCTGCTTTCAACTCTGTTTTGCACATCCTTAAGGAATTCTTGTGTTTCCTGTTGTGCTATGCAATGAGATTTTTGGGGTTTGGGACAAAGGTTTTAAGTAATGATTTCTCTAGGACACCTAGGTGATGCAGTGTATAGAGAGTCAGTCCTAAAATCAGGAAGACTCATCTTCCCGAGTTCAAATCTGACCCCAGACACTTGAACATTTCCATCTGGATGGGAGGGCCCATCTCCATGTCACCCACAAAGACCGTGTTGATTTTGAGGGTCTTTGGGGGAGGGAATGGTATGGTCACTTAACCTTCTTTGCCTCATTTTCCTCAACCATAAGATGAGCTAGAGAAGGAAATGGCAAATCACTCTGGTATCTTTGCCAAGAAAACTCCAAATGGGGTCACAAAGAACTATACATGACTGAAACAGCAACCATGGTTTCTCTGTGCTATGTAAATTTGTACAGGTATAAAAGCAAGACTGTAGGCTCCTTAGGAGCAGCGATTGTTTCATTCTATGTATTTATAATCCTGGCACCCAACACAGTTCTGACACACAAATTTTTGTTGAGTGATTAGTACAATGGATAGAATACTAGACTTAGAGTCAGGAAATTCCGGGTTCATATCCCACATCAGACATACTAGGTGTGTGACCCTGGGCAAGTCACTTCATCTCCGACTGCCTAACAAAATGGATCCACTGTATCCACTGGAGAAGAAAATGGCAAACCTCTGTAGATAACTATATAGCAATATAATTTGTTTCCTTAATAAGCCACTTTGCCAAGAAAACCCCAAATGGGGTCACAAAGAGTGGGACATGACTGAGATAACCAAACAACAACAAAAATGAGAAATTACAATATGAAAAACACTGTCGCCAAAGGAAATCACACTACAGGCCAAAGACTCGGAGGTAAAGTTGTGACTGAAGGACTGTTTGTGTCCATTGCATTAAGGGATTTTGCCAGGGCCTATGGGCAGGAAGGAGCTCTGCTCCTCAGAACTAACCCATACCCCAGGATCACACTCGTGGCAACCTAAGGGCCACCTGCTCTAAGGAGCACCACTCCAGACAAGTACCATTCATGCTCCCCAAATGACTACAGACTTGCTTCAGCCCAGTCTTATCTATTTGCCCTCAGGTTCTCCAGATATTACTAGGCCAGTGATTTGTCACAACTCCAACCTGCACCCTATTCCCCCATACCATTCCCTCCCACAAAAACCCTCAAAATCAACATGGTCTTTGTGGGTGACATGGAGATGGGCCCTCTCGTCCAGATGGAAATGCTTAAATGTAGCATTTCCAAGAGGAATGAAGAAGCAGTTCTTTTCCATGCAGCCCCTCCAGGAAAGATTGGCTATTATTTGAATCACTTTTTCTTTTAACAGATTCCTGTGTAGATATAATTGGAGGGAATGAAGTATATCCTCATTCAAGACCCTACATGGCCTTAATTCATGACAGAAAAAATTTATGTGGAGGAGTTCTGATCAAAGAAAACTGGGTGATAACTGCAGCTCACTGTATTATGTAAGTAAGCACTTTGGCTCCTTCAAAAAACTTTTTAAATTAATTTTGCTGACCTGCCCCGATTCTCCATGCAGATTAACAGGGAAGTAAAACAGTGGGGTAGAAAGAGCAGAGAGACAGGTTTTGCAGAAGGAAAAACTTACTAACAAGTGAACCCAATATTGAATAAGTTGCTATCATAGTTCCTGCTAATAGGTTCGGAATGTGAACTGGGACTTTTGAGAAGATAGTGTTATATAAAATAAATGTGTGTCTTTAGAATGTTGCAATTTTGTAAATCTGAATAATTGAATGTTTTGTTTTGTTTTGTTTTCTGAGGGAGGGAGAATTGAAGAGAGAAGGTAAGAGAGGAGACTAGTTCTCCAAAGAAAATAAAGAATCTCAGGTTAGGGGGCAGCTAGGTGGCACAGTGAATAGAGGACTGGCCCTGGAGTCAGGAGGACCTGAGTTCATATCTGGTCTCAGACACTTAACACAAAACTAGCTGTGCGACCTTGGGCAAGTCACTTAACCCCAATTGCCCTGCCTTCTCCCCTCCAAAAAAAAAAAAGAATCCTAGGTTGGTTTTTTAAAAGCCTTTAATATAACTCTTGTTTGTTTGTTTGTTTTAAATCCTACCACCTCATTACCTAACTTCCCTGTACAAGAATACCCAGATTGGTTTCTGCCTAACCCCTGATGTTTTCCATATACCTATCCATTGTATCTACTTGGCTTTTCTGGGGAAGTCCAAAGCTAGGGTCTTGAATTCCCCAATTAATCTGTGAATGGACAAGCCTGCCTTCCCAAGGACAAAAAGGAGCAGGCCCAGGGTGCACATGGGAATATAACCCTCTCCTCAAAACCCATTTGCTGAAGACTCCTCTGAAGGAGATTGATGACTCCAATGTCCCATGCCTGCATGATGGGTAAAATTAACAAGAGCTTGGGAGAAGAGAGATCCTGGTCTTCTACCCTACAGTTTTGAGAAAGAAGACACATGGTCCAGATTCTCTTCAAGTCCCTCAACCTGACTGAGGCACTGGCCTCCTCTGCATGCCAGCTTTTTCCTCAGTCTTTCTTTTCCTTAGGGAACTAAAGAAAGTCTGGAACTGGAAATTAGAAAATCAGTCTCCCTCTTCTCCCAAGCTCTTATCCACTCTCTTCCCTGGCCTCCATGAAGGCATGGGGCATTGAAGTAATTAATCTTCAACAAAGAGTAGTCTTATTCAAATGGGCTTTGAAGCTAAATGACACACTTTCTGCAAAATGTGGCATCACCTCAGCAAGTGTGATGAGACTTTACGTGACTCTTAGTAAGGAGCAGAGAATGCTACAAAGCCCAACAGTAGGGTAGTCATTTATTCCTTTCTCTTAGGGCAGCTACAAGGCCCATTGGATAGAGATCCGGGGTCAGGAACACCTGAGTTCAAATCCTGCCTCAGGAACTTACTAATTGTGACCATGGGCAACCTGTTTGCCTCCATTTCCTCATCTGTAAAAAGAGCTGGAGAAGGAAATGAAAAACCACTCCTTAAAAGTAGTTCCTGTGTTATAGAGTGTCAAAGGTTTACAAAACACCTTACAGGTGTTATTTCATTTGATCTTCACAAAAATCCTGTGAGGTAGGTGCTGTCATTACCCCTCACTTTATAGATGAGGAAATAGACTGAGAGAAGTGACTTGCCCAGGGTCACATAAATAAGTGTTAGAATTTACTCCTCTTCCTGATTCACAGTCCAGCAGCTATCCACTGTACCAACTACCGGCCTCTCCTCGTAGACAGTGTTGTTTAGTTGTGTCTGTCCCCATTTGGGGTTTTCTTGGCAGAGATAATGGAGTGGTTTGCCATTTCTTTCTCAAGCTCATTATACAGATGAGGAAACTGAGGCAAACAGGGTTAAGTGACTTGCCCAGGGTAACACAGCTAGTAAGTGTCTGAGGCTGGATTTGAACTCAGGAAGATGAGTCTTTCTGATTCCAGGCTGGCATTCTGTCCACTTTGTCACATACCTATCTTTAATATATTGTATTAGTAATAGGTAGATATATACTATCATTAATACTACTAAGAAGAAGATGAACTTATACAGCAATACTTTATTCAACTACAAAAAAAAACCAGTTCTTTTAGTCATTTGTGCACTAAAATAGTCCAGAGAACATTAGTTAAATATTGCTTATTTTAGGACCATTTCTATCTGAATGCTATCCCCTCCAAAAAAGATGACAACGAGACAAATAACCATAATGCCTTAGATATATAGACACTTTGGAGTTTTCCCAAGTACTTTTGCATCCCTATACCTACAGCAGATATGGTATTTCAACAATATACCCCTTTACACACAGATGACATAGCTAACTTCATAAAATGGCATAGGCAGCAACTATTGGGAATTATCTAATACTAACCGCTTCATATCTGGTTCAGAGCAAAAGCAACCAAGGTCACTCTTGGAGCTCACTCAAGAAGCAAGAAAGAGCCAGAACAACAGAGTCTGACGGTTAAGAAAGAGTTTCCCTATCCATGCTATGACCCCAAAACACATGAAGGCGATCTTAAACTTCTTCAGGTATGCAATTTCCAATTTCTTCTTTTATATATAGAACTGCTATGAATTAGTCAACACATCAGGCATTGGTCTTATAACTGTATGGAACTGATCAAAGGTGTTTCCTGATCAACATGATGACTTTACTTTGGGAAGGATTTTTGAAATATCTCCTGATTCAGGGAACCCCCAAGGGGTCATTGGATAGATTTCACAGGGTCTCTGAATTTGGATGGAGAAAATACAGATCTTTACTTCCATATAATTGGTTTTCTTTGTAATCCTATATATTTTATTTTGTGCACTAAAGAACATGAAACAGAAAAGGCGTCCATAAGCTTTACCAGACTACCAAAGAGATCTGACACAAAAAAAATTAAGAACCCCTACTATCAAGTGCCTGCTGGTGCTGTGTCGAGAGAACGACACTCTCCTACTTACATCTCAGTGACTAGGGCTATCCTCAAGTTGAATTGGTTGGTTTGAAGCTACCCTTTGGTACCTCCTGGTCCACAGATTTCATGGATAGGAGCTGCCCCAAGATGAACTGATTGATTCCCAGAGTTATGGGACAAACTTTCAGAAGCTCCATCACATTAGAGGGGAGATAATATAACAGTCTGTTTAAAGGAGCTTTCATCAAGAACTTGGGCCCTTTTCCTTTTTCTACTAGAGACATCCTATGAGTGCAGCAGGTGTTGGGAGTGAGGAAAGTAGGGAGGAGGGAGAGTCTCTCCTCAGGAGCATGAGAATGGTTGCCTTGTGGCAAAAGCACATATCATAAGCAGACATGCCCACAGTCGTAGCTAGGTGGCCAGTGGATAGAATGTCGGGCCTGGAGTCAGGAAAGCCAGTGTAGGGAAGGGTAATTAAAAAATTTCCTTGATAAACTCCCTAAATATCAAAAGATTACATATTTAAAGCCAGAAGAGACCTCCGAGATTCATAGATTTACAGTCGGGAAGGAGCTTGGAAGTCCAACTCTCTTATTTTGTAGATGAGGAGATGGTCACTCAGAGGTTAAGTGACATGTAGCTTACATGTCAGAGATGGGATTGGAACCCAGATCTTCCTAACTTCAAACCCAGAGCCCTATCTATTGTGCCATGCCCTTTCATTAGTTTCATGGATTTTCATTAAAGTCAGCAGATCTACCAACTCCATAAGCTGCCTTAGGGTTTTTGTGTAATTTTTTTTATAAGACAACTTTTATTTTACCCCTCTAAGAATCAAAGGATTTCCAGGAGTCCACTATAATTAAATTGCTCCTCCCACTTTCTGGGACCCATACCAACCTCTAGTCTTACAGTACTACCCTAAGGGTTAGGACTTGATGAATACACCATCAGAACCCGTGACCTTTGGAGGCTATAATTATGTAAGGCAAAAGCCAAGTTTTGCTCCCCTCACTTCAAGGTTCAGGCCACTCCCATTCTCCCAGCCTCAGGTCTCATGCACTTGATCTGTGGTCTTGGAATTCTTGATATTATTCCAGAAGTTTGGTGTCTGAGAACACTTCCTCAGAACTCCCTTCCCCTGCCCCCAACACTAGCCAGGTTACTCCTCTCTAGCTGCCATCTTTCAGACCACACGCTTCTGCCATTGCTTTCTATGAATGCCATATCTGGAGAGGAAGGGGATATTTTGGGGTTGGGGGGGAACAATGTTGGGAAAGCTGTGAAAAAGCACGGTTTCGTGTACACACAGAGATGCATTCTTGGGTTTCTGGTCTCTGATGTGCGCTCAGTTCTGTCTGGATCTCTCCAATTTGCATATATTTAATTGGTAACAAAGATGGGCATTATTCTACTATCCTGTCCTGATAATATAACTGTTTACATTTGTTATCCAACAGCTGAATGGGAAAGCAAAGATTACGAAGGCTGTAAAATTATTGGAGCTGCCCCAGAGTGGAAAAGACGTCAAACAGGGTACCGTTTGCCAAGTTGCAGGATGGGGGAAAATAGTCAACAAGCCCATTAAGTTTGCAGACACTCTGAGAGAAGTCAATGTCACTGTTATCGACAGAAGAATCTGCAATGATAAAGATCATTACAATCTTAAACCTTTTATTGGACCGAACATGATTTGTGCTGGAAATATAAATGGTGGGAAAGACTCGTGTGATGTAAGTAAAAGAACAAGTTGGAGTCAGTAATTACTTTGTCAGGTAAACAGAATAGGTAAACAGGGATAGAATGAATGATTTGCCTTTCTAAAATGAAGGAGATTCTTATGGGTGAGGCCTAGAAGAGTCTGGGGAGGGAAAACAGAAGCAGAGAGATCAATGTGGGTACCTGTAGCACCAATGCAATATTTACAGAGCCCACAATTACAATAAAGACCATGACTATAAATACTGCATGACATTAGATTGCAAAATATAACAAACTCTCCATATAGAGGACAGAACTAAAGCATTTATTTAGACACCAGAAAACTGAATCCCAAAACCAGTAAGCTGATTCCATCATAGTACCAAAGATATTAAGAAGCCATAATAACACTGAGAGCCACAGCATCCTTTAGCCTTCCCACAAACTAATATTAGATCAATATCTACTCATGAGCCTATCTGACTCCTTGCCTGAACCTCCTATCTCTTCCACCATCTCACTAGCTCTGATTCTCAGCTTCCTGTGGACTCTGCTCCAGCGTTTAGCAAATTCCCTCCATCACAAGTTCCATGTGATTACATTCAGCCTATTAGGGGGCAGAGTTTGCTTTCAAAGCAGGGGAGGTTTTCAAATTCCCATTCCCATTACAGTGCCCGGCCACTAGAAACAGTTGTAGTCCATGTAGCTGATCAATACCTTGTGGCTTCTTTTTCTCAGTCTCCAGTCATATTCTTTATCATTCTATTCCTCATGTATCCAAGTCACGAAGTGATACCTTAAGGGGGCAGAACCTCACTCCTCTTCCTCAACTCCTTTTCAACTCTCTCTGCCAACTCATCAAAACATATGTCCTCTGTCCTAAGTCTTAAGGCCTCCTCTTCTCAGAAACACATGCCGACAAGTGCATGGAATCCTAGATCTGGGAGGAACCTCACAAGCCACCTAGCCCAACCCCATCATTTTACTGAAAAGGAAGCTGAAGACCAGGGACGATGTGAGATGCCCACAGTCACACACAGAGCTAACATCAGAAGCAAGGTTTTAAACTCAGCTCTTCTCACTATTCTATGTGGTTTCCTTCACCCTTAACAAATAAAAGCTATTGCTGTGAATTTTCAGCACCAAGACAAGCCTGCAAAGGAGATGTGTTTGATCAGACCTCTCAGGTGCGCAGTTCCCTTACTCCACCTTCTCAAATGGCTGGCTAGCCTTGCTTAACTATGCCTGAAAGTGGCCAGATGGTTGGCATAAATGGTAACTTACTTCTGTGGGAGGGCTACAGCTAGGACTTCAAGGATCCTGCCCATCAGCCACCAGACTCCTCTGCAGGCAGCTGTATTTTGGCTCCAGTTCAGACTGATAACAACAACTAGCATTTATAAACAGCTTACTGTGTGCCAGCTACTATAATAATAACAATATGTATATATGCATATACACATGTATGTATGTTTCTCATATAGATAGATATAGATATAGATATAGATATAGATATAGATATAGATATAGATATAGATATAAACTTCTACTATATGCCAGGAACTGTGCTAAGTGCTTTACAAATATTATCTCTTTTGATTTTCACAACATCTTTAGAAGGCAGGTGTTATCACCTCCGTTTTACAGTTCAGGAAACTGAGGCAAGCAGAGGTTAAGTGACTTGGGCAAGATCATATAGGTAATATCAGAAAGGAGACTTGAACTGAGGCTCTCTAATTCTAGAGCACATCTCAGCATGTCATTGGTTGCTAAAGATTTACTAATCCAAATGAAACCTAAGAAGAGATATCTGTTCTGATATTTTTGTTTGGCCATTATTGGGTTTGGGGTTGGATTGCTGATCCGGTTTGGCTTTGGTTTGGATTTTTGTTTTTGATTGTTTTTTGGTAGGGGATAAATCATAAAGGGGGCAGTGAGGTGGTATATTGGACAGAGCTCTGGGCTTGGAGGATTTGAGTTTAAATCCAGCTTCAGACACTAGCTGTGTGATCCTGTGCAAGTCACTTAATCCTGGTTGCCTCAGTTTCTTCATCTGTAAAATGAGCTGGAGAAGGAAATGGAAAACAAGTAAATCTCAAAAGGAGTCACGAAGAGTCAGACCCAACTGAAATGACTGAACAACCCACAAAGAACTTAAACCACCAAGAAAGACGTCTTTTCTTGGACTTCAGTCTCAGGGTCTCAAATATATTTGACTAATTTGCTCTTTGATACAAAACCATTACTTTTAATTAAATTATTAAATTCACCGTTTCCAGAAATTTTCTCTTTTCAAAAAGAAAAGATTCTGATTAATTCCAGATGATGAGGGGGAAAAAAAACAGGAAAAAAAAAAGATGTAGCTGCTGCTGTTAGCTAGGATTTTAGCTCATGCTTTCATTGATTCTGAAAGAAAATGAATAATAAAATTTAGGGTTTTTCAAATATTACCTAGTATTTATTAAGCATTAATTCTCACTTGATCTAAGTATAAACTGAAGACAATTCATTTTTTTTAATCACTTAAACCTTTTCCCTATTTCAACTTATATTTGATGTTGATTTCCCTCCTATCACACATCTTTTTTTTCCCCCAGGGAGATTCCGGTGGCCCTTTGATATGCAAAAACAGCTTTATAGGAATCACTTCCTTTGGCCTTCGCGGAAAATGTGGCGTTCCCCAAGGACCTGGTGTCTACACTTTTCTTTCAGTGAAATATGTCAACTGGATAAAAAACACCATCAAGGGAGTGGTTTAGCCCACTTCGACACAGTCCCTATGAAGTTTTAACGCTATCCTCAACAACTGGGACCTAGGAGCAACAGTCATTTCTTTTCCTGAAGTGTAAACAAATGTTAGCTAAGTCTCCACTGGCAAAGTGAAGCTAAAAATTGAGAAGAATTTAGATACTTCAAATAAAGAAACATAGATGTTAGATGAAAAGTGGGATTTTGCCTGATTTATTCAGATGACTGCCTTAATCACCTGACCGATGGCAATCTGCTCCTCCTATGTGAGAAATACAACAGGTATGGATGGTTCTGAGCTCCTGTCTGCCCAGCGTTAGAACAGCTCACATTTCAACCCTACGAGGAAGGTAGTATTTGCTGACACAGGACAATTTGGGGTGTCATTTAAACCAAAAGTTTGGTGATTCACATGAAGTCTAATTGTCAAACTTTGTATCTATACTCCAACCCCAAATTCATTATCCTAGTTCATCATAGCTTTTCTAGACAAAGGTTAGAAGGGAATAAACATTTATACAGCACTCTGTGCTAAACATTTTATGAATACTATCTCACTTGGTCCTCATAATAACACTGAAAAGGTAGGTGTTGTTATTATCAACATTTTACATTTGAGGAAACAGAGGCGAATAGAGGTTAAGTGACTTGACCAGGGTCACAAAGGTAGTAAGTGCCAAAGGTCAAATTTGAACTCAGGTATTCCTGATTCCAGACCCAATAGTCTATCCACTGAACCATTTAGCTCCCCCATCATCTTGTAAATATGGAACTGAGATTTAGAAGTACCAGTAATAGCACTTTCGTGGGATTAAACTAATATCTATTAAACTGAGTTGCCCACCCATCATATTTGTCAGTCTAATTCACCTGATTCTGGTGCTAAACTTTAATATCAATCTCGTTAGTCTCAAAACCAGACTGGAATACAGAATATATGGCCATGGCAAGAGGAAGCATGTTGTAATGGGAACAGTGTTGGATTTAGCTTCCTGGTCACCTAAAACAACCAGGCTATTAACCCCTAACCTCTGGAGCCTCCCTCTGGTTTCTGAATGCAGACTAACAGCATGACCAGGCACCAGCCCAAGAGAGTGTACTGGTAACAACTAACTCTCCAGGGAGGAAAAATGGCTGCAAGACACACTTTCAAATTTAATCTACACTATTATCATTGTATTTACCACGTTTTTAAGACTTGACAATCAAAAGAACACTAAATCAAGCCCTAATTTGCAGTCTTCAGATTTCCAAGGTGTAAACGTTCATGGCTTTCCCAAGCTGGCTCCAGTATACTACTGGCTATGTCCTCAAGGAATGGGCTTTCCCTCCCCTGAATGTCCTTCCTTTGCCATGGTTAACTCAGGTAAACTTGGGTTAACTTTGCTATGGTTACTTAGGTAAACCTCCTTTTGCTAACTGTTAGAAGGACTACAAATGTCTCATTCCATTCCAGTTTTGACAGTAAGACACTTACTAGCCTGGTCAATTACATTTCATTTTATAAAATTTCATAATTTACAATGGTATGTAAACCATTTTATCTCTGTTAATGGTATATTCCTCCTGTTCACGTCATATTATATTTCATTTCATTAACACTTAATTATAACAAAATTTTCTTTTTTCACAAATCACCTAGACTTTGATTTTCAATTCACCAAATGTCTTCTTAGATGCCTATCATATGTGAGACACTGGGAAAACAATGACAAAATGAAATAGTCTTTACTCTCAACAATTTCACATCCTACTGGGAAGATAAAATATGAACACAGATAATACAGAAACAAATAGAGGAAGGAGAGAGCAGTACTAACTGGGAGATTAGGATCTGTTTCACAGAGGAGATTGCACCTGATCTAAGCCTTGGAAAAAGAAAGGGTGGAAATGATGGGGGGTTGGAATGAAGGCAAGGATGTGGGATGTGGAGTTCGAAGTTTGGGGAATTGCTAGACATACTATGTTGAGAAGGACAGAATGAAGTAAGATTGTGAAAATTAGGTGGCAGCCAGACTATGGGGGGCCTTAAAAATGCTTAGCTGAGGGCGTTGTATAGTTCGTTTATCCTAGAGGCAATAGAGAGCCACTGAAGTTTTTAAGGAAGGGAGTAACCAGATCAAATATTTGCCTAAGAAAGATTTGGATGTCGGGAATGAATTCCAACTTATGGAAGCTGGACTGGACTGAGAGAGCTCAGAAGAAAAATACTTAATTGGACCCTTTAATCAGAGGGTATTGTAGAAGTGTAGGGTAGTAGTCTTCAAAGTGAAGTGCCCCAACCCCAAAGGTGCGCAAAATGATCCACTGGATTGTGGAGAGAAATTAGAACTTCTAGCTATATTATCATATATAAAAATGTATATATAAAATAAAACATTACTTATACAGAAATACTACTTACATATAAAATTAGAATTAAGCTGTGTAAATATTTAATAGATAGATTAGCACATCCAGTTGGTGTATATGTCAGACAATCACATGTCTTATACCTTCTGCTACCTAACGGAAGAGCAGGAATTCCAAATGATGGAAGGGTTGACAGTGGTGCCCTCCCTTATTTTTTGCTATTAGTACATTACAACATATTGCAGTCTACATGTACCAGGTTAAGTGGATTTAGGGACTATATTATTTAGTTTTAACTAATTCTTCACAAAATGAACAAGTGACTTTGGAAAATTCCTGCGAAGAAGCCAACAGAGCAAAGACGAAACACTTTTGCAAGCATAATTGAACAATAAATGACAGACATGTCTACTCCTAGTAGGAATTTCCTATCAGTCATATTTTGTGGATATAAAGATAATGTTTATCTAATCAGATCTGCCAAAAAGTTAACAAAAAAAATCAAAATTATCAAGAACTTTATTTTGAACTCAGATTTATGTCTACCATCATTAATGATAACTCTTACCTTCACTACATTTTGCCCTGGGATATTAGCCATCACAATTAGGAAAAATATTTAAAACTAAATTTTTGTCATCAAAAAAGATGTCACCTATAAAAACGTGCATAGTTACACACTTCAATTTGGAAACAATTTTTTAACCTGCATCAAAATCAAATGAAGATGCTCATTGGGTTTTGAACTCATTTTTTTTAATCTAAAAAAAGTAACACCAGGGGCGGGTAGGTGGCACAGTGAATAGAGCACCAGCCTGGGAGTCAGGAGGACCCGAGTTCAAATTCAACCTCAGACTCTGAACACTTTACTAGCCATGTGACCTTGGGAAAGTCACTTAACCCCAATTGCCTTCCAAAAAGCAAAAAAAAAAAAAGTAACACCATCTGATTAGTTTGCAAGAACCATTGATTAGCACAAAAAAGATAGAAATTTGCTATAAAAATTTCAGCAAAAACCTTTGCCTAATCAGTGAACTGGAATTGAAAGACAAACATCAAGAGTTAGGACATACATCTACTGACATACTTCTTTCATTTGGATCCATGTAATTTTTCCAAGACAATCTTTTTCAGCTATGACAACCATCCAAAACCAAGAATGGAAACAAACTGAACCTAGATACAGACCTTCAAATCATTTGGTTTAACAAAGTGTTAAACCAAGATTTTCAAAAACATGGAAACATATTCAATCACATCCCATTAAAATGTCATTATTGATAACTCGTGAAAAATTAGCTTAGTAGAGCAAAGGAGTTTTATACCATTAGTAACACTTTAAAATTGTTTTAATATTATTTCATCTTTATCTCATATTTTGCATTCCTATTTTTGCCCACGTGAATATAGGGTGTCCCAAAACCCTTAGGGCAGTTTCACATTCTAATAGCTGACGTTATATGTATATAATTAATTAGACGAGTGAATAAAAATAAAAGGACAAATGCTCAAAAGATTTGGGTTTGGGGCTTTATCTTTGTGCTTGTTGATTTTTTTGCTCATAGGGTATGTGATCAAAAAACTTTATAGACCACTGTTCTAAGGAAGATAGGAGGCTAAATGAGGGTGGTGGCCATGTATATGGAGTAACAATATTGGGCAACTGATTGGATGTATGGGATAGCAGAGACAGGAAAGCCGCCGATGACTCAGCAATCACAAATCTGGGCAAATGGAGAAATGGTGGTACACTCACCAGAAACAGAGAAGTGTGGAGGAGGCAGATATAGTGAAAGGAGGAATTCACCTCCATTTTGGTCAGCATTCAGTTTGAGATGCTTACAAGACATGCAGGAGGAAATATCTAGCAAGGGGTTAACGATATGTGACGACAGCTTCAGGGACATTATTAGGGCTGGGTTTATCGATTTGGGAGTCATTGATGTAGGGAGTCACTGATGAAGATGTTTTTTTTTCTTTGCCCCAGGTTTCACACACAAACACACGCACACACACACACACACACACACACACACACACACCAGCAGATGAATGTGTTTATGCTTTTGTAAGTATGAATCCTTGGTTATATGTTATTGGTTCCAAGTTACATGTGTCATGTGAGAAAAGCCGAAAATAATGCTCTCAAGATAACCACACTATGTCATGTGATTTCTAAGAAGCTTATAAACCATGTAGAGTTATGAGAAAGTGGTTTGGGGTTGATAGATTCATTCTAGCTTCTATAAAGTTATCAGTTCAATAATCAGTTACATCTCTCATCATTCATCTGAGATTAAATCAACCAACTACCGTTTATTAAGCACGTAAATTGTCCCAGGCACACAGGGGACTCAAAGACAACAAATGAATCCTTATATTCAAGGATCTTATAGTCTAATGAGGAAGACAATGGGCACATATGTAAGTATACATAGAAAATAACTATGAAAAGGAACAAATCCAAATAAATAGAGTCATTAAATAAAGGTAGGTTAGGAGGAAGGGTACTAGCAACTGGGGAGATCAGCAAAGGCTCCTTGTAGAAGGTGGTGCTTAAGTTGCATCCTGAAGGGAGAAGAGGATGCTAGAAGGTAAAAGGAAGTGGGGATGAGGAGGGAGTGAACTCCAGGGATGAGGGACAGCCAGTGAAGAGCACAGAGACAGGAGATGGGGCATTGTATGTGAGGAATAGCAAGGCAGCCACTACAGCTAGATTACAAAAATGTGTCATTCTTGGAGATATAAGAAAGGTACAGTTTTTGAAGAGTTGTAAATGCCTAAAAAAGGTATTTGTAGCATTTCATAAAAATAATAGGGAGTGGATGGTAGGGATAATTCAGGGTAGGGGGTCAGTAAAGCATGAGTCATGACAGACAAGGGAACAAGAGATTCGAAAGTGAAACACAGTGCAGAGTTGAAATGGGTCACTAAGGGGTTGAGACTGGGAAGGAAAAAGAGGGTTAGAGCAAGGGCAATGGCTTAGGAAACTGCTGTAGAATAGATAGATTGGCAATCCATCCATTGTGAGTACAAAGAATAAAGTTTGGAGGAATAAGGTAAAGATGAAGATGAAATAATAGGAAGTTGTGATCAGATAAAGAAATTTCAGAATTCTTAATTATTAAAGTAGTACGAGATGCTACAGTGGATAGAAAGGTAGGCCTGAGGTCAGTTCAAACACGGCGTCAGACACTAGCTAGCAGTGTGACCCTGGGTAAATCACTTAACCCTGTTTGCCTCAGTTTCCTCATCTGTAAAATGAGCTGGAGAAGGAAATGGCAAACCATTCTAGTATCTTTGCCAAGAAAATCCCAAATGGGGTCACAAAGAGTCAGACACAACTGAACAACAACAAGGTGATAGATTCGCTGTAGGAAGCGACAGAGAGGGAGAAGTCGAAAATGACCAAAATTTCAAGTTTTAGCAGCTAGCCAAATGAGGACACCAAGGACAGAAATGAGAAAGCTGGAATCCAGAAACGATCTGAGGTTGGGAAAGATCGTGACCTCAGTTTTAGACATGTTACATTTGAGATCATTGTGGGACACCTAGTGCTAAACAAGAAAATGTTCAGTACAGGGAAAGAAAAGCTGGGTGGTGTTTGGGTGAGAAGTAAGGCCTACCAACAAACAGAGGGGATCACTGAAGCCATGAGAACAGAAATCCCTACACATCTCACCACTCTCTACTCAAAAGCTCATGGAGGGCAGCTAGGTGGTACAGTGAATAAGAGCACTGGCCCTGGAGTCAGGAGGACCTGAGTTCAAATCCAGCCTCTGACACTTGACACACTTACTAGCCATGTGACCTTGGGCAAATCACTTAACCAAAACTACCCTGCCTTTCCCCCTCCAAAAAGCAAAAGAAAAAAAAAAAAGAAAAAGCTCATGGAGCTTATTCTGCCCATGTAAAATCACATAAGTTACAGTGATATGGGAGAACTGTAGGGACCAAATCCACACAAACACTTATCAATTATGGAAGCAATGAACTCAACTTCTTGAAGGCCCTGTAAAATGGGAATAATACTTGTAGTACCAGCCTCACAAGACTGTTAGATTAGATAAGCCAGTGTGAATACTGAAAGAACATTGGGCTTCCTTCCGAGGTCATTCATGCTGATTTCAATGTTTTACATCTTGGCAGATGTTATTCATGAGTTGTTGTAGCTTTTAAAAAAAATCATTTGGTAGCCAATCTCAATATGAATATTAAATAAGCCAATGTTTTTTCACAATATGAATAGATGAATGAATGAACAGGAAAAAGGTTTTATTGAGCTCTATGTGCACGTCTATGCTAATTGTAGGGAACACAAATATAAAAGTGAGACAGTCCCTACCCTCAAGATGTTTACCATACAAGGGGAGTGGGATCCCAAGAAGGATATCTGGAGAGTCACAGGAATGGTGAGTGGAGCCACAGGTCAGCTGACTGACATGCCTACCCAAAAGCAATGGTAGTATTGAATTAATTACTGTGTCTAGAGAGCAAAGTAGAAAGTAAGAACCCGGGTGGACAGCTAAATGTGATGTGAAGAATGATCTGGTCTGAGACCAGTTAAATATGTGGGCTGTGGGTAGTTTTTACTCACCAACACACTAATCAATACAGTTCAATCCCAGGTCAGAAGTTCTAAATCCAAATGGATTAACTGCCAAGGTACTAGAGACATCATTTCCAGTCTAGATGAAGAGAAATGAGGGGCCACAGCAGCGCAAATGGCGAGATAGCTGCTATTATTACCACTGTAGAAGTGGAGAGAGGAAGAAACAGAGCTGAGGACTGAACTTTGGGGATCATGAGCATTCTGGGGACAAGGAGAAGAAGAAGAACCAAGGAAAGAGGGATATGGGAGAGATCTGCTTATGATGGACAAAAGCACTGGGGGGCTATGTACAGGGTAGCATCCAAAGTTAATCGTCCGACTTTCTGAAAATGTGCTCCTTCTCAACAGTTCTCCTAAAAGCCTCTCAGCATCTAGCACACAGCTGGCTCTCAGTTATCCCTGCTCGGGGCAAGGGTACCAGGCAGTTCAGGCCAAGTCCTTCAGGTGAGAGATACTTGCAGGCCACATGAAAGAGGACTCAGGTGCAGAAGGCTGACTGAAGAGGCTACATCATATGTAGGGACAGGGGTACAGTTTTAAGTGGTTTAAAAAAGAAGAGAGAGACAACTTGTGGAAATGTTTGGTAAGTAAGGAAGTGGAAGGTAGGTTTCCCTTCATGTGTTTGTCTGTTTGGCTCCCAGGCTGGGCTGTTACTGCTCCTCTGAATCCAAAAGAATTGAGGCAAATCTGGCCCCAGGCAGCTATAACAGAACCCCTGAGGCAGAGGCTCGGTCAACTCCTGTCTCCTTTGACTAGATTAACAGCATTTCCAGACACAGGCTGTTCCATCAGCTGCAACCGAAAAAATCTTGCTTTGATCTGGACTCAAGGCCAGGTGCAATACTCTGCCTCTGTGGCCTGCAGAAGAAAAGACACAAATTCATGTTGTCAATACCAGGGGTGAAAATAAAATTTAAAAGCAAGCTGATGCATGGGCTAATCATCCAGTTATATTAATCTTGACCCAAGATACAATGCATACTAATGGCCTCATCCCTAACCAGACATCAACCTCTAGCTGAATCTTTGTCCAGATTCTGCTAAAATGCATAGAACTAGAGCTAGTAAGGGACAAAATTAAGAAGTGAGTGAAGTTTGTGACCCTCAGCACCCTTCCCTGGGGCCTACCCCAGATACCTCATTGTCTTTAGGCCTCAGGCCTTCCCTGACACCCTGAGATTACCATTGCCAGAATGTTTTCCATTCCCATAGAAATTCATTTTTTCTATATCAGATTTTCTCAGGACCCAATACCATTAATTAATTAATGACTCTTAATTATAGAAGAAGAAAAGAAAATACGTGCATTTTAACTGGTTCCTCTTAAGCAATCCCCTTGTTCTTTGTTGTCTAACCCATTAATGACTAATAGATGGGAATTTCAATCCAGGTAGAAAGGGAAGGTGGTACTATGGAAAGTTGGTGGGAAAGGGAGGCCAGCTAAAGAAACTGATGCTCTGTGGTAGCAGCAATGTCTACCCCCAGGGTCCTGGCCATGTAGGCTGGATTAGCTTTTCCTAAAATTCCTCTAAACTTAACTGGTCCAGGGGTGTAACGATACTGGGATTTGAAGATCTTCCACGCCCCTTGAGCTTGCTGATGTAGCAGGAAGGGGTGGAGCAAGAGAACGCCGGAACCAAGCTAGTCTCCGAGCGGTGCTGACTGGAAGCAGCGGCAGAGGCAGTGGCT
>CM053580.1:309746671-309767465 GCA_028627135.1 Pseudochirops cupreus
GGGACTCAGTTTTCTGGTATTTAAATGAATGCACTATCCATATTTCTTATGTAGAGAGCCTGTTCCATTTTGTGATTAATAACTATATCAGCATATTTATAGTTACTGTAGGCATTGTGAATACTGCATTGCTGATACAAGGGGTCAAAGGCTTGAACCACTGACACTGTTTCCTTGTGGTCCAAATGCAAAAATCCATCATGCAACAATTCAGGAGCCATTCCCTTGAGACTAAAGTGCCACCATGACAAACACAGCAGCTGAACCAAAGCTATGTGCTTGTTGAATAGCCTTTCTGTGAAAGACTGAGTGAATTTCCTTTGGATAATTGCTGGGTAATCTATGAGTATCTCACTTCGTCCCCACCATAAACCTGAACCAACACCACACAGGCCTGATTCAAGACTGTCCAGAGAAGAAAAATGATGTGGATAAAATCACATGGCTAGTGAGCGGCATCTCTAACACCAGCATCGAGGCCTCCTGACTCCTCCATGACGCTCCCATTAGTCAGAGATGGAGAAGTCTAGGGTGGCGCCATGATGCACAGAGCGCTGGGCCTGGAGTCAGGAAGACCTGAGTTCAAATGCAGCCTAAAACACTTACTAGCTGTGTGACTCTGGGGAGGTCATTTAATCTCCATCTGCCTCAATTCCTCACTTGTACAGTGGGAATCATAATAGCACCTACTTCTCAGGCTTACTGTGAAGATCAAATGAAATAATCTGTGAAGTACTAAGCACAGCTCCTGGAATATAATATAATATGTATGTGTTGAATAAAGTATTAATAAATACTTGTTTTTAATAATTTTAATAAGTATTTAATAAATACTTGTTTTCTCCCCCTCCCCCACCTTATTTTTAAGGGGCACTGCCTCCTAGGAGGGTCCAGCAAGGGTCAGATAGAACCAAAAGAAGATTCCCTACACTTCCTTTAGAGCTCAGTAACACAACAACCTTTAAGAATTAGCTTTTGGTTTCTTTGTGGCTAATTTTAGCTGAGAGATGGATCCCTTTCAACTGAGACTCCCCAGTCTTGTGGTTACAAATAGAAATGTTTTATTCCTTTAATATAAAAAAAATAGCGATACTAACAGAAGTTGAGTACGCTGCTATTACAAAAAGCCTAATTGCATCTGGCTGGCGTGGTAGGGTGTGGGTGCTAGCCTTGAACCCATGCCGAGGTGTCCAGACATCATTCTTGGTGGCACACTGGAAACCCATGGAAACTACATGTGTATGCAAGCCTGGGCAACACAATCATCTCAAAGAATTCAAGTTGTGTAATCACCCACGGGGCGATGGAACTGCACATGGTGGGCATGGGCAGACTGCAACATGTTAAAAACAAAGAAGTTTGGAGAGTATGTATTCTATGATAGATGTATAGATAGATGTATAGATAAAGCAGGTAGATTGGCAAAATGAGAAGGAGAACTGATGGACAGCCTGTGTGTACCACTGGTTTCCTCACAATTAGAAGAACTAAAGGGAGATCCCCTAGCAAACTGATGAATGCCTCCTGTGATGAACTAACTTACTGGAAGATGGAGAGAAGAGTTTCACAGGATGGGAAGGCATAGATAGGTCATCATCTGCTTCACTGTAAGGAATATCTACATCCTGCAGTGTGTTATGTTTAAGGACAAACTTTAGAGAGGGAGGAGGAAGGTGTAAAGGGCACATTTTTAAGTCTGATCTGCATTATTACCAATTTTTCTATCACTTACTTAAATCTAAGTGATCAACAAAATGGTCAATCAAGCCTCAATGTGCAGCATGTGCCAATTTCTGAGGTATAAACACTCACACTGAAAATTTAACAACTCTCTCTGCTAGTTTGCATCAAGGCAGCGCACTGTGCTGATGAGGTCACAGATCCATTTGAGTATTCTGAGCAGACAGTCCTGTATTTTGAGGATCACAGGGCCAATGCTAAGATTCTGCGTGTCTGATACAACTACAGGCATTAAGGCTTCTGCAGACAGAGTAATTTTTAGAATAAGAAATGTGTTAATATTCTCTGGGGTGCCACCTCATGCTGGGAGAACAAAAGAGATAATCTACATTAACCTGCTATGAAAGTGAATAGAATTACTAAATACTCTGAGTACTAATTCAGCAGACCATGCGATCACAGCTTTAGAGCTTTGAAAATGAGGTGAAGGGATGTGTCCAAAGTTACACAGCTAAGAAATGTCTTCAGCAGAATCTGAACCCCGGTCTTCCTGACTTTAAATCCAGCACTTTATTCATTATACCACACTGCCTTGATAGATAACACCAGAGAATTTTTTTTTAAAAAAAAAGACCCCATGGATCTTTTATACATTTGTTTATTTTTAGTGAGTAATCACAAAGCACCTACTCTGTACCCACATGCTCATGTACTGTTGATGATGTCAAATTCATAGATCAAAGATTCTGTGCTGAAAGGGGTCTTAAGCACCATCTGGCCCCGTTCCCTCATGTTGCAGATAAGGACAATGAAGATCAGAGCAACAAAGGGCACACAGTAGTCAGGGTGGAGCCCTGGCCTTCCGAATGCAGATGGGCTCCTGCCATCACACCAGGCGGCCTCCCCGTCCCACAGGGCAGTCATTCACCCGGCTTCCCCAGCTCTCAGGAGCCCTCTCAGGGCGGGCCGTGCTTCCTGCTCTGCAAGTTAAGACTAAGAACCTTCTCTGAGGTGTTCTGATTGCAGCTGTCAGTAAACAAGAAGCTGCCTTCCCTCAGAAGACAGGATCTGAGCAAACAGGAAGTATGAGGGTTTGAGTGACCACATCAACATCGAGCATCGATGAACAAAGTTTCACACTTAGAAGTTTAGCCCTTTCGTGGTGCCCGTCTCCCACCCTTCCAGCAACACTTTTTGCATTCAGTGTGAGGTGAGGTGGGCTGGAACACAAGGACTAAACGGGCCCAGATTTGGAGTTCAGTTGCCTAATATCATCGCTATATCACCCATAACTAGATGCCAAGAGAAGGAGCCCCAAAGATTTACAATGACAACCAACTGACCTCAGTTAAACCACAGTAAAGTTATTCCCTCTCCACTCTAGTCTTCGGGTCAATTAAAGAAGAGTAATGTGTGTCACCTTGCCCCCTTCCCACCCCTCACCATTGCTTTTCAGCTTCCTCTTGTCTATTGTCTTTCCCCACTGAATTCTAAGTTCTTTGAGGCTTCTCTGTATTTGTATCTCCAGAACTTAACACATAGTAGGGCACATCTGACTCATAGTAGGTGTTTAATAAATATTTATTGATTGTGTAGGGCCACACATTTGATTCACCCACTTACCAAAAAATCCACCAGACTGGGTCAGGAGGGGAGAGCTCCACAGAGTAACTTCATGTTTGGGAACACCATGGCCAGTTGCAATCTCTTTTGTGTTAGGTAACCAGATCAGGGAACAAATCTGTTTAAAATGCAAAGAAACTACAGAATTGTGGCCATTTTTGTTTTATTCATAAACACAGTCTGAAACATAATCTAAATAACAGTCTAGAAAGAGTAGCTTTTCTATGGGGAAGAAAGTCTATTCTGTTTCTACTCATTCAAACCACTGTGGAACAAGGATGCCACCTATACCCTTGAGTATGGTAGGAGAGGCACTGAGCTGGAACTGGTCTTTTTCCAGTTTCCCCCGGCAAAGCAATGGAGAAAGTATGGAGGAGATGAATGAAAAGAGGCTAGTTAAATATATAATATATATAATAAATATTAAGTGTAAATAACAAATATGAAAATAGCATTACTAGATGAAAGAGCTCTACAGGAAAGAAACTTTGGCAAATTGACATTTTTGCATAATCAGTAAGTAAGGAAAGGTATGATTTGGACCACACACTTCACCATAAAGTATTATTTAAAACACTGGAAGAACCAAAATGAACTGAATTCAGAAGAAGTTCAAATCTATTTCTTGAGTTTACCTGTGATTTTGTACATGGAGTCTGGATGCTGTTCTCAGTGTTTATATCCCAGACATGTAAATGTCCATCTTTCATGCCTCCTCCTATAGCAAGGATTTCAGACTGCCACGGACACCAGTTCATAGCCTTAAAGCGTAGATAAGTTTTCATTTTGTAAGTTCAAAAAGTTTGCACAATTAATTAAGAAAGCCTTCCCTTCTGCAAGAACTGAGAACCCTATGAAATGGTATGTGCATCAATTAGGTCAGTAGGTCAGCATTAATTAGGCCAGTGTCTAAAGACCAATCACTATTCAAGCTAATTATCAATCAGCCAACAAGTATTTCTTGAGCAATTACTGTGTTCCAGACATTATGCACTGGGGATATAAAGAAAAGCAAAAACACGATCCCTGCCCTCCAGAAACATATGCACACATACATACATACATACATACAGTGTAAATGGTGGGAGTAATCTCAGAGAGAAGGAGCTAGAAGTGAGGAGAACATCACATACTGACCCCCACATAGACACACCTCAGTTCTTCCATCACTCTCTGACTCCATGACAAATACCCCACAGCTGCCATTCCAAACTTCTCTCCTCCAGCCCCCAGCTCCATCCCCATCACCCTTTCTCATCACAATCTTATCTGCTACTTTCCTGAGAAGACCAAAGCCATCCATCATGAGCTTCCTCCTCTCTTCCCTTCTTCTACTCCTCTAACTCTACTTCTTCACCCTTCCTTTCTTCCTTTCCTTTGGCCTCAAAGAATAAGGTGGTCTGCCTCCTTGTCAAAGCTAATGCCACCAGACTCCAGTGACTCTGGAGGATAGAGTGGGGCTGATGGCTCTGCAGGGCTCTGCCTCACTTAAATCCAATTCATTTGCAAGTCAAGACATCACTCTCCTAACATCATTGGTCCTCTTCAGAAACAAAGGATGGATGAACAAACAAACCACTCCTATTGTGCCCTGGATCCCATGACTTTTCATCTCCTGTGGGACCTTACTCCATCAATCATTCTCTCTTGTCTTCAATCTCTCCCTCTCTCCTGCATCCTTCTCTGCTTTCTATGCACACGCTCAAGGCTGCCCCTGCTTCACTGTTAATAGTCCAGAAAGAGCAGTCTGACTCTTGCTTCTGTTCTCTCACCTCTCCTTCATTCCTCAGCCCCAACCACTCTACTCTGTAATTCCAGGTTTCCAATCTTTCTTAGAGAGGTAGCATGGTACAGTGCATACAGAGTCCGTCCTGGAGCCAGGAAGACTTTGGTGCACAGATTTACAGCTAATAGAGACCCGAGACACCTCATCCAACCTCCTGACTTTACAATTGAGGAAAACTTAAAGAGGTTATGGGACTTGCTCATGGTCATACAGTGGTAAATTTCAAAAGCAGAATTTGAACCCAGATCTTCCTGACAGCACTCTATCTATCAAGTCACACTGTCTCTTCAAGTTCAGCTTCTGCAGGACACTGGCTGGGTGACCCTAGGCATGTCACTTAACTTTTCTGTGACCCAGGCAATTCTCTAAAACCATAAGTTGAAGAAGCAGGTGCTGGGCCTTACTGGTGGAGGGGGGTTTCATCAAGAGTTTCTAATACCAATGAAATCCCAGATCCAGTCCAAAAATATTTTTCCTCAACTTTTCTGCATTTGATACTGTTGACCTCCTCCTCCTTTGCTTATATGCTCTCCTTCCTGGTTTCCAAAGCACTGCCTCCTCTTGGTTTGCCTCATGCCTACAGAACAGCTCCTGACCTCTGGGTAGGCTTCGTGGACTCACTGTCCCCCACATACCTCCTAAGTGTAGTGTCCGCCAAGGCTCTGTCCTCATGCCTCCTCACTCCTCTCCTCTGACTAACTCGTGTGCTACCACAATTACTTCTATATAAACAGCTACAAATCTATATGTCAGACTCTTCTCTTACAAAACGAAACAGCGCTACTTAGCTGGTCTTCTGATTTTTGCCCACCTGATATTTCCTACAAAGACTGAGAGGTAACCGTGACTACTGCACCTGTTGACAATGCAGTTAACAACGCAATTCCTACTGGGCTCAGAGAGATTGTGTGTGTGGTGATGACAGATGTGGTGATGATAGGACTAGGTTTCATGAGATGACCCCAAGTCCCTCTTAGTGATGAAAACTCTGTGCCATGACTCTGAGTAGGAAAAGGAAGCAGCAACAGTGAAGTACTCCACTACTGCAGAATTTTATCTCAATTCTTCCTAAGAAGAAGGAATGAAAGGGGAAAACAGAGCTCTTGCTACAGATTAGCAATGCCCAGCACTTGCTGTGTTTATGTTCAGAATGTCTCTATTCTTTCTTTGCTACCATTTATTCCCACTGTTATATAACGGAAATAATGGCCCCTTAATTTGTTTTGTATTGAATATTAATGATTAATATTTTGTGTTATATTCTTTTATTTGTAGATTACAACTGGAGGCTACCCCTCCAGACAGATTTCCTTAGACAGAAGAGATTTTAGTTCCTTACATGTGAGGGGCGTTCCATCCCCATTGCCTTAAGTTAATACAGAGCTCTAATCATATCAGTCTGGTCACAGGAACCACGTTCAGGAACTTTCAGTGACTCCTAGGATATAATACAATCTCTTTAGCAAGGAATTTAAGGCCCTTGAAAATCTGTCTCCAAGTTTCTTTTATATTTCTTTCACATATTTGCTATATTCCTGTTAAGCTAGTCCCTGGTCTCATCCTGCACCCTCCTGTTTTCACATCCGCAGATACCACCCTGATTATCTCTACTTGTTGATTTACTTTCATCTCTTCAAGACCTATCCCAGGAGTCACCTCCTCAATAGCTGCTTAGCTAAAAGTTCTCTCTTCCTTCCTATAAACATGCAGGTGCTCTGCCCAAAGGAATATAAATTTTGATCACTGAAACTTCACAAGATAGCTTGGAGTTTACTGGCTAGATTTCCTTCTTAAGGACCATGACTTAAACCCAAATCACTCTGACTCTCACTGATTGGTCAATAATAGGTGCCAGCCTAAGTCTCAGTTGGCCATTGTTTGGGCCGTGATGGCTCAGAGTGAGTATAAATCACAATTGTTTGTGTTTTGACCAGAAACCCTGAGGATTTTCCCCTCCCAGATTGATTTTTTTTTTAACTAGGTAAAAGAGGCCATTCTTTGCCTCATTTCTTACCTAACCTTAATCATTGAATGGGCATTGCCTCAGTCAGACTGAGACCCGGGAAAGATCTTAGTTTAAAAATGCCAAGGTCTCTCATTGCATCTGGGACCAAGCCAGTCATTCTGATCTATGTCTTTCCACTAGACCCAGATGGCTCTGGAGGACAAAGTGAGGCTGGTGAGCTGGCGGCGGCCCTGCCTCACTTAAATCCAACTCACTTGCAAGTCATGGCATCACTTCCCTGATGTCATGGTCCTCTTTGAGAACAAAGGACAAACAACAACAACAACAACACCACATGGCCAGGTGTGGCTCATCCTCAACACTACAATAATGCCCAGTAGTGTGAACCAGACTAAAGTGAAATAGAGAAGTCGTTAACAAAATAAACAGAAATATAATAAAGCACACACTCTGTGAATATTTGGTTTTCAAACTCCATATTCACCCACAAGGATCCTTATCCATGGCTTACTGCTCTCTCCCCTTCCCACCCCGCCATTTCTCTTTGAGTTTGAAACCACTGCCTTTGCCCTATCACAGGCTGAAGTATTGACTCTGGGGAGGATATGACATGGTATAATGGAAAAAATTCTGGACTTGAAGCCAAGAGAGATGGGGGTTCAAATCATACTTTGGCCACTTATGGGCCGTGTGACCACGAGCAAGTCATGTGACTGCCCTGAGTTCATTCTTCCCCATTTATGACATCAGCCTAATGATACCTGGTGCACCTCACGGGACTATTGGGAGAAGCAAGTGAGATAATGCACATAAAACACTTTGCAAGTCTTGAGTTGCTACATAAATTTAAGGTACTATTATGCAGAATGGGAGAGGGGGCTATAAGTGAGAATAAGAGCCTTAATGGAGGGGGCTGTTTGCTTTCTATTTTTGTCATCTATTTTTGTACCCTCAGGGACTAATATAAGTATCTAATGAACATTACTCAAATTGTATTTTTCGAAGTTGTTGTTTAGTCCCTTTACAATCTTGTCTGACTCTTCATGACCTCTTTGAAGGGTTTTCTTGGCAAAGATACTGGAGGGGTTTGCCATTTCCTTCTCCAGCTCATTTTACAGATGAGGAAACTGAGACAGACAGGGTGAAGTGACTTGTCCAGGGTCACAGAGCTAGTAAGTGCCCGAGGTCAGATTCCAACTCACAAAGATGAGTCTCCCTGACTCCAGGCCTTGCCACTCTACCCACTGTACCATCTAGCTGCCTCGATTTGTTGAACTAAACACTCTAAACAAAGAGAGCTTTTGACTTTCTTACCTTAACTGCTGTAGGATGATGTAGGCCTTTCAGTGGCTGATAGGATTTGGCACCAGGATCATAAGGCCATATATTCAATAGCCCATCAGTACAGCCACTGGAAAGCAGCTTACCACTTGGTGACCACTTCAGGGCACATATAGCTTGCTTATGGCCAAGTGTTCCAACGTGGTGCTGAGCTACTCGCACATCATAATGATGAATATGGCCCAGTCTTGAACCACTGTACAGGAACAAAAGAAGCATGGTTGACCATCGCCTCCCAGGTTACGTTCAACTACATACACCGTACAAGAACTCTGAGACCATCAGGAATATACAAAGGAGAGACTTCCAGTAAATCAGGGACAAAATCATCCAAAGATCCCTAGAATGACCTTCAGCAAGAATAGATGCTATTGACTCCTTGTGGTAGCAAAAACAGGCAAGGAATGGCTAGAAAATTATGGTATTTGAATTATTCAAAGGTTTTTAATTTATTGATTTTCTAGTATTTTTAGTTGTGTTCCCAATTCATTGATTTGTTCTTTCTTTTTTTTTAAATAAAAGATCCCCCTAAGAACCACTTTGGTTGTATCTCCAAAATTTTGGAACATTTTCTCATCATTGTCATTACCTTTAATGAAATTTTCTATTGCTTCTATGATTTCTTAGTTGACCCAATAATTCTTTAGGATTGGTATTTAGGATTTGTTATGTAGTCTGTCACTGATTCTCAATACTTTTTAATAATTCTTTGATATGATTTTGTTGCATTATAATCAGTAAAGAACACGTATAATATTTCTGCTTTTCTGCATCCATTAGATTTTTGTGTCCTAAGATATGATCTGTTTTTGTAAAGATGTCACACACAGCTGAGAAATACGAATACTCCTATTTCCACTCAATAATTGCTAAAGGTCAATCACGTCTAATTTTTCCAAAATTCTATTCATGTCATTAACTTTCTTCTTGTTAATTTTTTTGTTTAGATTTATCTAGGGCTGATGGGAGTAAATTGGGACATCTTATTACAATAGTCTTATTGCTGGGAGCAAATGCATAAAGAATTCAAATAAATTCATAGCATAATAAAGAATATAATTAAATATTATTGTGCAGCAAAAATGATGACTATGGGAAGATTTGTATGAATTAATGCAAAGCAAAGTAGAAACTAGAGAACAATATACAAAGTTAGTAAAACAATATAAGTTTTAAAAATCACTAAAAGGAACTCTGAACTGAACTCTGAGTTAACAAGAAAAAAATAAAGATCCCAAAGGCAAGGGACTACTAGGACAAAATTTTGTAAACATGGTCAAATATAGAATTTGTAAAAAAAAAAAAAAAAAGAAGAGTTCAATCTGGAAGAACAGTAGGAAATGAATGTCATGTAAAGATAATAGACATGAATAAAACATCATTTTTAAAAATAATATTCAGAAGTGGGGAATCTGTGGCCTTGAGGCTACATGTGGACTTCTAGGTCTTCGGGTATGACCTTTTGATTGAGTCCCAGTTTTACTGAACAAATCCTTTTATTAAGGGGGTTTGTTCTGTGAAGTTTGGATTTAGTCAAAGTGTTGCACTTGAGAACCTAGAGGGCCACATGTCCTCAAGACTGCCTGTTCCCATTCCTGTTAAATAGATGCTATTGAACACTTCTGACCCATTTGGAAATCCTTTGAATAACTAAGAATGAAATTTTTCTTTTCAGAGATAAATTGGCTTATGTGATAGACCTAAAAATTTTAGATTAAGAAATAGAATAATGGGGGGCACAGTGAATAAAGCACCAGCCCTGGAGTCAGGAGGACCTGAGTTCAAATCTGGCCTCAGACACTTGTCACAAAAACTAGCTGTGTGACCTCAGGCAAGTCACTTAACCCCAACTGCCCTCTAAAAAGCAAAAAAAAAAGAAAAAAGAAATAGAATAAAGATCCATAAAACTTAATTTAATCCAAAAGTAATGGAAATCATAGCAATAATCACATGATCTCCAAAATGACCACCAGCTAGAGTATATGGAAGAAAAGCCCAACTAAAGCCTTTATTTGGAAGGAGTTTTACATTTAAACAGTATAGTCCTGAATACTGAGCCCACGGGTTTCAAGAGTAACATTTGCAGAAAGTAACTGAAATCATCAGTTGGACCTTTTCTACAAGTGAATATATAAAAATACAACGATTTTTGACTCATCGATCTTTTTTTTTAATTGATTAGTTTTGCTAACCCCATCCCACTGCTCAATTACAGTACACACACACACACACACACACACACACACACAAACACACACACATATCTGCAAGATGTTTAAACATCATTGGCTCCATCTATGTACTTCTCACCTGCTGAGGACCCAGTGATTCCAGCTCAAAGCCCCAACTACTGAAACATGACCAACCATATTTCTCAGCATCTTTTTGGTCACCACATCCCACAACTAGGGGTAGAAAAGAAATAAATAGGATCATAACCACGTCAGTGTTCTATTGGTGCCTCTACAATCCTAATTCAATCTGTGCAGGTTGGCTATTAATGGGTCAGTTAATTTTGAGGAGGCCAGTGTTCTGTTGGCTGATGGTCAAGACAGCATCCTTAGCCCTGGTCACACGCCCTCTCTGGTTGTTATTAAAAGGAATCAGCAGACTCGGAGTTCTAGCTGCAGTTTGCCTACAAGCAGACTGTAAAAGTCAATTGGTCTCCTCCGTGTTCCCCATAGGAAGTCAAGTACTTGTTTCTTTCACTTGTTTCTTTAAGGGTCTCCTAGCCAGCCGTGTTGCCAGTATTCTGATCCATATGATGAATGAAACTTTTAATGTTGCACAATTCTTCCTTGAACAAAATACAGGACATAAGAAGAAAGCTTGACCCACATCGAAGGAAGGAAAGAAGAAAAAGGAAGTGAGGGAAGATAAGGACAAGGGGGATGCTTTAAAACTCTGCAGTAAAGAATTTTAATGCCATCTCCCTGGATCCACAGTAGCCTCAAGTCCTTCTCCTATTCAAGAGTTTACATTTCATATTAATCTAACAATTAAAAGAAGCTTTGAAAGATCTAAAAATTGTTGGTCCAACATGACCAAAGGAGTATATAAGAACAAAACCTCCAGTACCTGTACTTCTCCCTCACTAGTGCCAATGGCCAGGCAGGCTCCCTCCTTTGTCCAGGAAACTGAGGAGATATAGTTGGACCAGGGGCTCAAGTCTATGCTTCCCATCCCATCATGGCTTTCACCATTCCAGATGTGTACAGCAGACCCAAGGGCAAGAGCAAGAAGACCTTCAGAATTCCAGTCAAGGATGTTTAGATCTGGAGAGAAGGAAGGAAGGAAGGGAGGGAGGGAGGAAGGAAAGAAGGAAGGAAGGAAGGAAGGAAGGAAGGAAGGAAGGAAGGAAGGAAGGAAGGAAAAAATAGAAAGAACTAAATAAATCATTTTCTTTAGCAATAACAGAATCCTAAAATAAACACCTCTTAGACTTACATAAGTGAGATAAAATCATTATCTGACTTTTTCAATGCATTTAATCTTAAGGCTGTGAGGCATGAAGGGGAAGGCATTATTATCCCTATTTTATAAAGTGATTTGCTAAGTGATGGGAGAAGAGAACAGAACCCAAATATCCATACCATTGGCAGTCCAGGAAGCAATTCCATTTTTTGGTTAGGTCAAGGACATCTGATAAGAGGGTACCTTAAGGAACAGGACACTTTCCTTTACTACTTTATTAGTACATAAGCAACACGCCACACAGTTCCCCAAAATTACAAATATGTTGCTCTTATAATATATCATATGATGTATTTGAGAGGAGACATCACCTCAAGTCTCCTCCACCACATGGAGACTGACTGTCAAGAGGAAAAAAACTATTCAACCTTTTATTTTGGAGGTTTTTTGAGACAATCAGGGTTAAGTGACTTGCCCAGAGTCACACAGCTAATAGGTGTCTGAGGTCACATTTGAACTCAGGTCCTCCTGACTCCAGGGCTAGTGCACTCGCCATTGCACCATCTAGTTGCCCACTATTCAACTGTATGAAATAAGAAGGCTTTCAGTATTCCCTTCTAGTCTATTAGAATTTCTTGCTACTGAAATAAATCATATTTGATTACTTATTAAAATGCACCAATCTAGATTCTTTATCTAAAAGACAAGCTGTTTTTCTGATTTCTACCTAATGATAATCACAAAAAAGAGTCAAATCTCAGTTACTCACACCTAGGGCAGCTAGGTGGTCCAGACTCAATCTGGTCTGAGATACTAGCTTCGAGACTCTGGGAAAGTCTCTCAACCAGGGTTTTCTCAATTATAAAACCCAAAGCTCCCAGTGCACAGGGTTGTTGTATGGATCAAATGAGCTGTTTGTAATGCATTTAGGACAGTACCTGGCCCTCAGCAGGTGCTATATAAAGGCTTATTTTCTCTCTCCCAGCTAGGTTTGCCCACCACATAGTTTTCCCTCAATATTCCTGTTAGTACTAGCTCTGTTCTATAGCTTCACTCAGGCATAGAAAGATCCTTGTTTTTTCCAAACAAGTTATTTAACTTTCTCTCCTTAACCCTATAGAAAGTTAGTGTGAACTTATATAGTGACCTCAGTCTTTGAGAGGCTGCGACCTGAGCAATGAGTCTGTACTATCTGCACTCAAAATCAGGTCAAGACACAGCAATCTAAAGAGAAGGTTTGTTGGCGCAGCAGACAGAGCACTGGACCAGCTTAGAAAATTACTCACTCTGTGATCCTGAAGAAGTCACTTAACTTCTTTCTGCCTAAGATTCCTCATTCTATAATAACTGTTGTCAGATAAATACTGCAAATATGTATGTGATTTTTTTTTCATTTATTATTATAGCTAGCACTTATATAGGGATTTAAGGTTTACAAAGTACCTTAATATGTTATTTCATTTTATTCTCACAACAACTCTGGGAGGTAGGTGCTATTATGTCCATTTTACAGATAAGGAAACTGAGACCATTTAATTGCCTATAGCTATGACAACAGGAAATTTTCTAAAATGGTGATATCTCAAACATCCCTATAAAAGGCAAAGAAAGTAAAATTGTTTTTAAAAAAATCTATTGCTATAAGTAAAAAGGCATCTTTATGCACAAATATTCAGCCCATGTGCTATCTCATTTCTATGATATATCCAACACACCTGCACCCACTCTACCTGAATGCATCCTGGGCCATTAGTTTTCTCTTTAGATTGCTTGGCCTTGACCCAATTTACAGAGTCTAGACAACACAAATTCATTGCCTGGGTCCCAGACTCCCAAAGAACCCACCGTCACCATGTCACTGTATACTCTGAATGCCCGGTGGGCCAGCTGCTAGCACACTATTTGATCTTTTATTATTTTGCTAGTTCTGGCCAATTCAAAAGCAGAATTATCTGCTTCCAAAGGGAATGGGAACAGAGACACAGGGACAAAGACAGACAGAGAAAGAAAGAGACCTAGAAGGAGAGAGACAATTTGGCTAGAACATGCTTTGATGGTTTATTATGCTCTTTAAATCAATAAATACACATTGATATGTGTATAAATATAGCCATCATGCTAAACACACCCAGGAGGGTGAAGTCCTATTTTGTGAATGCTTTTTCACAAAGCATTCAATAAATACTGGTTGATTGATTGATTTGAGAAAGAAAGACAGAGACAAAGAAACACACAGAAACAAACAGGCAAAGAGACAGAGGCAAAAAAAGTAAAAAAAAAAAAAAAGACTTGTCCCATCCCCCAATATCAGCATTCAGAAACAGCATAACTACCATATTAATCATTTTTCACATTGTGTGCCATTTTGGAAATTGGTACGCAAAAGACTAAATTACTTTTCCAGACTCAAAGAGTGAGTTAGTGCCAGAGGCCGAGAGAGAAAGCAGAGCTCCAAACTCTACAACCAGTGACCCAGTGGGTCTACGCTCTGAATTTCACTGCTCACTTCTACCTTTCAATTTCTCTGCTGGAAGAAGAAAGAGAAAAAACTCACAGTAGTCATCTCGTAGGCCAGTAAGATGAATCTTCACCTCTGGCTGGAGTACAAGATGTTTCATGTCACTGAAACTTTGATGATGCACAGACTCCTCTCTATGAATTCCATCTCTGCAGCCTGCAAGGAACAAATCAAAGATGAGTTTGTCCTGCGCTCTACTGTGGCCCTGGGAACATGGTCAAATATTTCCTCATGCATATAGAGTTGCCAGAGATGCAGGGAAAGTGAACATTCTGCCACATTCTAAAATGGGGAAGGGTAGATGGCAGTAGTAGCTGAAATCAGAGGTATTATTATGATTACCAATAAAAAGACATTTTCTAATTTAAGGGATATGCTTGGACATCAGTGCGCATTAGGTGATGAGTTCCTCAAGGGCAAACACTGCCTTTTGCCTTATTTCTACCCCCAGATCTTAGCACAGGCCCGGCATATAGTAAGCACTTAATTAATACTTAATTGATTGCCTGCCTGACTGGCACATGCAGATTATAACCCATCTATAATTTAGTAGAAAAGCTTTAAGGAGTTGCCTGAGAAACAGAAAGGGAAATTGTCCCTATGTTGTCCACAGAGGTAGTGTCAGAGGCAACATTTGAATCCAGACCTTTTTGATTTTAGGTCCAATATTTTATTCACACGGCTTCAAACAAACTTACATATACAATATATTCAAGCAATACAAGTTGGCCAGAACACGCTTTGGCTGTCTACTATTAATTTTACTTGAATCTACAAATCCATATTGACATTTGCATATTGATATAAGCAGCATGCCAAAATTCACCTGGGAAAGTGAAGCCCTACTTGGTGAACACTTTTTACAAAGCATTCAGTAAATACTGGGTGACTGACTGACCTGCTTCTATGCTTCATTACCTCTGTATCAAGGCATCTTAAGATAGTTTCCAGTTCATTTTACCTATGAGAGTTATCAAATAGAAAACTAATTTTGTCTGCTTTCAAGATACAGTCATTAAAATGTTGATAGCGTCAAGTTCTCATCAAAAGACACTTCCCTCCCAAAGGCAAAACCCACAGGACAGTCAGTGGTTTCTGCTTCTCTAGTGTGGTGCACACCGTGAGCAATACAACCAACACGGCGGTCCTGTGGTGGAGTGGCTAATGAGACAGTTAATATGGGAGGATCACAAGCGAGCCCCTGCCATCTGTGAGATGCTGTCTCTGTCAGCTGAGGAAATCCACAGGCACATACACGACACAGAGGGACAGCCAGAAACACCCCTGTTCTACTCATGAGTCATTACAAAAGAAGACCAAAGGTAGTTAATAAGCAACATTCCTTGAAGCCTTCTCTGCCCTCAACCATCTCCACTACAGATCACGCAAATTCCTTTTCTTTTGTTAAACTGAAAGACTCAAACCTAGCCCAGGTTTCCAAAGTGTGGGATTGATTAGAACCAGGGCACTTAGCTTTTTTTTTTTTGTCTCATAGATCCCTTTGGCAGTCTGTTGAAGCCTAGGGACTCTTCAGAATAATCTTTCTAAATAATCAAAGGCTATGCTAACTTCCAGCTAGAGGTTAGTAATTTTTTTTTTCCCATTCAAGTTCATGGACCCCAACAAATCAAGGAGTTTAACCCCCAGGTCAATAACTCCTATATTAAAACCATGGAAGAGAATTCCAGCAAGGTTTTTTCACTTATTTGGAAGCAAAAAGGCATCTTTTTTCCCAAATGTTGGATTTTTGTTCAGTGGATTGCAGACTCTGAAGCCAAGGAACCAGGGTAGGGTTAATAAGTTCTTTATGAGGTAATCAAATGTGGGCCGCAGCTGCAGACTTAGACAACCTCAGGCCAGATGTATCCTTGTGCCAAAAATCCCCTAGAATGTCAAAATGCAGACACAGGGTAGAGCCCTCCTTGCCTCAACCTGCTACACAATTTTTGGACCAAAATCAAGTATTTAGAATCTTACTAAAACACAAGTTTATTGCTGGTCACATCAAAAGAGGAAGTAGAGGAGACATTTTCCCCTCTCCTTTTCACCTACACATTTCCCCAAGCCCCTGATGTTTGTGTTTGATTATAAAGAGTCATTCTGAAAGCAGAGATCTCAAAGGTCTGGCCCTAGCTTTTCCCATTTTCCCAACTTCAAATTCCTGTATGCCTAAAAGAATATGTTAAATGTCTGAAGCTTGTGCCTCCATTTTAGCATATAGCTGGCTATATTCTTGTCCCTATTTGGCACCTGGAAAAACTGAGGGAGGGAGAATGAATGATTACATAAAAGTTTAAAGAAGGAGGCTGGGGAATAGAATTGCAATTTAGGATTCAGGGCTTCTAACTCCCAATCAATCCTGAGCATATTTACTGGTGACTCTTCCAAAGCAACCTAGACACTTACTCCAGAAGGAAATATCTGGCAGGTTTTCTAGATGTTCATGAAAAGAACAGATAGTTCTCCCAACTCCCAATGATGTTTCCATCCAGAGGCTAGGTTGCTCACTAACCATCTCCTGCAGACATGACTCCCACCTATGAAGCCTCTGGTGGAACGCAGCGTAGCCTGAAGGGACAATTTGACATGGCTATAGTTTCCAGGTTTCCTGACTGCATATTGAGGTACAGGGGTACCATTCAAGTAAGGTCTTCGGGCTCAAGGGACAAACTAAAAGTCACAAGGACTCTAAGGGGTCTCCAAGGCTCTGATTCAACAGAGAATATCATCCTCACCCTCCCTCCTCCAAGGAAGCAGTGACAATGCCTTTTGGTACATAACCTCTAGGTCAGACCAGGAGCAGCTGTTGAGGCGCAGCTACTCAAGTCAGTTGAGAGGACATTACTAGGAGACTCTGGGTCATGTGGAAAAAGTGCAAAAATCAGTCAAGTCAATCCAAAGGAAAGACCCCAAGGCAACAGCCTACTTTTTTCCTTTTCCTGTAGGTATAACCACTAACAACTAGCCCCAGCCTGGAAGAAAGATTTGAAGATTTCTTTATTTTGCAGCAAAAAGGGACTGACTTCATCTGAAATTTTTGCTTAAAACTCAGAGTTTCTAGTTATGCCCCCAGCCCCTCTGTCATGCCTATGCCACATCAAGCATGCACAGGGATAGATACGGCCCCTGCTCTATGCATATGCACTCACAAAAACATCTCTCTTGTATACTTGTAATGTAATTTGACCCTTTGGATTGGCAAAGTTAACAGGTACTTAGCACTTAGTAATTAATCAAGCCTCTGTTAAAGAAACAGAAGGTAGGAACCCCTGTTGCTGACATAACAGGAAGGGGTTGAAACAGGAAATGGCTGAAACAGGAAGGAGTGTGTGTCTGTGTGTGTGTCTGTGTGTGTGTGTGTGTGTGTGTGTGTGTGAAGCCCTTGCTGTGTCAGACAGATCTTCTTGGAGCCAGGTTCTGGAGGCTGAAGAAGAGAGGCCCATGCTGGAGAGGATGATTTTCATTCTGAGAATCTAGATGAAGTGATTTTGATTCTGGAAACCAGCTGAAACTTCTGCTGAGTCTGAGGGCCAGCTGGAGCTGCTGAGGAACTGCTGAGTCCAAGGGCCAGCCAATCTGCTGAGGATTTCTGAGGACCAGCCAGAGCTGCAGAAGACTGAGGAAATATGACTGTAGTGTCAGTATTTTGTCTGTGGCTTTGTTAAGCCTTGACTTCCCAAGGAATCCTGTGAAGGATTTAAGGTGGACTGGACACTGTGAGCTTCAGCGTGGAACAGGAACTGCATAGAGAGTTGGACAAGGAACTGGGAGCTGTCTGCCTTTGAACCCAGGTGATAGTTTGGTGAATCCAGGTAGGAGCAGAGACCATGGAAGGGGATCCAGAGAATCTGAGAGCCTACCCCAAGTCAAGCTGAAAGAAGACTTTACTTGTATACTGTGTACTGACTGAGAAGATTGTGATTTACTTGAGGGGTGGATGGCCTGTGTATTTTCTGATGATTGAACAGTGAATCATGACTGAATAGTAACTGATTTGTAACTTAGTGTGCCCCATGAGTGGAGAACTTTGACTTTTGCATTTTGTGACCCTTAAGGAGGCAAAGGATGATTGAATGATTGAGTTGACTGAATGATTGAGTTACTAAGTGATTGATTGATTAAATGATTGTATTTTGTTCAAAACTATGTGACCACTGTGCTGAAAACTATGCGGCCATTTTGGTGATAAGTTGTTGCGAAAGCTGTATTTTGATTTTCTGTGATAAATTATAACATTGTGAATGCCGTACCTTGATTTTCTGTGAATGTTTTGTTCTGATTTGTTATTGAATAAACAGAGTGTTTACTATACTATGTAATCAGAACCTTGAAAGCTATTCACAATAGCATTCCTCTGGAAGGCTACTCGAGCATGGCTTTATAATACTTAAGAAAGTGCTTTAGGTCTCAGAAATCCCAGAGGACAGTTATCATTAGAGAATGCAAGTTCTTCTGTATGCTCTTGGCATGTCCACCTCACTAGAGACCCCCGTCCTCCCAAGGGGAAGAAAGCCTAGACCAACTAGTTAGGAGTGAGGATAATATTAAGGAGACAAAACAAAAAGAAACATGAAGGGAGGACTAGGATCACAGAGCGAGAGCCAGAAGGGACCTCAGAGGTCATCCAGTCCAGCCCTTTTTTACAGATGAGGAAACCAAGACCCAGAATATTGAGAGACTTGCCCAAGTTTCAGAGGTGGGATTTGAATCCAGGCCCTCTGACTCTGCAGCCCTTTCTATTTTGCCTCAAAAAGAAAAGAATTTCTACAACTTGACAGAAAAAAGATGGATGAAAGAAAAAACTTTTCTCTGAGCTTCTTTAGGCACTACCCATATGCTCCCCTTTCTCCTATCTTTCCAACACACACCTTTCCAAAGGCACTTGGGTCTCTCACAAATCTGCATCTTCCCAGTGACATCCCAGAGCTCCTTCAGGGCTGTTGGCAGTGGGGTGAGACACCTCTGAAAATAAACAAAAGCAAAGGCTAAACAAGTTTCAAACATAGTGAAAAACATGGCGCTACCATGGATAATTCTCTAAAAAGTTCAAATTCAGATAGACTAGAAGCTGATACAGCTCCCAGACATGCAAATATCATGTTAAGCATCAATTAATAAGGGGCAGCTAGGTGGCATGGTGAATAGAGCACCAGCCCTAGAAACAAGAGGACCTGAGTTCAAATCCAGCCTCAGATACTTGACACTTAACTAGCTGTGTGACCTTGCACAGATCACTTAACCCCAATTGCCTGCCTTTCCCCTCCAAAAAAAAAAAATCAATTAATAAGCATTTATTAAGCAGCTACTATATGCCAGGTATTGGGCTTAGTTCCAAAGACACAAAGAAAGGCAAAGGACAGTCCCTGACTTCAAGGAGCTTACAATCTAATGGAGAAGCAGCATGAAAATAGCTGTGTGCAAAGAAGATTTGGACAGGTTACATTGGAGGTTATCAATAGAGGGAAGGCACTAGCATTGGAAGCCAGAGGGTAGACATGAGGAGAGAGATGGCTCCAGGCTTGGGGACAAGCAACAAACACACATTCAGGAGGAGTGTCACGTATCAGCCACAGCAGGGAGACTCGTGTCATTGGACTGCAGAGGAAGCAGAGGAGGGAAGAGGGGGAGTTAGATATAAGAAGACTGGAAAGACAGGAGGGGCAGGTTATTAAGGGCTCCAAAGCCAAGCAAAGGGTTTTTTATTTGATCTTAGAAGTAATAAAGAGTCACTAGAATTTAATAAATTGGGGAGGGGAGGGGGAAGCAGTATCATGGTCACACTTACACTCTTGGAAGGTCACTTTGACAGCCGAATGGAGGATGGCCTGGAGTAGGGAGACGCTTGAGGCAGGGAGGCCAATCAGCAGCCTATGGCAATTTGTTGTTGTTCAGTTGTTTCAGTCATGTCCCACTCTTTGTGATCCCATTTGGGGTTTTCTTGGGAAAGATACTGGAGTGGTTTGCCATTTCCTTCTCCAGCTCAGTTTACAGATGAGGATACTGAGGCAAACAGGGTTAAGTGACTTGCCCAGGATCACACAGCTAGTAAGTGTCTGAGGCCAGATTTGAATTCAGGAAGATGAGTCTCCCTCTGCTGAAACACCAAGCTGCCCCAATAATCCAATTAGAAAGTGTTGAGGGCCTGCTCCAAGGTGGTAGCTGTGCTGGAGGAGAATGTCATGATATTTTAATTCCCCAAACATTTAGCAAGCTCTTACTCTGCACAAGATACAGTATTAGGGATACAAAGAGTAACCTGAAACATGCCCTGCTCTCAACTGGGGAGACTCAACATGTATGCAACCAGGCAAACACAAAGTAATCTCAAGAGAGTTTGTGTATATATACTGAAGCTCACAGGACGCAGTCCCGGAACTGTGACTGGAAGGAAGCATTCCAGGAAACAGAAGGGAGAAGAGAGAAGGGGTATATTCCAGACATGAAGGACCACTTTTCAAGGTCTGGA
>CM053580.1:309767965-309785804 GCA_028627135.1 Pseudochirops cupreus
TTCTCTTTCACCTCTCCCCTTCTCTTTACCTCCCCCCATTCTCCACCTCCCTCTCTTCTCCTTTATCTTCCCCCTTCTCCTTCATCTCTTCTCCCTTTCCTTTTCCTCTCCCCTTTTTCCTTCACCTCTCCAGAATACACATCATGGAACAAGGAACGTGCTGGACCCTGCTCAAACCACCTCTCTTGAGAATACTGTTAAATTTTTAGAGTGAGTATTTACACTTAGTAAATCTGCAAATACTACAAATGAGAGCTTGAGTTATCTTTCTGTTGATTGCTTCAACTTAAGAAGCTGATGGAGAAAATGTTAATAATGCAAATTAAACTGAAAATGTTCTGCATGCTTTTTGAGAGGTGGGGGAGGGGCGTGAAGGAAGTTTGTTGTTAAACATTTACCAGCACACCACTGCATGGAACTAGCTCCCGGGATCCCCACTACGTATGAAACAAGACTGGGAGGGTAGATGGAAGCCAGATCGTAGAGGATTTTAGAAATCAGGCTAAGAAATCTGTATTTCTGACATTTAAAAAATAAAAACACAAATTATTATTTTTCTTATGACAATAAGAATATTTTCCTTAAGGACTTCCAAGTCCTGGGAGATAAGTAAAATCTCCTCTAATTTAGCTTAATCCCCTATGCACTAGACTAGACTTCTAAAATTATTCCCATTTCTTTTTTTGTTTGCTATTTTTAGCACTGAACCAGGAAACTCTTTAATGGGAACAGAAATGAGTAGTAAAACACCAGAATACAATCTTAACTACGTTTCCAAACAGAGAAGTGGCCCTGGGGCAAGTGGCAGTGGAGGGCAGTGGTACAATCATCTCAACGGGGGTGCAACTGAGAAAGAAGATGGGTGCTCAAGGACACCATGAGGTTCTTAAATTGCCAAAGAAATCCTTTTTATTATTAAGAATCTATGAATGGGGAAACTGAGGCTTGTAAAATTGTTTTCATGGGCAAGAAATCTTAGCCAAGCTTGGTTTTTATCTAGATGGATGCTCCAGCACCTCAAGATGCTTTACTATCTGACCCTGGGCAAATTACTTAACCTCCATTTGCCTTAATCCACTGCAGAAAGCACTCCAGTATCTTTGCCAAGAAAACCCCACAGTCCAAAGTATGGTCCAAAGGGTCACGAAGAAGAGGCTAGGACTGAATGGACTAAACAACAAGTTTTTGTTGTTTCTGTCTCCCTGGCAATAATACTCGGACATACAAACATTTTTGTCCTTCTCACTTCTGGTCTAGATTAGAAGAAGACAGATTAACAAAAAGTGGCAGATCAAACAATTTCCCAGTGTTTTTTGAGACCCTGAAACAACTTTTTTAGTTGCTTGTGTCAGAGAAGACCTGGGTCAGAAAGATGCCTCTGAAATGTACAACCTGCTGACCGTCTGCATGACTTACTGGGCTGTGTCACGGAAAACAATTAGTCATTGGACAGATGCTTTTTCTTTAGGCACGTATCTATAAATCCCTAATGTTCATGCAGATTACTCTTGGTCAGCAGTTCAGGGTTGCTCTTACCCATGATCTTCACAGTCCTCTTTCTTTTGACTCCCATGAGAACCACAAAAGTGTCTAAGCTATTGCCAAATAAAAAGTATTTCTTCTTTCCATGTCCCAGGGGCTGCTCTCTCCTAAACATTTTATTCATGGCTTAAGTAAACCCATTTAAGAGAGTAATTTGGCAGAGAATTAATCGGATTACTAGAATTTTCACAAACTCCAAAGTAAGTACTGACACTTATGTGGAAAATCGACTAGGAGACAGCAGGAGACAACTTTTTAGGACCAGAGAAAGATCACACACATATTCACAGGAATCTAAAAGAGAGGTTTTTCTGGATTTTTACCATTCCTTCCTGTTATGTTGACTCCACATTTACAAGTTCAGCACACACCAAAAAAAAAAAAAAAGCTATACAGGTTAGCATGACAAATTCCATCAGTAATTCACATCCTTTAATCCAGGAGAATGGAAGTTTTCCCAGGGCAAAGATTGTTTTTAACTTGTATCCCCCAGCATCTAACACCATGCCTTGCACATGGTAAGCATTTAATGCTTTTTTAATTGAATTATCATGCAGAGGATCCATTAGTGGTGCTAGAATAAGAGCAAAAGGGGTTTAATAATGGTTCTAGGTGCTATGAGACCAACAAGCACCTCAATCCCACAAATGTAGCAGAAAAGCCACTGCTCACTTTGTTGCTGCCATTATCTCTGTTCTATTACGGTGGAGTTAATCAGGAAGCCAAGAGCACTGGGGCAGTGAGTGGTTCATTCATTTGCAGAGAGGATATGAATAGGGAGTTGGTACTCACATAAGGTCAGCAGTGCCCCCTTAGGCAGTATGGTACAGTGCATACAGCATACAGACCTTTTCTTGAGTGGGTTCAAACCATTAAGATCTATTTTCAGATTATTTTAATGTTTCTTTCACAAGAAATGCTTGTCCCAAAGTAAGAATGGAAGAAGCACCTCTGATTCTAATCTTAAATTCATTTCTAAATTCAGGGTTTTGTCTAAATTAAGGATTTTCATTTACCCAGCTCAGTTCCTGTTTTGAAAATGAAATATTGAGGGTTGTCACTTTTTTTCACATTAAGATCAGCCTGGAAGCATACCTAGTTTTGATGCTTCAATGCAATGTATTAACAGCTCCCTGCAAGAGGTCCCCAAGGTGTCAAATCTGATGGCAAGATACATCCTGACAAGAACCGAATGATACAAGATCCTACCCACAGCATGTCTTGTTTTCATTATTTGATAACTCACATTTGTAAAGTGCTTTGAAATCAGAAATTGGAGTTACTCTTTTGTAGTGTGTACATGGAAGCACCTAGGACAGAGGTGGAGAACCTGCAGCCTTGAGGCCACATGTGGCCTTCCCTTGATGAAAGGATTTGTTCTGTAAAACTTGGGCTCAGTCAAATGGCTGCACTCAAAGATCTGGAAGGCCACATGTGGCCTTGAGGTTGAAAGTTCTCCACTCAGACCTAGGAAGACCTCCATCAATTTCCCAAGGCCAGTTAGCAGTGTCTAATTCTTCCCTCTTCTGGCCTTAATCCACTCAACCTCAACATCAATAATGCTCACCTACCTGACTTTTCAGAGCAACATTTTTCTGCCAGTTTCTCCATTGTATATTTGATGATTCCCAACACCTTAAAACAGCACCATGTCTTCTTAAATTTGCTATCGCACAGATTTTCCAAAACTGATCATTGGGAGATCCTGAAAACAAAATTTGATTTTTATTTGTAAACCAGAAAAGAGGCCCTACCCCTTCCACTGAAGACTTTGGGAAGGGAATTGTCTTCATTCAGGGGGCCAAGTTCAAATAGGAGGCTGCCCTGAAGGCATCTCTACACAACAAGGAACATAACCTGGTTAGGAAAACCTGTTAAGTCCCAGTCCAGCACATGCAAGGTCACAGAGTTACTATACTCTAAAGATTGAGGAGGGTTAATTTCTTAAAACAACAAATTGTGATTTATGTTGGTTACTGCAGCCACAGGATTCTGCAATCTGTGTCAAAGGACCTGGCCTGAACACAGCAATAGCTGCATCAAAGCTGCTTTAGCTCAAGAGTTAAGAGTCCAAAATCCAACATCCAATGTTTGGGGAAAAGAATATTGTCAACGTATATACACACATTATTTCTTCTGAGCTAAACACGCTTGGGAGGTAGTTATTATTAGCCCCATTTTACAGATGAGGAAATTAAGGTACAAGAAAGATAAGTGACTTTCCAGTGGTTACATAGCAATAAGGGTCAGGGTCAAGATTTGAACCAAGTCTTCTAGATTCCAAGTCTAAGAATTTGCCCACTCTGTCTTAGTGCATAGATTAGCTAGGATCTGACAGAATGCTATTGCTTTCTCAGGAAACCATCAATTAACCTTTGCTTCAACATTAACAACAGGCGCCATCCCTTCAAGAGCTTAATTCAGTCTCTCTGCCTCAGTTTCCTGAAGTGTTCTTCTCGCTGTTTCAGGGGAATGTTCTGAACGTAACTCATAGGTCAATGGGAAAGATGCATGGTGCATGTAAGAAGGTTGCAGTACATTATTCACAGTGATTTACGTAGGAAAGGGGGCATTACTTAATTAGCTAATTAATGAGGGCGCTGCACTAAGTGGTGGGGTCATATATAGAAAAGCAAGACAATCCTTGCTCTCTTTGTTTGTATTAATAGGGAGAGATGACACATAAGAGTGTTCGGCCGCAAGTTAAAAGGAAAGGCCAAGTGATCCTTATAATAATGTGGCAAAGCAGCTATCAAAAAGTAGTGTGGTATGGGAGAAAGAGCATTAACTCTAGAATCAGACATCCCAGGTTCAAATCCCATCTCTGATGCTACTACCCCTGAGACCTAATTCACTGAACCTGGTGGGTCCTCATTGGTAAAATGAGAATGAGATGGCCACTGAGGTCCCTTCCAGCTCTAGAGTTATAATCTTATGTTATCAAAGACAGATATTGCCAGAAAAGTAGATGGATTAGCCACAAGAGGAGTAAAAGCAAGCGTCCTGTAGCCAAAAGTAACAGGGAAAGAGAGCCAAAGCTCTACTCTGGTAGCCATGAAACGATAAAAGAAATAAAGGAAGACCTCTGCAGCAGAGGTTATAAACCTGGAGTCCACAAACCTTTTTTTAAAAAATATTTTGGTAACTGTATTTCAGTGAAATTGGTTTCCTTTGTAAACTCAGGTACTTTATCTTATGCATTTAAAAACCTTATTCTAAGAGGGGGACCACAGGCTTTACCATATTGCGAAAGGCATCCAGGACATGGAAAAGGTTAAGAATTATTACTCTAGAGCAGGGATGGAGAACCTGCAGCCTCGAGGCCACAAGGTCCTCTAGATCCTCAAGTGCAGCCCTTTGAATCCAAACTTCACAGAACAAATCCGCTTAATAAAAGGATTTGTTCTGTAAAACTTCGACTCAGTTAAGAAGCTGCACCCAAGGACCTAGAATGTCACATGCGGCAGGTTCCCCAACCCTGAGTCTAGAGCATTGACTAGCTTTTCTATGGAGGAATTTATGGAAATATACAGATAAAAATGGCTCAGAATATGGATGGGCTGTAATCTGCACTGATAGAAAGAATACCCACACTGATGAGGTCACAGATCCCTCAAACCTGAAATAACAGATGTGAAATAATGTTAAGTTAGAGCAATGTATAAATCAAGTATCTTAAAATTGTTATTGTTCATTTCCATTTTTCTTTCAAAACTGGTAAAACACTATGTCTGTTTCCCCTCCCAAATATTTCATTGCACCCAAAGTTATACAACTCTAAATCCATAACTGTTGCTCCCTAAATTACTATCAATCTAATAAAAATACTCCTTAAACCTCTATAAACACAAGAAGTACAAATAAATTTATCATTGGCCCTTAACCTTCATTATTATGTGGAATTTGTTTATATTATCACTCTGGAGTCTCTGAAACTACTTGATACTTTTTTCAAGTTCATAGTGGTTGTTTAAAGGTTATGCAAATCATAGCCCAAGTTTCCATTTAGTATAATACCCTCTACTACCAGACCATCTGGTAGTCAATAATCCAGTAGCAAAAGCATTTAATAAAGACATAAAAACAATGTAGGTCTCCACCAACAGGCTTTTGTGGTTGGGGCTAATATCCAAGAGCTGGCTGATACTACTGTGATTTTGGAGAAATAGGCACTTGCAGAAAATAGCATTTCTAATTTTTGCAGCCAGAAAGTGTGCCAACTAAGACTTTCTGTTACTAACTGAAAGGGTCAGAGGAAGGCTCATTCTCCTCTCATCACCATCATCATGACAGATTCTAGTTCTTTAAGGCTTGGAAGTTGCAGAGAATTTCTCATGCCTTATAAAATGTACAGCAACCTCATGAGAATTCATAGATCAAGAAAGTGCCATAGGTATAGCATATATGGATTTCATCAAGACATTTGACAAGAGCCTTTTATGATATTCTTGTAAACAGGATGGAGAGACACGAGATAGACGATAATATAGTTAAAATGGCTTGAGGAACTGGCTAAACAGCTGTACCCCTTCCTAAATAGCAATTAATAGAAATTGTCAACCTACAGAGACTCTAGTTACTACCCAACATTTTTATCAATGACTTGCATGATAGATAGATGACATACAGTACTTATAAAATTGAAAATCCCACAAAACTGGGAAGGACAGCTAATAGTTTTAAGTGACAGGATTGGGATCCCTTGACAGGCTAGAGCAATGAGCAGAGTCTAGGAAAAGAAAATAATCTTTTTTTTTAATTTTGGAGAGGCGAAGGCAAGGAAATTTGGGTTAACAGACTTGCCCAAGGTCACACAGCTAGTTAAGTATCAAGTATCTGAGACTAGATTCGAACATACAGTACTCATTCAAACAAAAAATAATCTTCTGACATAGATAAGGACTGGACATGCAATTTCATTGGTGTATATTGATAAAGGCTCCCAGTTAGGAGCCTCCTCACTAGTGCACGTGGGCACTGCGCCTGCAATTAGCAATGAGAGGTTAAATGACATGCCCTGAGGCACACAGCCAGTCTGCGTCAGAGACAAGACCTGAAGCCAGCTCTTCACAGTTTGGGGGGCACCCTTTCTTATCCACTATAGCACACTGCCTCACCAGGTGAATTCTAATATGATAAAATGTAACGTGAATAAATGCAAAGTCCTTCTGTCCAAGTCTCCCCTTACAGTCTGGGAAAAACACGACTAAACCCGGAGCTGTTAGTGCACTCGCTGTAAGCTATGACACAGTAGCTAAAGCAGCAGATATGATCTATCACACAATCAGATATGATCTATCACACAATAGAATCGTAGTGTCCGAATTCAATTATAATAAGCCTGCAGGCTACATCTGTAAGACTGCAACTGGTTCTGTGCAATATGTTTTAGGGAGTGTCAGAAATCTAAAGAAAGCACACCAAGATAATTTGGAAAGGAAGAATGCCTTCAGCTAGGGGAGCCAGGTGGTGGCTTCGGGGAGGAGGTAGCACCTGAGCTGAGGAAAAATAAAGATTTCTGAAAGAGGAAATAAGAAGATGGGCTGAACTTCATTGCTTTATCAGGTGAGAATACATCTATCAAATTAATCAATCAAAGGCAGATTATTTGTCAAAATTTCTCAATTTGGGGCAGCTGGGTGGTGCAATGGATACAGTGACTGTTCTGGAGTCAGGAAGACTCATCTTCCTGAGTTCACATCTAGCCTCTGACACTTAAACTAGCTGTGTGACCTTGGGCAAGTCACTTAACTGTTTGCCTCAGTTTCCTCATCTGTAAAATGACCTAGAAAAAGAAATTACTCCAGTTTCTTTGCTAAGAAAATCCCAAATAGGGTCATGAAGAGTTGGACATGTGACTGAACAACATAAAAGTACTAGTGGCAGATTTTAGCTTGATCTAACAAAAGACTTCCTAAATAGAGCTATTCAGAAGTGAAAGGTGTTGCTTCAGTAAGTAGGGAGTTCACAGATTTTGAAAGTTGGAAGGACCTCGGTGTGCATCTAGCCCAACTCACACACAAACAGAATCCCCACTCCTAAAATCCAGACAGTTGACTGAAGAGCACCAGGGAGGAAGAACTTACCACCCCTCAAGGACGTTCATTCTGCTACTGGATAGCTCAAGTGCTGTGAAGTTCTTCCTGACATCAGGTCTAAATAAGCCTTATTGCAGCTTCCCTCAACAGTTCCTGCTTGAAGTAGGGAGGAAGGGCTGGGGGTGCAGTAGGATGGAATGAGTCTGATCCCTCTTCCCCATGATGATCCTTCATGGTTTTTAAGATAGCTGTCCAGTCCGCATGCCTCCCCACCCCCACCTCATTCTCCTTTATTCTATGCACATACATATGCATATATATATACAGTTCCTCTTCATTTTTCATGGAGTCAAGACCCTTCCCATTTTGGTTGTCCTCCTCTGGACACTTTCCAATTTATTAATATCTTTCTTAAATCATGGTACCCAGAACTGAATATAGTACTTAAGATGAGAGCAAAAGTACTGTGGTATTATGCCCTCCCTATTCCTGGAAGCTATAATACAGTGGCTGGGAACATAGCAAAACTATTGCAAAATTAATAAATTCTTTATGCATCTGTGCCCCTCTTAATGTAGCCTTCTGGGAACTTCAGTCCTAAAATACTGTAATGGAGGCTATATGCATGCTAATTACCATCTAAGCATGAAGCTAAAAGGAAATGCCCTACTTAAGTGTCAAAAAGGTGTTGCTAGTAGTGATTTTACTCCCATTTCTTTGTAAAAATGTAACAACTCCTACCTCCCCCTCGATGAACTTTTCAAAATTTATAATCAATCTTGTTTTCTCAAAATTGACAATTTTAGAGATGTACACTAATGTGCATGAAGAAGCTAGGATAATATATGTAAAATCTATGGTCTCATATTTGGGGAAAAATTGTAAAGGTCCAGAGAACAAATAAATGCTTGTTGCTTAAAATTCTTAAAGCTTGCCCAGGGTCATATGACTTCTGTCAGAGGGAGAACTCGAATCCAGCTCTTAAGCTTCAGCTCCATCTCTCTATCCATCATAACACTCTGCCTCTAAGGAGATAAAAGGAGGCAATGTGGTTTCATGGACATGTTTGTATGAAAAGAATCACTTATCTGAAAAAAGTTAAAAAGAAAAATAATATATATAATGGCAGGGTGCCAAGGAATAGGGTCATTCCCAGCTACGCCTACAAAAAAAGAGATACAGCTCCTGTGTCACAAGTAAAACTCTGAGGGAACACTTATAAGGGGGTGGAAGGGGACTGTCAATGGCTCCCCAATTCCTCTCAGCATGTTCTTGTAACAGAAATGTGCCATCAGGCAGGCTGTAATCTGCTAAACACCTCTCAATCTGTATCTGGGATCATCCATGTTCTGCTTGACACAGAAGTACAAGGTTCCACATGCACCTGCCCTCCTATCTCTGCTCTAACCACAGTCCACACCTTATCTCTCCCAGTACATTCCCAGGACCTCACAACACTCTCAAACTGTTCTTCCCATGCTCTCTACCCATTTTTAAATCTCCATTTCTTTCCCAAAAAATAATGAAATGATGCTTTCTCTTTTCCTCCTTTTCTAAATCCACAGTGTCTGACACAGTTCCCAGCCTAGGCTCACAGTCCCACAGGAGTTTGATGTCCTGGAGCTTCCTGCACTGAGTAAGAGCTACCTTGTTTCAGGGGGAGCTGTCTCCTTTACATAAACAAAGAACTATTTAGGGATGTCGTAAATCTTTCAAAAGCACCCCGGAGATAATCTCTTTGATCACTCCTGCTGTCCTATCTGGAGCTACACAGAATGTCCGTTTCACCATTTAACTGTTCGGAGTTATCTTTATTCTTAAAATTACAGAAAAGTGCATTCACTCCGTTGTAAAAAGTCTTCTTTCTGCTCTCCACGTGCTCCACGATAGTGGGTGCTTTGACTCATTATATACATTAGTTAATTAATTTAAAACCTTGGATAGGAATCCAAATTCAGTTTAGTAAAATCTAAAAGGAGACCAATGAGGATTCTGGGAAACAAATAACAATTTTAAAAAACCAAGTTTCCCAAACCACTGTACAGGAACAGATGTAGGGAAAGGAGGAAGTTTTTCTTATTGGAAAAGAGTAGAGTGAACAGACTCTCCTCTCACCACAACAGCAAGGATGTTGATAGCAGTGCTAATACTTCCTTCTATTACTATACCACAGGTGTGCCAATGAAGTCATCAGCTCTCAAGAACTCTATGACTGTCAGTCTTAGATTCCAGCCCAAGTGAGAGAGTAAGAGTAAAGGGGCACCCAGCAATCTATTAGGCACCATCCATGAAGCCTACAGGTTAAAGGATTCTTTCATAAAAATTCTTTTTACATGGAATTTTATTAGTTTAAAATTGTAATTGCCTTTTAAGCCAAGAGCCATAACAAGCTCAGGGCAACCTGGGCTTTGACCCAAGGTGCTTATTTCCAGTGGGGGCATACTTCCTAAAAACATTTGTCCTCCACACCTGCAGCCCCGTCCCTCTCTTCCCTGCCCTGGACTAACACACCAAAGAATCCCATTATGGTCATACCCCTCTCTTGGTGTCCATCTTCCTCTACTGTTGTGCCACCATTACTGTAACTGATCAGAACAAACTGTCTATACCATACTGCCAGGCCCCTGCCATGCAGGATGCCAGGGACCAGCATCAATATCGAAAGGGTTAGAAGCATGTTCTATCTTTCCAACAGCAGAGTTGAGTTTCTCTCTCTCCTCCCCACTCAATTCAATTTCTCCCAGATGCTCAAATTCCTAGTTAGATCTGTTTAGACCTTAAGGTCACTTAGCCTTATTAACAGTGGTTGGAGCCTGTGTACTGGGTGACCATAAAAGCACCAGCTTCAGGAGAAGGGAAAAAGAAAATCAATGATGAAAATGAATTAAAGTCCAGGATTTACATTTATTTGGATACCTGGATAGAAAAAATTAAAAGGCATTTAGAAAGTCTTCAAAGCATTGTTATAGAGCGGCGGTTCTCAACCTGTGGGTTATGTTCATTTTGTAACAATGAAAATACACCCTGCATATCAGATATTTACATTATGATTCATAACAGTAGCAAAATTACAGTTATGAAGTAGCAACGAAAATAATTTTATGGTTGGGGGTCCCTACAACATGCGGAACTGTATTAAAGGGTCGTGGCATTAGGTAGGTTGAGAACCACTGTTCTAGAGGAAGTTCATGCTTCTAAGATCCAATAGGTTGATACTAGAATTCATGCCTGTCAAAATCAGGGCCAGCCCCCTTAAGGAAGTGCCTGTTTCCAAGCCCTGCCTAACGGAAGGTCATAAGCATCTTCTTTCTTCTTTCTTCCCCTTTTCATCCATCTCTCTGCTCTGCTTTCTGTCTTTCCTCTGCTCTGACCAACCTATTTTTCTTTTCTTTCTGTTTCCTTCTCCCTCCTCTTTTTCTCCAACCTCATTTTCTCCTTTTCTTTCCTCTTCTTTCTCAGAATCATTTACTTCTCTCTCTCTCTCTCTCTCTCTCTCTCTTTCTCTCTCTCTCTCTCTTTCCTTCTCCCTCTCCCTCTCTCTCTCTCTCTGTCTCTCTCTTTGTCTCTCTGTCTGTCTGTCTCTCTCTCTCTTTTTCTCTCTCTCTCCCCATCTCCCTTTCTCCCTTTCCTTCTCTCCTCCCTCCCTTTATTCTCTTCCCTAGATTGCAGGGTACCCCTCCAAAATAATTTGCTCATTCTCACTCTCCTGACCAGTTCTAATCTTTTGAGGAAGGATGGTGGGTCTGGAGTCCCTGGCTAAGTACTCTGGGCTCCTGGACTGTTCTCTCTCCACGTTCGGGGCCCAGGATGGGAGCTTTGCTTAGGGACAGGGACAACTTGGATTTTAATTCAGCCATGGTATATAGAACTTTCCAGTTACTTTCTTCCCTTACCCCACCCCGAGAAATTATAGGTAAACTAGAAATTAGACACTTGATTAGCCCATCATTGATTTTCCTTAGCCATCAAGGACCAGCAAATGAGCCTCTTACCAGAATAATAAAAACAATTTTCAAAACAATTTGAAAACATCTCTTTAAAAGGTCATGGTGATTTAGAAGAAATCAAATATCAAAGTAAGCCTAAGAGAAGTTTTCAAGTCAAATTATATTCCACTTGCACGCTAAGCCGATATTTCTATTCTTTGGAAATTTCTAATTATTTGGATGGGAAAGGGGAGCCTAGAAGGGTAAATTCAAAATAAACAACTCACATCTCTATAGTTTGGGTGGAGCAGAAATAACATTAAATTGGGATGGAGGGAAACACTTTGGAATTTAAAGTGAAACAAAAAAATTTGAATTACATTTTTCAAAAGAAATATCATTAAATTCAGAGTTAATAGAATAACGAACCTAGAAGATCCTCTAGTCCAACATCCCCCATTTTACAGATGAAGAACTTTGGACTCCTCCAAGTAAGAGACTTGTCCAAGGTCACACGAAGTCATCAGTAACAGAATGCCCCTTTCTGTAAACCATTCCAAAATGACCCATAGCATTATACTCTTACCAAGGATCATGGTCGCTTCCTCCTGTGTTCTCTCCACCTCTGATCCAGAAGCATCAGTCCCATCATCAGGAGAATGATCCTCTCTGAATGAAGGAGCTGCACAATTTCCAGTGGAGATCTGCTGCCCTCTCGTGGCTACTGGGCTACTAGCAATGGGCATCTCAGCCGTCTGTCTCTTCACGATATTGCTTTTAAAGTTAGAATATGTAGTATCAGCTGCATTCAATGCCTGTTATTGAACAACATAACAACAAAGAGCTGTGAGCTACAGTTGCCAAAAATAAGTAAAACTTCTAAAATAAGGCTCAGTTTGTCCGACACAACATAGATTAATTGTTCTTAAATGACTGAAGTTCAAACAAGATTCATACCGCTACATTATTTCTAGGGACTTCAGTTGAAATTGTAGGAATCTCAGTAAAATTTTGCAAGGCGTCCCCCTTAGCCAACCACTCTCCCAAACGCTTTTACCATACATCCTTAAGGGATTCCTCCCCTGCCCCCTTGCTAGGGACACAAAGTATTCAAGGAGCAGCTTTCAGCTGTAATTCAACCCAACGGGTGTTGTTATTTTATATTTGCTAATAATTGTCTGTTGTGGTGAAAACACAGGTTTTTATACAACAGTAGTAATAAAAGATACGTACGTACCAGCTCTTTTTTAAAAACTACATTGTGGCAATTTACTGCATTACCATGAGGTTCTGGAAATAATAATTTTAGTCCCATAAATTATATTGAAATTATGGCAAAATTATAGAATATAAAGTGGTTTCCATTTTTTTAAGTGACAGAAAAGCAGGAGGCTCACAGGTGTTACACATTGCTCATGTTTGGGGACTTTTTGAACTTTAATCAGTTGTGCTGACTTTTTTTTTCCTTTCTAAAGAAATAGGAGCAGTTAGGTGGCGCAGTGAATAGAACACCAGTCCTGGAGTCAGAAGGCCCTGAGTTCAAATTCGGCCTCAGACACTTGACACTTACTAGCTGTGTGACCTTGGACAAGTCACTTAACCCCAATTGCCTCACCTTCCCACCTCCAAAAAAAGCCAAACTATTTGTCACAGAGGATGGGGGGGGGGGGAATATATGGAATATTTACAGTAATATAAAAAACCAAAAATGTCAATAAGTGGCACAGTAGATAGAGTGCCTGGTCCTGAATCAGGAAGACTCATCTTCCTGAATTTAAATTTGGCCTCAGACACTTACTAGCTGAGTAACCCTGGGCAAGTCACTTAACCCTGTCTGCCTCAGCTCCCTCCTCTATAAAATGAGGTGGAAAAGGAAACGGCAAACCACTCCAGTATCTCTGCCAAGAAAACCCGAATGGGGTGAGGAAGAAAGAGTCAGACATAACGAAAAAGACTGAACAACAACAAAAAGAAGAAGAAAGAGGAGTCTATCGGACTGGGATAGTATTTTTTTAATGTTGTCGGTGAATTTCACGGTAAACACCACACACCCATTGAAACAAAATCCAGGTTGGAACCAATGCCGCTGTCACTGCCTCCATCTGCTGCCCTAAAGGTGACTGATGGAGCTAAAAGATCAACCAATAAATAAAGACTCACAGATTTTTTAGGAGAATCCAGGAAAATGACCTCTCTTTTGTCTCCATATTGCCCACTAAGGAGAATGATCTTCAAAGTGGAAAGGATTTTTAAAAACCAGGAAATAAATGAAACTCAAAATAATATAGGAAAAATTGGAAACAACTAGCCCCTTCAGACCAATTTAAGGTCCAGGCCTGTCCCAAAATATTTTGTATTTGTATTAGATAGTGCTCGTGTCTAAGTATAGATCTCCTTCCTTACCTCAAACAGCAAAACAGTAACAACAACAAGCAAAATCTTAAAAACACCCAAAAAATGAAGGGAAAAAGAAAAACCTCACAAACAAAGACACAAAGGGGAAAAAAACCAGAAACTGAAGCAACAGGTAATTAAACAACAAAAAATCCTGATACGTAAAGAAATATTAAGGAATAAAAGACTGTGAGAAGAAATCTCAGAAGGGAATAATACTGTCCTAACTACAACCAGCCCCAGAAGTTAGATTCAAAATGCAAGAGGTGGAGTGGTCAAGAAGTTTAATACAAGAACTGAAGGAAAAGACGAGGAGCAAAATTTTAAATAAAAATTTAAAAAGACCAACAAGGTAATCAGTAGTTCAGAACAGAAAGCAGAAAATCAGTAGATAAACCAATGGATCCTGACAATGAGAATGACAGACAGAATGCAAAAATACAGAGATGCAACAAGAACCATTAAAGCAATTTCATGAGACAGCAAAGTGTGAAGAACGCCTAATCAAAGTAATTGATCATGAAGACAGAAATTAACTTTGATAAGACTGGGCCCCTCTCAGCAATGCAAGATTTCAAGACAACTCCAAAAAACTCATGATGGAAAGGGACATCCACATCCAGAGAAAGAACTACGGAGTCTGAATGCAGATGGAAGCAAACTACTTGCTCTCGCTCTTTTGTGTTTTGTTTTGTCCCTTCTTTCTCATTGTTCACTCTGGTGGTTATAATCCTTCTTTATCACTTGACTAATGTTTAATATGAAGGTATTTGTAGAAGCTATATATTTGATTGCATGCCACCCTGGGAAGGGAAGAGGGAGGAGAGGGAAAGGGAGAAAATTTTAAACTCAAGGGATTGTGGAACTGAATGTTGTAAACTAAAAGTAAATAATTTTTTTTTTAAAAAGAAATTAACAAGAAAAATTATGAAACAAAGAACCCGAATGTCATAGTTCAGGAATCATACCAGAAAATGTCCTGATAGTATAGAATTAGAGGACGAAGTAGAAATCGACAGAATCTCCAGGATGCTGGAAGAAAAGAGTCAAATTAACTCACCCAGGAATGTAATCACAAAAGTTTAGAGTAAAGCAAAAGGCTTTGCAAGTTTCCGGGAGGAAAATGTTCAATTATCAGGGAACACTAGTTCAAATAATTAAGTCTATTCTTTGATGAAGGGCAGTTAGGTGGTCCAGTGGACAGTCCCCAACTTGTAATCAGGAAGACTCATCTTCCTGAGTTCAAGTCTGACCTCAGACACTTACTAGCTGTGTGAACCTGGGCAAGTCATTTAACAAACACTGTTTGCCTAGTTTCTCAATTTATAAATTGAGATATATTAATGAGCCAGAGAAGAAAATGTCAAGTCACTCCAGTATCTTTGTCAATAAAATCCCAAACAGGGTTACAAAAACTCATGACCGAACAACAACACTCTTTGATGAAAAGAAATAAAAGAAGAATATTATTAATATTCCAAAAAAGGAAAGGAAAATAGCTTATACCCTAGGATAACTTATCTTTTGGACCTGGGGATATGTGAAAGAAAATAGACCTTTGGCAAGATGGCTAACTTTCACCTTCCTCTTGAGAAAGCCAGAGTTGAGCAGTGTGGGACAGCAGACAAAGGAAGCTTAAAGATAAACACTCAACATTGAATGAAAAGGCCAGGTGGCCCAAGTCTCATTGTTCACATGGAACAAAAAGGAGGTAGTCTGTTGGGAGTACTGAGAAGTCCTGCTGCATCTAAGGATACTTGAGGGAACAAAGAGAGACTAAGACTCTGATGATCAGACAGATTTACCCTAGAGAAAGGAAAGAGGGGAGAGAGAGATGAAGTGATTAACATTTCTTGAAAGCAAGGTGTCATACAAGCAATGAGAGGAGGGGATTAGGGAAAAGGAGTATCAAGAACCGCACTCTGACCTGGTCTAAGCAAGAAAAATGTAAAAGACAAAGATTTATTTTCTAAAACCCATCAGGCTGGGCATGGTGGCCCCCACCTCTGATCCCTGCTCCTGGGGGAAGCCGATTGAGTACCCAAGATCTGAGCCCTAGTAGGGCCGATGCTGTCCGTCCCGGATAAGTCTGGTACCACTACAGTGAAGCCCCAGAAATGGAGCACCATCAGGCTCTAAGGTCAGACACATAGCAAGTCAAAGCTTCTGTGCCCATCAGCAGATGGAGAGGGCCCATGTGTGCCCCTGCACTTCCAGCCTGGAGGCCCAGTCCTCATGGAAAACAAACAAGATTTCAGTAAAAGCAGAGTTAAGGGATCTGAAACTGGGTGGAGCAAAAGAGATGTGTGTCTGTCTCTAAGAGAGAAGATTAACATGCAACTGCTTCAACTGAAACAAGCAACAGGGGATGAAGGATGAATAGGATCTGAGAAGGTTAGGAAACTACAGTAGCTAACTATGAGTAAATAGCACGACCCAAATAAAAAAAAGTTAACTTAGTTTTAAGCTATGTTAATGTGAGAGAGGTTCTAGAACCACTGTATGTTGTACAGAACTGGGGTCTGATCACATCTGGAGGATTATGTTCCAATCTGGTACACCATTTTAAGAAGGACATTGACAAGTGTGTCCAGAGAGGGTAAGCAAAATGAGGACTTCTGAGACCATGGGATGGGGATCAGACAAAGAAACTAAAGACGTTTAGCCTGAAAAACAGAAAGTTTGTGGAGGAGAAGTGGTCATGATACGCATTTTCAGGTATTTTATTAGCCATAATGTAGAAAATAGAATGGTTGTTTAGTTGGTCCCAAAAACAGAGCCAGGATCACTGGATGACATCCTATCAAAAAGTTCAGGGGGCTGCTTCAGGATAGTCTAGGTTTCCCTTCACTGGAGGAGTTGAAGCTGAACGATGACATTTGGAGGACACTATGGAAAGGATTCCTGCTTAAGTTCAGGTTGGATTAGATGGCCCTTCCCTTGGAGGCCAAAGCCCAAAGGGGAAAGTGATTTGCCCATGGCGACATAAGTAGTAAGCAGTGGAGTCCAATTCTGTGGCTCTGTGATGGGCTATCTTGCAAAGTAATGCATTCTCTGTCACTGGGGGTGTTTAAGCTGAGGCTATATTGCTCACAACATAATTTTGCAACCTGTAATGTTTAGTCTTGGTTGCATCTGACATCAGCCTTATTTAACGTTGAAAAGAGAGCTAGGTGAGGGTCAGAATTATTTGGATTAACAGGCTCAAATTGATTCAAAAAGGTTGCTCAGCTTCCCTCTTCGCCATGTACATTGTGAGAGGGCCCTGAGGGACATGCCTTCCCACTAGATTATACCATTTCATTCTGCAATGTTTTTTATACTTTGGATCCAGGATCTCCCTTGGAGGAAATGCCTATCACATAGTTTGGAATGACTCAAGCATTTATTAATAGAGAGGAAGAGGAAGATGAGAAAAACAAGACAAAGAAGGGAAAAAGGATGGATGGCTTGATACCCTAAGCAAATCTGCTTGGCTTGTTTACCTTGAAAGTTCACATTACATCGACACTAAATCGGGAGGAATTTGGAGCACACTGTCCAAAAAATAAATAGAAAGGAACCTAGAGAGCGGGTTAAAAAAAGGTCAGGAAATAACAAAATGAAACAACTGGGAAAATAGAAACAAATATGTCTGATGATAAATAATCTGGCACACATATTCAGTGGGTGGGGGAAAACCTGGAAATGCCAGGAAAGGCAAAGGAGTGATGCTAAAGTCTTTCTAGAACCACCAGAGTATATTGAGGAGCTAAAATTAACAGAGATGATCCAATACACTCTCAACCACAGCCTCCCAACTGGCCCACCATCCAAAAACTGTGAATGTACCCGGAAGGGAATGTTTATGATTCATTAGAATGGAATTCATCTGGTACATTGTTCACAAAAAATATTTAATAACCATCATTACATCTCTGTCTCTCTCTGTCTGTCTTC
>CM053580.1:309786304-309805997 GCA_028627135.1 Pseudochirops cupreus
GTAAATATTCTTTCCCAATTTCCCACTTCCCTCTTAATCTTGGTTACATTGGCTTTGTTTGTACAGAAACTTTTCAATTTAATGTACTCAGGGTTATCCATTTTGCATTTTATAATGCTCTCCAACTCTTCTTTGGTCATAAAGTCTTCCCTACTCCATAAATCTGACAAGTAAACTATTCCTTGCTTCCCCAGATTATTTACAGCATCAGCCTTTATACCTAGATCATGTACCCATTTACACTTGACTTCGGTGTACAGCATTAGATGATGGTCTATGCCCAGTTTCTGCCATACTATATTCCAATTTTCCCAGCAGTTTTTGTCAAATAGTTCTTATCCCAGAAACTGGGGTCTCTGGGCTTATCAAACAGTATATTACTATAATCATTGACTATTGAGTCTTTTGTACCCAATCTATTCCATTGATCCACTACTCTATCCCATAGCCAGTACCAAGCAGTTTCCCATTTAAGATTTTCTTGGCAGAAATACTGGAGTGGTTTATCATTTTATGAACAAGGAAACTGAGGCAAAATGGGTTAAGTGACATGCCCAGGGTCACACAACTGGTAAATGTCTGAGGCTAAATTTGAACTCCAGAAGATCTTCCTGACTTCAGGTCCAACACTCTTATCGACTGAGCCACCTAGCCACCCCTCTGACATCCTAGTGCATTTTATTATTTTGACAAAGCTATCTGTTAGAATTTTTATATCATGCTATTTAGGGACATTCTAAATTTTAGTAAATTATTAGTTATTTCCTTAAAGTTTATCTAATTCCATAAATGGTGCTCTATGTCCAATTCACACCTTGAATTTGAAGAAAGTAAATAATAACTGAAAATTATGTCCAAATGTATATATAATTATTCAAAGCAACTGCAGATTGATTATTTCTGTTAAGGGTGAACTGGACACTTGGCAATTAATTCATTGCTTGATGCTTGGCCATTTTGATGGGAGGGAGAAAATGGTTGGGGGAGCAGCTCAACCCACAAATGGTTAAAATGGTGGCAGAATAAAGTAGGGAACTATAATCATTACAGAAGCCTTAAAATGACAGTTCCAAAGTCTGAACAATTTTTCTTCCCAAATCATAATTTATGTTTTGTCAGTTATATAATAGTCATGTTCTAACCAAATAATCTACCCCTAAACAGTAAGGCACCCTTTCTAATTATGTGTTCCTATGAAGTCAAGGGAGCAAGGAAGTGGGATTAATAGCCAAAGAGTCGTTTAAAATTTGGCTTGGAGGGGCAGCATCCATTTTTTCTGGTTTAGCTCTCTATTATAAGGCATGTCCTCACTTATGTAGGTGAGGATTCTTGGTAAAGTGGAGGTTAGTCTTGCCACTCTGCCATTAAGCTACCACTCTGGATTCAGGTGATGAGGCAGGAGATATTCCAGGATTAGGTTCTAAACTGTTTTGAAACCAAAGTTCTTAAAGGGGCATACCTAGAAATATTTGCAGAGGCACGCCAGCATTCTTTAACTGGGTTACCTAGGTGTGCATATTAAGATTTTTTTAAAATAAGTTTCCATTAAAGGTTAAGACCTTAGGAATCTTAAAAAAAAAAAAAAGACAGGTATCATGTTATGATAGAAGCAGCACTCTAAATCATAGGTTTCTTAAGGATAGAGACTTTCTTTATATCTAACCTTGTCTGGCTGGAAAGAGTTCAGGAGACCTGGATCCCACGCTCAGTTCTGCCACTGTTTTGTTACGTGATTCTGGGCAAGTCATTAAACCTTTCTGGATCTCAAGTTTCCTCATCTCTAATTGAGGAAGTTTGGACCAAACTGTCTCTAAAGCCCCTTCCCAGACTGTTTGGATGAATTTGACAATAATGATGTTTGAAGCATAAAAATAAGATCAAATGCTAATATGGAACTCTTCTTTTTTTACTATTTTATTTTTTTCAATTGTATGTAAAAACAATTCTTAATCTTCCATTTTTTTTACAATTTTGAGTTCCAAATGATCTCCCACCTTCCTTCCCCTCCCCTCCCCTCTCATTGAGAAGGCAAGAAATTCGATAAATGTCATACATGTGCAGTCATGCAAAACATATTTCCATGTTAGTCGTGTTGTGAAAGAGGACACACATACACACACACATAAAACCAAGAAAAATAAAAGTGAAAAAAGTATGCTTCCCTCTGCATTCAGACTTACAGAACTCTTTCAAAAGAGTATTGTATTACAGTCTGTCCCTACATTAAGACTATCTGCAGTGGGTAGGGGTCTGCAGAGGATAGAGATAGGGACTGGACCAGTGCTTTCACTAGTAAAGGGAACTCCCAGGTGAGGAAATTTCCTCTACCAATGCAGACTGGCCCCTTCTCTGAAACCTACAGACTTGCAGAGGTGCCTATAGGCCCAAAAGGCTGTGACTTGCCCAGGGTCATGCAGCCAATATGTTTCAGTGATTGACTTTGAAGAAGCCAGGTTCTTCCTGGCTTCAAGCTAGCATGCTATCTGACTTTATAATGGTGCTGCTCACTTTCATCTACAGGGAAATACATTTGAATTCCAGGCTTCTAAAAAAAAAATTGTGAGTTCTCTTCCAGGCACTAAGCCCAAAACAGTCCTACAGTCCTATCTTGTACTTGATTCCAATTTCTCTTCTATTGCACATATGCTTGCACACACACACACACACACACACACACACACACACACACACACACTGCCTTTCTAGCATTACCCTTGCTCTCATTAATTTCTTTCCATTCCAATCTCAACCTAATGGTTAGCTAATTCACTACCACACTATTCTCTGGTTTAAAATCTCTCTCCCTGCTTCCTTCTCCTGCACATCCCTTGCCAAATCTCAGCCCATCATTAAGCCCGCCATCTCACCTCTGCCACTCCTACTCACTTGCTGCTGAACAGAGCTGGAGGAAGTCACACAACAGTACTGAACACGTTACAAATTCATGTTCTCTAACTTCAAATAGCCCCTTAGTGATGAAAAGCTACCCTTCTGTTTCTCCCTAAGTGATTCCCTGCCTCTCACCACAGAAACTATTCCAAACATTCTCTTCTCTCCTCACCTCTCTTACACTCCCTCTTCTCTTCCAGCCTCTTAGTTTGCTGGAAAAATTGAGACCGTTAGACATGAGCTCTATCTTTTCCCCTTGTCATCTTTAAACACTTTAACATCATCCCCCACTCTCTCCTTTACCCTACACTCCCCAATAATGAGGTGGCCCTTTCCCTTGCCAATACTAAGCCCTTCATATTTGCCCTTGATCCAATCCCTTCCCATCATCTCCAATAGAGTATAACCTCGATCATCCCTTCCTCTCCATCCTTCAACTTCTTCCTGTCTACTGGTTTCTCCCCTACGGCTTTCAAATAGGCCCTATGTCTTAAGCTCCTCTCCCGGAAAAATTTCACTAAATCCTACCGTTCACTCATCTTACATCTCTCCTCCCTTTCTCAGCCAACCTCCTAGAAAAAGCCATCTACAATGGTCACCTCTACTTCCTCTCTTCTTCCTCAACCATCTGTAATCTTTTAGTCTCATTGGCTGAAACTGCTCTACAAAGTTGCCAAAGATTTCTTAATTGCCAAATCTGATGGTCCTGTCTGTCTTCACCCTTCTCCACCTATCTCCTGCATTTGACACTGCTGACCTCTCCTACCAGAGATACGCTCTTCTCTAGGTTTTCAAGACACTGCTCTCCCACTACTCTACCTGTCAAATCACTCCTCCTTCAAGGCTCATTATCCTTTTCACAGCCCCTAATTCTGGATGCTCCAAGTATTCTGTCCTGTGCCCTTCTCTCTCTGTACACTTTTTCTTGGGTGACCTCATTAGCTCCCATGGGTTTAATCATCATCTCTATGCAGAAGACTAAGAGATCTACATATCCAGTCCCAGTCTCTCCCTGACCCTCTGTCCCACATCACCTATTGCAATCTTTGACACTTAAAAATCTATGTCCTGTATGCAGGTCAAACTCAACACATTTCAAATAGAACTCTATCTCACTGACCAAAATCCTACGCCTCTTCCAAATTTCCCTATTTCTGTCAAAAGAACCAGCATTTCTCCAATTTCCTAGGTTCATAACCTAAGTCTTATTCAAGACTCTCACCCCATATAGGTTTCCAAACTTGCCATTTCAACCTCCATAGCATCTCTCACATCCAACCCTTTCTCTCTACTCTCACACCCACTGCCTTAGTTCAGACCCCAATCACCTCTTGACTAGATTATCATATCTACCTCAAGTCTCTCCCCACTCCATCCATCCTACATAATGCTACACCTTCCTTAAGCACAGAGCTAACCACAGCGTTTCCCAAATCAATAAACTCCTGTAGCTCCGTGTTACTAGTAGGATTAAAAAATATATATATTTAGCTTTTAAAAACCTAGTCGTAACCTTTCTTTGTAGCTTCATCCTGCACACTGTGATCCAGCCAAACTGGCCTCCTCTCTATTCCTCACCTCCTCTCTTCTCTTCACCTCATCTCTTACCTCCTTGCCTTTGCCCATGACTAGAATACACTAATTCCTCACTTGCATCTCAAAAAATATTCTACCTCTCTTCCTTCAAGCCATGAATCAACACCACCTTCTACATGAAGCTTGTCTGATGCTCCCAACTGCTAGTACCCTTTCTCCCAAACTACCTTGTAATTATCATGTATTTATTCACTACTTAGTATCTACCACCGCACATATTAAGTGGTTAATAAGTGCTTAGTGGTTGATTCTGTACACAGGCAAAGTATTCCTATATCGTATGGACAATTAAGAATTCTTTTTGCATTTTTATAAGGGAACGGAGGAAACCTCACCTCCAAGCAGGGGCCTTCTAACTTGTATGTACTGGGCCAGGGAGTATATAACAAACTGAAATTGTTAGAAGCCTCCGAGTTATGCTGGTCATAGCATTTTGTCCCTCTCACAACTGTGCCGTAAGGTAAAAAGGGTTACATCCCTCTTAAATGAAGCATAACAAACATTTCTCATATTTCAGCACTCAGGAAACAAGAAAACTGGCTACATGAATGTTCTCCATTGCTGTATAAATGGAGGGAGAACACCAGGGTACTCTCAGGAGAAATCATATAAAGGGTTTTGTCTCCTTTCTTTGTGCAAAGAATGCTATACAAAGCTACAATTCCCCTGTGATGAAAGATGAACAAAGTAAAAGCCAAAGTACCTTTAATCAGGGTTAAGAAAAAGTATTTCTTCATTAACCCTAATATAAATACTTTAAAGGAACTGCAAAAGAAATACAAAGAAATGTCATATCATAAGTGCTCTAAACAATTTGCTTAAACCTGCCCTGATGAAGGAACATGTGGAAATATGGAAGTGTATGCAGTTGCTGTAATTATGAAAAACAGCTAACTAACAATACACTGCCCAATCACCACACACATATACTAAAGCCAGACTTTGTCAACTAGCTGTTCTGCCAGATCAAATGAAAAACAATCTTTTCAAGTCAAAAAAAAGAAAAAGAAAATGACCATGTAGACAACATACAGGTATATGCTGTTCTGAAAAAAACCAAACTCATTTTATTATATTCAAATCAACTCATTCATTGTAATACAATGAATGGTTCACATTCGTGGAATCATGATTTTTTTTTTTAAGTGAGATTTGACTGGGGGATAAAAAGAGAAGGCATTATAGTGAAGTACACAGGGAAAGTCTTGAACAGAGGGTCAGATGCTTTTGGAGTAGTGTCATTGGAATCAGAGCTGCTATGATCCAGAAATTTGTCTTTCAGCCTTTCTATCCCACTTCCCCGTGTGTAGGAGCCCATTCTGGTGCAAGGCCTCTGAGATTTACAAATAAAGAGTAGGAAAAGAGCTATGAACTACAATAATTACATGCTGAGCCTTCCTCTCTCTACATATACATGTCTCTCCCTCTACTTTTTCCTTTCTGTAACTGTTTTTCTCACCCCCATTCCTCTTCTACTTATCTGACTCTCTTCTTCATCTCCCTTTTCTCTCTTTCTCCATCTTTTTTCCTTTATCTCCTTCCCTTCTTGTGACTGCCAGAATTAAAAGATATTTTAGAGTATCTGTTGAATAAAAGTGTTTTCTATAATTAATTTTAAATATGTAAAATCCATATGCATATGCTTCTTTCACCTGATACATGAAGATAATCTTGGTTGAAAATTTCTAGAAATGTTTTAGCCTTTTTATTCAAATATCATTATTTCCTAAATTTTTTTTAAAGTACTAGTAAATAATTTATTTCACCCTTTAGACAACTTCAAAATACACAAAAAATAATTAAAATAGTTCCTTAGCAACTATCAAGTCACTCACTAAGTTATAATTGTTGGAATTAATCATTCAATCATAATAATAAATAAATAAAATAAATTATAAGAAAGATGGTAAAGCAGATAGATAGGGCTATGGCACTGGCCCTGGAGTCGGGAAGACTTGAGTTCAAATCCAGCCTCAGATACTAACTAGTTGTGTGACCCTGGGCAAGTTACTTAATCCCAATTGCCTCCAAACTAAAAAATTCAATGATAATAAAGACTGAAACAGTAAATCACAGCACCATAATTTTCCTATTTACCATGATAACTAAAAAATTAGAAGCATGGATATTTGTCTATGTCATGGTAGATGCAATAGGACAGCAGTTGCATGTTAGCTGGTGCATTCAGATATTCAACCAGCTAACAATACACTGCCATCTCATCACAACCATATAACCAATGCTTTTCAAAGTCTTCTTGAAAAAGACGAATAAATCCAGGAGCAGGTGGCAGGGTGGTCCTGACTGCTAAACTGAATCCAAGCAGCCAGCTTACAACACACTGCCTACCTGACCCAGGGAAGGAGTACAGTACACTAGAGCAGCCAAGGCCTTTGGTTCTAGTCTCAACTCTGGTATTTCCTATCTGTGTCTATGGGCAAGTCTGCTGCCCATTCCAGACCTCTACTTCTCCTCCATAAAATGGGGGACTAATGTTGCACTATGTATTTACAGGGTAAAAACTTTTGCTAAATAAATAGGAACAATTATGACCATAGATGGCCATTAGATCACTACAAATTTGTTTATGGTGACTTTCCAGTATGAAATAATGGTGAAAATTTACTAACCACTCAACTTCATTGTTAGAAAATGGAGAGTAAACTTGGCCTCCCCCCCAAAAAAAATACTAAATGTATTTTGAATGTTGTGAGACTGCTCAAAAATAACTTCATCTGGACAATCAAAAATATCCAGAAGAAGCCACCAAAATACCTACCATTAGCGTCTCAGATAATGGGAAGTAGATGATGTATATAACTGATGTTTTAAAATCACCTAAATATATTTTAGTTTCATAAATTACTTCTACTGACTATCCAATAAGTGTTTCAGTTTTATCTGTCAGGAAAAAGTCCATGGATCATGGTGATCTACAAGATGAAAATGAGGCAACAATGTGGTCAGGGTTTGGGGCATAAAATGAATACTTAATTTCTTTTAAATATTAAACATTATATTACATGGAACCAGTAGCCTAGCATTCCAATATTGGACCTAATAATGGTAAGTGCGGAGCTCGGGATGATGGGCCGAAGCCCTCACATATAATTAAAGAGCAATTTCCAGCCTCAGTTTTCATTTGGAAAGGCACTATGGCACAGTAGAAAGAATGCTGGGCTACAAAGATAAACTAAGCAGCTTCTTGAAATTATCCGCCCTGTGCCAAATATATTTCAGCTTCCATTCAGATTCAATAAGATAGAATGGTTTCCATGTTGTTCATTCATTAAATGTGAATGGAAATTTGTACAAATTTTTTCCTCATATTATATTTGATATTTGTCAAACATTTCATAAGGTATGTTGGCCATTTCACAGCTAGAGATATATAGAAATATTGAGAAGAGTATACAGAAATATAAGGAATATAATTGAAGGGTCAGAAACTGGAATCTAGGAGGAAATGTGAAAGATCAGACTTGGGCTGATCACAGACTCAGGACTGGAAGGAACACAAGAGATCATGTTCTCCAACTCCTTTAACCTTAAAGGTGAGGAAGCTAAGACAAAAGGAAAACTTTCCGTCTAAATGGTTTGCTCACACTAGAGATCCACATGACTGGTTAAGATGAGAAAGGGAAATTGATCAACAGAACCCTTGACTCTACAGCTTCTCTTAGAAGTCCACAAGATGGCGGTATGTCCACTCCTTTTTTTTTAATCATGATGGGGAGTGAAACAGATATTCAGCTAAGCATTAAAGGGGGAAATGGCAAAAACATGGTCCCTGCACTTAAATTCACATTTTAATGAGGGAGGCAACATGCAAACATGAGTATGTCTGTATACGTAAATATAAGCTGATGTGTGTGTATGTACATAACAAGACATATACAGTGTAAATGGGGGGTGATCTGAAGGAAGGGAGCAATAGCGGTGGAGGGGACCAGGAAAGGTCTCTTGCAGGAGGAGGGATTTGAGCTGAGTCTTGAAAGAAGGCAGGAAGTAGAGAAGAGGAGGGAGAACACTCCAGGCCTGGGGGAGAGCCAGTGAAAAGGCAAGGAGGGAGGCAAGGAGACAAAGCCATGGTGAAAGGGCAGAGAGAGGAGGCCAGTGCTGCTGCAGCATGTAGCACATGGAGGGAGAATAAAATTTAAGAGTACTAGAAAAGTGAAAAAGGACCAAGGTGTGAAAGGCATTTGATCCTGGAGGTGATGGGGAAATACTGGAATTTACTGCGGAGGTGGGGGAGGGGTGACATGCTCAGACCTGCACTTTAGGAAGGTCACTTTTAGCAGCTGAGTGAAGGATGGACTGGATGAGGAGACTTGAAGCACAGAGAACAACCAGAAGGTTATTACAGTCCAGGACAAAGCATCTGGGGGACGCCCATTAACTGGGTGTAACCTGGAGAAAGATCTATCGAAGGAGACTGAAAAATTGGTCAGACAGAGAGCCTAGAACAAGGAAAAAGCAGTGTCACAAAAACTTAATCTAGGAGTTAAGATTAAGGATGAGAAGGCACCCAAAAGCATCAAAGGTATCAGAGATGGCCGAAAGAATGAGAACATAGGAGTGGAAAAGGGTAAGTGGAGATGTTAAATGTTGCATGGCTTTAAGGGAGCTCATGATGAATGGAAAGTCCCTGTTTCTCAATAAAGTAGGAAGTGAGGTTACCTGCTAAAACAGTGGTTGCCGGGGAGAGGGAATGGGGGGGGGGGGGATGTGCTAAGAAGATAGGCTTGTAAAAGCCACACAAGGGAATTATACTGCAGAATGAGTCAGCTAGCAATGCAATGCAGGACTGGCACTCTCTTGCTTTTTCCTTTCATACCTGATACCCAACAACTGAAGTTTTACCTCTTCAAAAAGTACAGTTCAGCACAAACCACCTGCCTCAGCAGGGAAAACAAAATCTTCCACTCATTAGTTAGTGCATTATTTTTAAAAATGTATTTGTGTAGATGTTTCATACTTGCCAAAACATATTTTCCTTTTCTTAATTTCTCCAAGTTTACAAATATATTTAAGAAATCTGAGTTTTCATTTTTCTTCTTCACTATCATGCAAACCTCTCTCCGCTCAAAAGAAATCCTACCAACCTCTCTTTCATCAGGTAACCTCACTTCCTACTTTCCTTTTTACAAAAAAAGGGGCTATCCTTCCTCTCTCCTACTTCACACCTCAAAGTCTAGCAATATTTAACATCTTCACTCACCCTCTTTCAATCTGTTCTAGTCTCAGATTTGAAAGTCCTCCTGTCTAGCGCTAATCCATCGACCTTGATCCCATCCCTTCCAATGTCCTTGGGGAGTTCACCCCATCAATTATTCATGAATTTGTCTAGTGGCTTCTTCTCTGCTGTTCACAAACAAGCTCAAATTTCCCCTATGCTCAAAAAACCTCTCCCCTGACTAGCCGTACCCTCAAGTCTTCACAGCTAAAAGCTCCTTGAGAAGTATATACATTCACTGCCTCCCTTCACTCCTCAATCCTCTCCAGTTTGCTTTGACCCCAGTACTCTACTGAAATGACTCTCAAAGGTTGTCAATTATCTCTTAATTGCTAAATCCAGTGGCTTTTCAGCTCTCGTCTTTCCTGGTCTTTCAGTTTGTATTTGCCATCATCCCCTTCTTGGAGATGGGCTCTCCTCCCTTCATTTTCCCGACACTGCTCTCCCCTAGTTCTCTCCCTGCCTGACTGTTTTTTCTCAGTCTTTGCTAAATTATACCTTATCCCTTACATGTGGGGATCCCCAAGGCTCCGACCTGGGCCCACATCTCTCTTTTTATACACTGTCCTTTGGTTATTTCATCGACTTCCATGGGTTAAATTATTATTCCTATGTAGATGATTCACAGATCTACTTATCCATTCCTCATCTCTCTGTAGACCTCCAGTTCTACATCTCCCAACTGCTACTCCAGACTTCCCTATTTTTATTGACATCACCATCCTCATAATCATGCCAGTTCAAAACCACGGTCACATCTGACTTCTTACTATCCCTGAACCTCCCTCCATATGCAATCAGTTGCTAAGTCCTATCAATTCCACCACTGAAGCATCTTTTAAACCTATCTCTTCTATCTACTCTTCTAGCTAATATCCTAGTTCAAAATCTCCTTACCACTCGTCTGAATTATATTAGCCTCCTAATTGTTCTGCCTCTCTCTCTCTCTCTCTCTCTCTCTCTCTCTCTCACACACACACACACACACACACACACACACACACACACACACACACACACACACACACCTCTCTCAGCCTCTCATAGACTTTCACTCTCCCAACCTTCAAACAACCACAGCTCCGAAAATAATATTCCTAGAGCACAGATCTCACCATGTTACTCAACTGCTCACAAAGTACATATACTTCCTGATTTCCTCTGGATAAATTATAAACAATTAGTCTAGCTTTTGTGTAGCTTTTAAAGTCCTCCCTTACATGGTTCCAATCTACCCTCCTTATTTCACACTACTCCATTTTACACACTCTATATTCTAGCCAAGCTACACTAATATTTCCCAAACCCAAGGCATCATCTTGTCTTAATGTGTTCAAATGGGTTTGAAAAATCCTACTTCCTCATCTGTGCTTTGCCAAATCTTTATCCTCACTCACAACTTATCAAATACCAACCATTTTGTGTATGATCAGCATATCTCTCCTTTACCCCAAAAGTACTTCCCCCCCAAATTTTCCTGGGATACACTATATGTCATAGGATAATAGGTCTAAAGTTGGGAGGGACCTCAAAAGCCATCTGATGATTAGTTAGATTAGATTAATCTAGATTAAATTAGATTCTAATCCAATCTCCCCAGTTTACAGATTAAGAAACTGAGATTTAAGAAGGTTAAGTAGTTTGCCCGAAGTCATGTAACTAAAAAGTTTCAAAGGGTGGGATTTGAATCCAGGTCTACCCGATTCAGAAGCAGTACCTTGTGTGATATCCCCCAACTAATAAATTCCTGTTTGACTGATTGATCCAGTAGAATGTCAACTCCTTTAGGACAGAAACCATCTAATTCTTATCTTTGTATCCCTAGTGACTAACACAATCTATGTAATACTCATTTTTTAAAAATGTTTTTCAAATAAAATTTCTTTCTTACAGAAGCTTCTGTACCCATGTAGAGAGGGAGGGCTGCAAAGGCTTAAGAGCACTAGAGTAGCCAGGAATCAGAAGAGCCAGGCGCTAGTCTCAAATTTGTCACTAACCCATCTGCCCCTCAGACAGGGGGCAAACCTTGGTTTGCTTGTCTGCAAAATGAGAATACCCGCCCTGTCTCCCTCATAAGGCTGGCTTTGACAAGCAAATGAAACAATTTCCAAGACAGTACTTAGAAAATGCCAAAGACCATGGAAATGTTTGTCCAAAACTCTCCCAAAGGTTAAGAGACTATATAACCATGAATAATGGAGGAAAAAAGTTTGCATTTACTCCCCCAAATGCTCATAAGAGCCAGTGTGGTGGATAATTCAAAATGGTCATACATGTTCTCATTTTACAGATAAGAAAACAGGCTCTGGGAGGTTAAATGACTTGTTCATGACAGTAAATAGTAATAGAGAAGGATTCAAACCTCAATGTCCAGACACCAAGTCCAGCGTTCAACCCAATGCATTTTATAGCCTAAGAGGAACTCCAAGGACTTTTCTTAATACAACATACAATTTCTACAAAATGTTTTAATTTCAATCTTAAAATATGATTTGGCAAAAAGCAAGTGGTAAACATAGAACATTGAGTACACTGTATTGTTTTCAGTTTGGCCTAGATTTCCTGCATTCCTAGATTGCAGTCCCTCCCAGATACACCAGGCAAGAATTCTATTTTTCCTGAACCACAGAAATAACACCGAAAACCAAAACTGGAAACTTACCGTACTACCCTTCTGCAAGTTTTTATTTCTGTTCCGTTTAATACCTTTTGCAAACGTCTTCATAATATTCTCCTTTGAAAATATGAAAATAATAAGAGGCAAGTTATTTAGGATTATATAATCAAGTCCAATTTTGGTTATCTCAAAATCTCAGGCTGTGCCGAAAAACATTCCTTTAAAACTGCCCTTCCACCAAAAAAGCATAAAGCAACGCAGAAATCCCAAACCAAAGTTAGAGCCAAGCATTTTGCATTTACCCGCAGCTCTAGAGCAATCCTCTGGCTAGAAACTCCCCTGGGAAACCGAGGTGAGGACAGAAGGAAACTCACTCACCCACAACATCTCTTCTTCAGTCCGGACCCTCCCGGAGGCGAATCGCTCCAGCTTCCACTCCATCCCCACACAGTCTCACACCCTGGCTCGGAGACTTTCCAGCCCAACCTGCTGCTAGGGCCTCGGTCCCTTTTCTGACCCAGGCACGCCACCTATTCTCCAGCCTCCCCCCGAAGCTCGCCGGGCTGTCCCCACAACCAGCTCCTTTTCCTGCTCCTGCGGCCGCTCCCCAAGTGCCCCCCGGCGAGCTTTGCAGGAGGCTGTGAAGCTCGGGTTTAAAGAGACGGCGCGAGCGGCAGCCAGAGCGGGAATTCCCCTCTGCGGGACCTCATTGGCTGGAGATACAGTGACGCCAGAGCACAGGAGGGGATTCCCCGTTTGCTTAGGAACGCCGCGGACCCGGGACCGCGGTTGCGGGGCGCCCGGGCCCAGGCTTGCTTTGCCCGCCGCAGCCGCCGCCTTCTCATTGTCTGGGGGCGGAGGCGCGGCCAGGGGCGCCAAGGCCGGCCGGGAGGAGTGGCGGACTTCGGGCCCGGCTGGGTGCAAGGAAGTTCTCGCAGCTGCAAGACTTGAGGAGTTTGGCGGGAGAAGAAGCGGGTCCTGAGGTTTCACATCACTTCAGTTTAAACTTTAAGAAACACAAACACAGGACCCCCGCCTCCTTACCCCCGCACCTCGGGGATTCTTGGGGCCCGCCACAGTTCTGAGGGATCTGACTGTTTCTGCGAGCTCTCCTCTTGTCCATTTTACATTAAAGATCGTATTTATTTTTTAAAGTGATGCATTACTCTCAGTTTTTGCACTTTTTAAATTACTTAATGTAAAATCGATTTACGACAACGGTCTTCCTTTTTTTTTCTTCTCATTTCATGACTGCCTACCCCCTTCTTTACTACCCACCCCCAAACAAAACCCATAATCACCCGAGGTGGGGTGGGAGTCCCAGACTGTGGGAGAATAGAATAAAGGCAGCACCTTTCCTTCGTTTGACCCATTTAAGAAATTTAAGAAACGATCATATTCTCTCCAAAACTTTATAGTCAATCCAACTACTATTTAGAGAGAAAAAGTGATAGAAGGCCGGGTACGGGGGAGCTGATGACAAATAGGAAAGGCTAAGTGAAGGAATGAAGAAAGAACCAGAAAAAGCAAGTAGGGGGCACAGTTATAATCGGAAATGAATTAATATTGGGAGTTGAAGGGAAGGGATATCAGGAAACCTGGTGAAAATAGCATGAAAAAAGTGTCTAAAGGAATAGATTCTTAATTTAGGAAGAAAAGAGATGTAGAGAGTAGTTGGAGTGTTGCTGGGTATCCATAAAAGCAATCCCTATTTGTTCCCATTCAGCCCCATTTTAATGAACGTCGATTTAAGGCATGTATCCAATTTGTGAAAGCAGAGGAAATCTGCCCAATTCTCTTTTGTGACTATTAAGCAATAATAAGAGATAGTAGGGCTGTCCTAAACATCAAAGAAACTATATACTACTTAATTGATGATCAGGTATTTTACTGATAAAAAGTTCAATTAGTGCTTCACCCACAAGAATCATATATTCACTTCAACTAAATGTTAATTCCAACTGAAATAAAACCTTTCACTAGAAACACTGACAAAAATCTCACATCACTGGCTAACAGTCAAAATATATAGCCAGTAAAATAGCGAACGTAAATCAGTAATTCTACATATGTGCACAAAATAGTTTCATAACTATTTTCTGTAAATAACATCTATTGCTATAAACTATTCAAAGATGAAACAGCATAATAAACTTAAATATAACATTAATGACCTTCAATTCCAATTGTTACATTTTAGATTTATTTTCTGATTATATATAAGCAATATATTTACATACATATTTCTGATTTCTAATTTTTTATTGTTTTTAATCTAACATCATGGTACTAAGACCACAAAGTTTATTTGATACTCTAAAAATACAATCTAGAATTAAGTCTAGGGCTTACAAATGCTAAAATAATTCATTTGCTTTACGATTGTGTTAATAAATATATACTTATGTAAACAGCTACAATTCAGTTTTCAGCCATTGATAACACATTCTCATTCTATGGCTCGTTGTTTTTTTTTTAATTATAAAATGGGAGATTGTTAACCAAGTCCCTCTCCTTGGGGCACCCGGACTTCTATGGAAATTTATCATCTTTAGTAACCACAACGAGTATTACTACTAGGTACAAGCCTTTTTTGGAAAATAAATTTTCTTAACTAGAGTGATTGAGAAGTAACTTCTCATTCCCCTGCTCTCCTTCCCTAAAAATCGATTTAAGTAGATATTGCTACCTAAAATTCCGTCCTAGGTTTAACCCTGAAGGGTCTGCCTGTGGGCTTCCCCCACGGCAGGTGTCAATATCCTAATTAAAAACGGAATGGGATTAGGGAGAGGGGGAAGTTGCAGAGTCTAGAAACTGAGTCTGGGAAAGCCAGGGAAGACTTGCAAAGATTGTGAAGGTCAAAGTAAGGATTGTAAAAGAAGGGCCCAGATGGCGTTGAAGAGGGTTTTTTGTTTGTTTGTCAATTTCCTATCCACGATCTTCTCCAGCGCTCAGAGAAACCACAGGCATCCTTTTCGCGCGGTTGCTCCAGGACTAGGGCAGCTGCTCTCGGATTGGACCAGAGTCGTGGCCCCGAGTTACCCAGCGGCTGACTAAGGATTCCAACCGCTTTGTTGGGAGGGAGGGGGAAGAAGGAAACCGATCCCGGTTCCACCCGGCTTGTAACTGTCCGCGCGCGCGCGCACCAGACTGTTCTACCTTTGGCACGAATGGCGGAGGGGGAGAGGAAGGAGGAGCGGGAGGGGATTGCCCCCAGCCCGCGCCCTTATGCTCGCGCGCGCGCGCAGGCGCGCCAGTCCTCCCGCCCTCCGCTCCCGCCTAGCTGCAACGGGACAAAAGAGACCGTTAGATATTTCGCTTCAACGCTCCCCGCGGCACGTGCACTTGTAGCGGGGTGTGGGAGGGGGAGACCCCGAAAAAGACGCCAGGGAGGGGAGGCCCGAAGCGGCACGAGTCAAGGCACTTCATTCTCACATAGAAAGGGATTGGAGGAGGAGGTCTGATACGAAGAACTAGCTATTATTTCATGAAAAGCTGCGGGGACAGTGACTGAAGTAATTGATTAATCCCACGTTTTTTAAGGTCCATTATCGAATTTTATTGTCACAAAAACTCAGCGAGGTGTCTAGGGAAGTTATTCTCATTCTCATTACAGAGAGGAGACAAACTGAGGCTCAGAAAAGTCGATGAAGTTGACCTTGAGTCACACGGGTAGGAACAGCCTGAAACTAGACCCAGGCTGGCTCCTGGACCTGATATTTTTTCCACACTTGACGTTATGCTACCCTGCCTCCCCACCCCCACCCCAGCGAGGTGGGGGGAGGGTCGGGGATCCAGTTTTAACTGTTGTAACATAAAGGGAAAGTAATAGAGAGAAGGGGCAATGTAATTGTCATTTAGTATTATGTGGAAGACTCAGTATTGGAGGAAAAAAAGAAGTGTGAGAGAGATGGCATTTTGCATTAGACCCCATAACCAATGTACCGACGTGGGTCACTGGAAGCAATTTTGCAGAGACTGCAACAACGCTACCAGCCTCACAGCAGGGCAGTCCTCTGGGCAGGGTAGTACACAAACCATACATTTAATGTATCCTTTTCATTTATATTGCAACAAACATATTCATGACCTTGAGTAGCTCTTCTCTAAATGGGGAGGCTGGATGAGCTGATCTCTAAGGTCCCTTCTAACTCTAGATAGATCTGTGATCTTATATAATTGTGGATATAATTCCTACATAAATTAAAACATTATACATATAGTTATAATCATATAAAAGCATATATACATCTTTTTTCCTTCCACTGTAACCTACAGCAAAACCATGCTTCATAATTTACTATTGTCACTAAAGCTAAAAAATTAAGCATTTATTACATGTTTATTCTTCAAAGCTGGATTTTTTCCAGATGTATACACTCCATTTATGGAGCTGGAATATAATGCCACCTTACATTTTGATAGAGATTAACAGCAGCTTTTCTGATTCATCTCACAAAGCCCAGGACAGATAGAGATTCAAACTTAATCTTCTAACTCAAAGTATAGTAAGACTCCATCATATCAACTGGTACACTTCATTAGTTTTAATACATTTTTATGGATTTATTATCTAATCATACATATGCCAGAAAAAAATTGTCATTTGTCTTTTTTTCCCCAATCCAATGCATTACTGTGAAGAATTTGGTGAAAGTAATATATTTTATTGAAGCAAGCCACCTCTAGGTGGCAATTTGGAGCTTTGGATGCACTGAATTAAAGAAAAAGGAAGGAAGGAGAGAGGGAGAGAGAAAGAAAGGAGAAAGGAAGAGAATGAAGGAAGGAAAGGAAGAAGGAAGAAATAAAGAGCCAGAATTTGAAGTGTACAAGACACTACAGTGTGAATAAATAAGCGTGTACAACAATAATCATAAGGTGTCACTCCCTTGTTACCTCACATATTCTTTTTTTTTTAAATTATGGATATTACAAAATACTTTGAGTAAGAATGCTAGCTTCTTTTGTACTAAACAAACTCATTTTTTTGATGAGCTCCATCCAGCCCTTAGATAAGCTCAGGAAACAATAACAAATGTGTTCTCTTGGAAACAGAAAAGGGAAAACAGATTCTTTCTCCCTAAAGAAAATCTTTACTGTTTTCCTATCCATGCTTCTAGGTAAATTGCAGTCAAAAATAATCTGTATTTTCATCTGTTCTGCATTGAAATGCAGGATTTCTAAGAGTACAAGAAGGGAGATGATGTAGAGAGGTACTAAAACAAAGTGCTATGTCTATACAGTCAGTCGGTGAGCATTTGTTAAGTATTTAGTGTGTGCCAGGCACTGTGCAAGAGTTGGGAATACAAAGAAAGGCAAAAGACAGTCCCCAGCTCACAACATAATGGGGAGATGATACTCAAGCAACTATGCACAAGCAAGCTATATGCAGGATAAATAAGAAATAATCAACAGAGGGGAGCTACTAGAATTAAGAGGGATTAGGAAAGGCTTCTTACAGCAGGTGGGATTTTAACTGGAACTTGAAGGAAGCCAGGGAAGCCTGGAGGCAGAAATGAGGAAGAAGAGCATTCCAGGCATGGGGGACAGCCATTGAAAATGCCCAGAGGTGAGAAATAAAGGGTCTTTTTCCTGAAACAGTAAGAGTATATGGCAGGGGTGGAGGAGTATATAAAATGTAAGACTGGAAAAGTGGGTGAGAGAAGGTGGCTAGGTCATGAGGGGCTTCGAACACAAATAGAGGACTTTACATTTGATGGTGGAGGTGAAAAGCAGTTTCATACTGGAGTGTAGACAGGTAATAAAATGGAGTATATTGAGTGGGAGAGGAGGTTCACATGGTTAGAGCTACATTTTAGGAAAAGCATTTTCATGACTGAGTGGAAGATGGACTGGAGTTGGGAGAGACCAGCAGGCTATTGCAATAGTCCAAGTGTAAGGCAATGAAGGCCAATTCCAGGGTGGTGGCAGTATTAGAGGAGAGAAGGAGGGCATATCTGAGAGGTGTTACAAATGTGAATTTGACAGGGTCTTGGCAACAGATTGAACATCAAAGGTGGGAGATAGGAGTTGAGGATGACACACATAGATATACGTGTTTCCCCAGGTTTCAAGTCTGGGAGAGTGGAAGAATGGTGATGACCTCAACAGTAAGAGAAAGGCTCAGATGAGGGGACTGTTTAGGGAGGGAAATAATGGATTCAGTTTTATATACATTGAATTTAAGATATCTACAAAACATCTAGTTTGAGATGTCTAATAGGCTGTTGGAGATGTGAGACTGTGGGTCAGCAGAGAGGTTATGACTGGATAAGTAGATGTGGAAATCAGCAGCAAAGATGATTAATTGAATCTGTGGAATCTGATGAGATCACCAAGTGAAATACTACAAAGAGAGAAGAGAAGAGGAGGGCCTAGGACAGAGTCCTGTGGGATACCCATGATTAGCAGGCATGACCTGGATGAAGATCCAACAAAAGAAAGAGGAGCGGTCAGATTGGTAGGAAGAAAACCAAAAGAGTGGTGTACTGAAAACCTCTGGAAAGAGAGTATCAAGGAGAAGACAGTGATTGATAGTATCAAAGTCTGCAAAGAGGTCAAGAAGGATGAGGTCAGAAAGGACCATTATATTTGACAATTAAGAGATCATTACTACCTTTGGAAAACGCAGTTTCAGTTCAAGGATGTGGTCAGAAGCCAGACTGTAGAGAGCTAAGAGGGAGAGAAAAGGAAGTAGAGGCATCCACTGTGGACAACTTTCAAGGAAGTTTGCCACAAAAGGCAAGAGAGTCATGGGATAGTAGTTAGGGAGGATAGAAAGAGGATTCTTACTTGCTGCTTACTTGATAGAAAGAGGATTCTACTGCTCTACAGCATTAAATCACATACTCTGAAATTCATTTCCACAATCTGAAGAATTTACAAGCAAATAAATTGTAAAAAGGACCAATCCTGAGGACTGTAGAGGAGCCACCCTCTCCATTCTCTTGTTTCAAGTTCAGAATATCATAATGCAATCAATTCCCAAACGTGTAACTAATAGATGGCTGTGGTGGCATGGTCAAATTATATCAAAAATAATCCTAAAGCCTAAAAGCTAGTAATTTCAAATCTGACACCTTAACAAACCTTATTAGTTTAGCAAGTTCAGTGTGATCAGTTTCTTCTTTTTCCTTCTTCCTCTCACCTTTTTATTGAAGGTACTTAGAAACCTATAAAAATGGAGAGAAGACAAGGAGCAAAAGAAAGAATAGCAAAGACTACAATTCATCAATTGGGTAATTAGGTCACAAATAATAATTCATTATAATAAGAACACATACAATACAACTACATCCTAGGTAAATAGCTTTATCTTTCTCTGCCTTTTGCTACCTCTATATAAATAAGGGATA
>CM053580.1:309806497-309834128 GCA_028627135.1 Pseudochirops cupreus
GCCCTTCTCTTCTCCCACTATACTATTTCATGTTGTGGTCTCATTAGCTCCCATGGCTTCAATTATTTTCTCCATGCTAATTATTCTCAAATTTACTTATCCAGCCCTAACCTCTCTCCCGACCTCCATTCTCCCATCTCCAACTACCTACCTATTGGACATCTACAGTTGGATGTCTTGTAGACATTTAAATTCAATATATTCAAAACTGACTTCAATATCTTTCCCCAAAAATCCTCCTCTCTTCCTAAATTCCTTCAAGAGTACTTCATATAGTCACCTAGACTCGCAATCTAAGTGTTGTATTCACTCTCTCACATCTTCCCCTATATCCAATCTGTTGCCAAGGCCTGTTGATTTTACCTTAATAACATCTCTTGCATATGCCTCTGACTCTCTCCTCCAGTATTGCCATCTCCCTGGTATCAATGCTGTCACCATACTTATCGCTCAACACCTGTACTAATGTTAAAGCCTGCTGAATAGTCACACTGCCTTCACTCAACTATCAAATTGTCTTCCTAAAGTAAAGGTCTGATCATGTTTCCACCACCACCACCACCATCCCCACCAACACTCCCATTCAATCAAGTTCAGTGGCTCCGTGTCACCTCCAGGATCAAATACAAAATCCTATGAAAAGCCCATCACAACCTGGTCCCCTCTTACCTTCTCAATCTTCTTATTCTTTACTAATCCCTAGGTGCTCTGGGTACCCTAGGTACACTAGCATCCTTGATGTTCTTTACATAAGATATCTCCCAACTGAGCATTTTCACTTGCTGTTCCTGGATTTTTCTCCCTCCTTGTCTCCTCCTCCTGGCTTCTGTGGTTTTAGGTCCAGCTAAAATCTCATCTTCCTTCTCAATCCCCCTTAACGCTAGTACCTTACCTCTGTGATTATTTTCAATTTATCTTGCATCTATCTCATTTGTACAGTCATTTGCTTCTTTTCTCCTCCATGTTCCTTGAGATGAGGGACTGTTTTTTGCCTTTCTTTTTATCCCCAGGACTTAATACAGGGCTTGGCATAAAGTAAATTTTTAATAAATGTTTATAGACTGACAACCATTAGTCATCTACCCAAGAATGTCCAGAACAGAAGGAAAGGACCCATATGCACATGAATATAACAGCACTTTTTGATGAAATAATTGAGGAAGTCATCCAAACTCTTGCCAAAGCAGTGACTATCAATGACTTCCAAAGACTGATAATGACATACATGACTAAAATTACAGAATGAGACATGCATTCTCAGAAATAGCTGATGCATTGATTTGTTTTACTTGACTATATACATTTTTTAAAACAAAAAAAAGGCTCCAAATTAGAAAGGGCAAGAAGGCAGGTTAAAGAGCAGCAATACAATTTAAACTAAACAAATGGAGAGGGACTCATAAGCTATGACTTAAGGAAGCTTCTTTCTCCAAAATACCCAGGTTAGTTTTCTATCATCCCACAGGTGAGGGAGCTCCCCAGTGCTACATACAAAAAAGGGAAAGTGTTTTTTTCATGATAATAATGTCTTACATTTCTCCTACAGATCACTTTCACATTATCTCATTGACCTTCAAAACAAGCCTATGAAGTAGGCCGGACTGATATTATGATCCTCATTTCATAGATGAGGAAACCGAAGCACAGGAAGATTAAATGACTGTCCCAAGGTGACAGAAGAGCAGACCACTGCTTTCAAACATCCTTGGACTCCACTGAAACATGCAGCCATAATCTCATACAAATCCAGTTAACATTTACTAGGCTCTTGGTATGTGCCAGGCACTCTGCTAAGTACTGAGGGTGTAATTAATAAAAAGACAGTCTCTACCCTCAAGGAGCTTATGATCTAATGGGGGAGACGGCACACAAAAGAAGAAAGGAAAGGGGGAGGGAAATTGACACCAGTGAGAGAGAGTATTCCATGGAAATAAAACTAGGCAGAGAAGCAGTTACAGAGTGGAATGAGCCAAAATGTCCAGTTTCTATTCTCTCTAAAGGAAGGTATTGGGAGGAGTCGTAGCATGTGCAGTGGCCACACCCCAGTAAACCATCTCAGCAAATGGGCTAAACCAGGTTGAGAGTAACAACCCATTGGTGAGTTAGGGGGATGTCTACCCCAAGCATGTGAAGACTTCCCTAGTGGAATGGGCAGATAAGAACAATTTGTTCCAAAGGCCATGCAGGCCGCTGAAGCAGGCGAGGTGGGGTGCTTAGAGCTTGGTTAGACATCAAAGACACCTAGGTCACTCACTGTGTCCTGAGCCATCCCCAGTCATCCTTTTCTCTTGCTACTGGACTCTGACGACTCTGGAAGAGAGAGTGAGGCTGATGACTCTGTGTAGCTCTGCCTCACTTAAGTCCAATTCATCACAAGTCAAGATATCACCTTTGATGTCACTGATCTTCTTGGAAAATGAAGGACAAACAACAATCTTCTTTGGAAATGAAGAGAATTGCATAGAGGTTGTGACTTGCCTACATTCAAACAGGTGGACCTTTGTGGCTCCTCAGGTAGCTCTTTGACCATTATACCAGACTGCCTTATAAATCTTAAAGCTCTACATAAATGTTATTATTATTCTCATTCCTGATCTTTAGGAACTGACATCATATTCATAAATATTTTCATTCAAATTGTTTCATTGAATAAACTCTTCTCTTTTCCTGAAGGTGGCAGTGCAAACAGTATAATAGGTACTATATTAGGAAGCCCTTCATTCCAATAAAGGTAATAGACTTGACAGAAGTATTCTGTAAATATTTTACTGAGTGGAGAAAGCATCATAATAGATAACTATATCTGGACTCTTGATACCTTACAAACTTCAAGCTTCTTCTTCACTCGAATCCTCCTTTCCTCCTGAGATCAAATAGAACACCCCTTAAAGCTACTCCTACAGCTTTTTAAACAGATGAGTTTTTACAATGACTGAAAATATTTTAAAGTGCTTAAATTCCTTATTCAAATGACTTGATCTCTGCAGGTAATTTATGATAAATTTTATAATGCTTTTCTCTTCATCCTTTCTCTTTGGGAAAATCTGGGGTATAAGTCTGCCTTTATTAACTGCTGACTAGAACAATTAAGGGCACAAACTTTATTATTTGGGCCATGACAAAAGTCTGACTGAAGAGAAATTACATTTTCTATAAAATAAAATAGACACATCTAGTTTAGGTTGGAACAAAATGACTACACACACACACACACACACTCACTCTTAAACACCCACATTTTTTAAAATTGCAAGATACTTAAGTTATTCTTACTACCAATTGTTTAGATTTTAGCTAATAGGAATCTTAAGCCCTAAAATCTTATTATTGTTCTAGATGCTAATTTAAAAGCTATAAAATAATACTTGAATTTTGAACTGATATAATTCAGGAAAATGGCATTCCTTTCTCTTGTGCTTAACAATTACTAGCCTCAACAAGAATCACATAAGTAGAAAAAATGCCTAAGAATGTGAAGAAGGGAAAGTTTTGGATTGAGTTTGTGTCCCAGTTGAAAATGGTCTTGGATCTTTCCCAATAAAGTTCATTCTGTTACCTTTTACCCTTTGGTAAGCAAAACTGCCCAGCAAATAGGAATCAAGAAGATAGAGATCTTATTATAACAACCTTGTTCCTTAGTTGGACCACAAAGTTGTCAAATCATCATAAATTAAATACTTCCAACTGTGCTCTATATCCAGTAAGTAAACATACCTGTACAAATAAAGGGACATTTAGCTAACATTTAATAAGGTACAAATTAGCAAGTGGGTCATAATTTCAACATAATGGATATTTGTCATTTATGTTTGCATTTCAGTAATATTATCCATAAGGACTAGAACTAGTGGCTTAAGACAACAAGCAAAAGCTTTCAGGTTCTTTATTTTTAACAAGGAAAAGAAGGGATGCTGTATAGAAAGAAGTAGTCATAGAGTGATAGGTCTGGAAGAGAAACAGTTCTGTGGTGCAATAGATATAGTGTATTAGCCTCCTAGAATCAAATGAGTGATTCTGAGGTTCTAGGTTCAAGTCCTGTAAAGGCTGGTTTGTTTCAGATAGGTAGCATGATGGCAAATCATTTAAGCTCCCTGAGCTTTAGTTTCCTCTTCTGCAAAATGGGAATAGGAGTATCTACCTCAGAGGGTTGTTGTGAAGAGCAAATAACATATAGGAGTTTTGAAGATCTTCAGCATCGTATAAAAATCAGGTTTGAGGCTGTTTTGTTTTCTGTTTTGTTTTGCATTGGTTTTTGATGGGCAATGTGCTGTAGCAGATAGAGTGCTGAACTTGGAGTCAAATCCCATCTCTGGCACAATAGTTTATGTTGTGAAGCTCCAATAAATTTTAAAGTGTTCCATAAATGCCATTTCAATTTAATTTAACAATTTGAGCAGAACCAGAAGAACATTGTACTTAAATAACAGAGATGTTGTAGCAGTGAAAAACTTAGCTGCTCTGATCAAGACAATGATCCAAGGGAGTTGCAAAGGACCCATGATGAAAAATGCTATTCACCACCTCCAGAGAAAGAACTGAAGAGCTCTGAAAATAGATTGAAACATTTAGTTTTCTTTATTTTTCTTGTCTTCTTTTGTTTTTTCAGCAACGTGGCTAATATGGACATATGTTTTGTATGACTTCACATGCATAATGGATATATTACTTGCCTTCTCAATGGGTGGAAGAGGGGGGAGAAGGAGAGAGAATTTGGATCTCAAAATTTTTGAAGTGAATATTAAATGAGAAGAAAAAAAACCTTTAGGCCTGATTTTATATAAAGAAAAACTTCGTAATATTTAAAACTATGGAAAAGGAAAATAGGCTGCTTCAGGACATAGTAGATTTCTCCTCACTTGTCAGGGTTACTGTAAAGGTGTCCTCCTTGTTCAGGACTAGGCTAGGCTAGATGTCCTCTCTGGTCCTTCTAATTCTGAGATCAAGTGAGATTTACAACCAGCTAATATGTTAAGATGGCATTTTCTCCCTTTCATGCAAATAAGAAAATTTTGTGTTTTGTTTTGCTTTTTACAATTTTGTCTTTAAAGTATAATACCTCAAAAGGCCTTCAAGGACAAGTAGTTAACAATTTAAAATTTTAAAACAATTTTTTAAAAAGAAGTACACCGACTCCAACATGTTGAGCTTAGGGAGAACTAAACTTATCCTAGTTCCAGAGCCAGTTGAAATAGAAAATAGCTCTTTATCATCATCATATTACAATCTTCATATATGTGAAAAGAGTTCATCTTCAGGGTTCCTTTCTTGAGATTAAAAATTTCCAATTCCTATTTCCTAACTTTTTGCTCACTGTTCTCTGAATCTCTAAAATTCAATTTATCTTAGATTGTGAACCTCGAAACTATATACTACTCCTCTCACAAAGACCCAGCTAGGACTTAATGATTTCCTTTGCTTTTTCTGGTACATAACTTACCATCAAAATAGCAGTACTAATTCCAATTTTTGGAAGTCATGAGGCACATTCTTTAATAGCTATTATGCTCTCCACTGTATTTCATAAGTATGAGGGATAAAAACAACCCACAACCCTCCTTTACATGACTGATGAGTGACAAGAAGAAGAGTTGCCAATGGCAGGATTTCTTTTTCATTGCATCCTAATAGCAGTAACAATAAAGCATGTGATTTACTGGCGAGCAAAGTTGTTCTTATAGATTTCCTTATCTCAAGTATTAACTCAAGGGGTTGATTATTATTGCTCCTTCCTTAATGTTACCTTGACTTTTGAAGTTCATGATTACTAGTTAATGTTGGCAGCTCTGAAGGCATTTTCAAATTTATTCACAAATCATATTAGAATGCTGTAGAGCATTATGCATCTCTAAAATTGATAAGTTTTTCCTAAGTGATTTATGTTAGGATCTACGTTCTCTCTTCTAAGTTGTTTTAGTTCAAACAATAGGGTTATTTATCAAGCATTTCTCAGAACTGAATTAAAGTCTTACAAACTTAAAAATATTAACAATGAGTCTGGGGGAAACTTGTCAATAATAAGGAAATAGAAATCCTTATAATGTTCATGAGAAGATACCCTGTATTTTATATACTGGGGTTTTTAAGCTTTTTAAGCTAATGAAGAGTTAATAAAATTTCACACCTCAAATCATAAGGGCTCATTTCAGGAATACGGTTTTCTATAACTAAGTACACAAAATCGGCAGCCACTGATTACTTCTTTTAAGGAGGGGCCACATTAGAACTTTATTCCTTTGAGCCTTAGAAGTTTTTTGTTCTTTAGAAGTTCCCTGGGAGAGAGCCATACCTTAAGCTACTCTCAGCTAATACCTTAGCAGAGATTAGTTGAAAGCCTTTTGACAGCAAGAATAAGATAAAAAATAGGTGCATGGTAGAAAGAAGGAGGAAAGGGATATATTCAAGAAAGGTAGGAGATGCCAAATACAAATATTGACGTCACAGCTTTGCTTGTGTCTGGTTTGAGAGAGGCGATGAAACCTTCTCTCATATAGGTCAACTACAAGCTATACCTGCATTTCAGCTTTTTGTGTTCACATTTTCTTCTTGTGGCTTTCTTCTAAAACATTGAATTTTGATTATGACAAGAGTCTAGTAAACCCAAATTTGACCCTGTAGTAATATCTTTTATTCTCGATGTGGCCCCAAATTCAAAGCTCTGGGTATACCCAGAGCCTACTGAATCTTAAGAGAATTTCCCACAAATCACTCTTTCGCTCACATCCCCTTGTCAGACTTGCCCTGGGAACATGAGGCTTTGGCTTTTTTGTCCATACCTAGAGTCTTTCCTGGGAACATCAGGATAAGGAATATGCTCAATTCCTACAGAAAATGCAAAAAGGTCTTGAGCTCTCAAGCAAATAGTCAAGCCAACAATATGATCAGTCAGTCAACTAGTATTTATTCTCCATCTACTAAATGCCAGGTGCTGGACTAGTCTGAGATACAAAGACAAAAGAACGTACCTGCTCTAAAGGAGCTCAATGGAGGAGATCAAATACAGGGCAGGACCTATTTTGACTAATAGAAATAGCAGACTGACCACTTTGACTTGGAACATAGTGTACATGAAGGTGACTTACATGAAATAAATCTGAAAAGGTAGGCTGGAGTCAGATTGTGAAGGGCTTTAAATGCCAGACTGAGGACTAGGGGTCCTTGACATTCTTGAGCTGAGAAATGACATGCTGAGATGATTTTATCATCTGGTGAAGGATGGTATTTAAAGGGGAGAGCCTGAAGGCAGGGAAACCAATTAGGAGACAAGTGAGAGGTGATAAGGATCACTAGAGAGTGGTGACCATGGAAATGGAGAGGAGTAGACAGATGTGAAGGGAAAAGGAAGCCCTAATAAGATAATAAGCATTTATAAAGCACCTATTACGTGCCAGGCACTATGCTAAGCACAGTTTACAAAAATCTCCTTTGACAAAGATATTGACAATACCTCATTTGATCCAGAGGCTAGGATGACTACGAAGTTGTAAACCTGGGTGAGCAGAAGTGGGGCAATGGCCTTAAAAGGAAAAAGGAAGTTGGGAAGAGAGGAAGATTTGGGGGTGGGGTGGGGTGATAATGCATTCTGTTCTGGACAGCACGTGTCTGAGATGGCTACAGGACATCCAAGTGGAGGTGTCCAGTGAGCAGTTGGTAATATAAAAATAAAACTCAAGAGAGATTAGGGTGGGCCTCAGAGATTTGGGAGCCATAATGATAAAGGTAATAATCAAACCCATGGGCACTAATGAAATTGCTAAGAGAGTATGTAGAGAAAGAAAAGAAGAGGGCCCAGGGCAGTGCCTTGGGGGAAAAAAACCACACTAAGGGGGTAAGTTGTTATCCTTTGTTCTCAAAGAAGACCAAAATAACATCACTATGTTGAAGTTAAGGTACGGTGTGTTCAGCTGTGGCTGATCAGATTCAGAATGTTTTATATACACCAGGGGGCCCCAAGTCCCCTACCTCCTTATTCCTTTGTTACTGGGGAAAAGTTAGAGTTTCCACAAATAGATTGTACCTCCAACATGCCCAGCCAATGGACTGCAGGTGTGGGGGGCTAGGGAGGGGTTGCAGTTAGAGCAACCAAGGATTGGTCCAAAGATGAATAGAATAGGTTGTGGCCCAGAGCTCAGAAGGCTCTACCACAGGTGAAGCACCAATAGGCCATATGAACATTTGGAGTGGAGATGGCTCTAAATTTGTGCAGCTCACATTTCTTTTAAGCTACTGCAATTTTGTTTCTCTCACAGAGGGCAGTACCTTCTTTGATGCAGGCACACTGTATAGGGCAGTCCTTTGCTAATGTCTCCCATGTCATGCAATCAATTCCAAAATTCTTCAGAGAGATTTTGAGTGTCCTTGTATCACTTCTTTTTACCACCATGTGAATGCATACCTTTGCATGAGTTCTCCATAAAATAGTCTTTTAGGCAAACATACATTTGGCATTCAAAAAATGTGGCCAGCCCATCAGAATTGTGTTCTCTGCTACAGAGTTTGAATGCTTAGCGGTTTAACTTGAGAAAGTCTGGTACCTTATTGTAAAGCCAATGCCATACCCTTAGCAGCTGCTATGAGTAGGCGTATGTATTCCCAGGGTTTGTTTGCAAAATATAATAAACCCTCCTCCTCCAATACAAAAACAAAATATTTATTTGGGACATTGTTATTACGATATTGGAAAGCAAGGTTTAGTAAGGTACTCATCACCAATCCAGGGGTTCTCTCTGACAAGCCTCCCCACAAGCAAGTTCCCCTAGGCAAGTTCCTCCCTCCTTCAGATTCTCTCTCAGCCCCCATCTCTCTCTACCCACACCTTTCCCTCCAAGCAATACAATATATATACTGTTTCCAATCAAGGGGCACTTGATTAGCTTTAGTGTCCAGAAGCTTGGAAATCAGCACTTAATTAGAAAGTGTGGGGATCCCTGTAGCCCAGAGCCTAATTGGCTACATGTGAGGCCTATTAATGGACAGGGAAGAAGATCTTATATCCCATTATCCTTACACTTATCTTGCCAGGTGATTGTCAGAATCTTCCTAAGACAATTCAAATGGAAGGGATTCTGTTTCCTGATATGAAGCTGGTGTGTGGGAAGGTGAGAATTCTTACTCAAAGAAATAATAGAGTCTTGGTCCTATCAGTGAAAAGGAAAAGTGTTTTACTCTTTCTCCAGAAAGGGCACTCTCCACCCATCTAAGATAGTGATCTCAGAGAAGGCAGGGGCGTTTTCAGCAAAGCAGAGTTTATAGGTCCTAACTGCAACCTCTATCTACCCCCCCCCCACCCCAGTCCATTGGCTGGGCATGCTGGAGGTACAGGACTCGGGACCCCCTGGTGTTTATAGAACATTCTGTGTCTCAAAAAAATCCACTTATACAGTTTGAACCAGTTTGAACAGGATGTGCTGAGGGGGCCAGGAATGGTTTGTAACAATCACAGGTCATGTAAGCATGCAGGCAAACAGCCAAGCTATTCCCTGAGGGGGCTTCACATTCATCCCACTCAAATCTCTCCTCTTATTTTTCCACCTTTGAAGACCCCTCACACCATTCCTCATATACCTCATCTGTGAGTTTGGGGTCTATTTCCTGTGTCCTCTCCACTAATATTCTCACTCCCCTTGGACCTTCAAGCTGGAGATTTGTATGCATAGGTCTTGTTCTGGTCCAAGTGGTTTCTATTAATCTTTGGACCACTCCTCAAACACAGGGGATTATATGCCATCCTACCACAGTAAGCACTCTGGCAGCTATTATTAAAGGAGGCAAGTATGGACACAGCCATACCTTTCCATTTCCCAAACCAGGACTCCAACCACCCAGTATTCGGGTTATTAATGCCTGAGTTTTGGGCCAGTTCCTCAGAGAGTGCTGTTAATCCCTGTAAGGCCCTGGTGATGGTACCATCTGGAGCAGTGTTATTTGGTATATACGTGCAGCAACTGGCTCCTATAGTTTTACAGACCCCTCCCTTCTCAGACAATATGTCTAGGGCAATGTGATTCTCCCAGGCCATTCTACTGGTTGCTTCCAGCTGTCCGGCAATCCCTTTCACCACATCTCTGGTATAATTAACGAATCTTTGTTGATTATAATAGATATAATTAATCCAGTCTACATTTTTGTTAATTGTCACCCACCAGAAAAGAAAGGATTCAAACCCCAATGTCACCTGATTTCTGGCCTTGGATTCATCAGGCATTCCCCTAGGGACACCTATACTATCCAGATAAATTTTCGCATAGATGACCCATGGGGGCCCTGGAGGCTGACCTCCCTCTTCCTCTAAGCCCCCTTACCCTCTCCTACAGCAGGGGCCCTCAAGGAAGCTATAGTAAAGGGGATAGCCATTTGGACCAAGGCACAGATTCCTTTCCAGTGGAGGGGCAAAATGGGCCTAAGGACCCTCCTTCCACCCAGGCACCAGAGGTCCTCTCGGGGAATAGTCAGAGGCAGTGGTGCCCTGCTGACATTCCACGAGAGGCTACAGCTATTGAACTCCCCAACCAACTGATTCCCTAGAGTGTTTGTTTAGGTGAGGCATGTAGTGTAATTTCCAGCGATCTTGCCAGTGGATGGGACAGCCTTGGTATTTCGGGCTTTCACGGATGGATATGAGGGATGAAAAGCACTACAGTTCCCTCTCGAGTTGCTGTTATTCTGGAATAGTCTCACTATACATTTAATGTCTGCCCATGCCTGACCATCCCCAAGGGCTTGGGTACCACTTGGGCTGCTGGTCGAGCCATAGCACAAGCATAGCAATTACTCTTACTCAGGCTTTTAACAGTATATTTCACCCATTCATATGAGACATTAGTGTCACCATACCCTGTGTCAGTTTCTAAAGTTTGTTTCAAATCAATGACTTCTATCATTCTGATTTCAGGACTGGTTTCCTTGGGTGATGCTGTCAGGGCCAGTGATGGGGTATTTGTTGAAGGGGCAGGTTGGACCCAGACTATGAAGCTAATGTTAATTCTTCCTGAAGGATCAACCCCTCCTCCCTGGGCCCATACCACGAATCTATACATCCCCACAACCTGATCATCTGCATTGACAGAAGTTAGGGCATTAGGACTACACTGATTCTCTCGGCAGTTATCTCCTTGGATTGGACCTTTAGTAAGTATAATTTTTGAAGTTAGACCTTTGTAATCTCAGTTCTGGGCATACCAAGATTGCCAGCCAGAGGTCATGAACCACACATCTGACCAGGACAGGCAAGGGATATTCTTTCGGTCTTTTTCATGATTATATTGTGGTTGAAGGCACATGTATCTATCATAATTCATATTGTTCCTTTGTGTCTCTACCCAGATGTTACAAGCGGCTACCTGACAGGTATCAAACTGAGCAGTCTGGTTGGACACGTTTCATTTAAGCACTATCTGGGGATACAGGGATTGGGTCAAGGGCATAGTAATAAGCATGATTAAGGGGAAAACATGAAGCTAGAATTACAGGTGAAGTGGTTGAGGCCATGAGCACAAAAGCACAGCAGGCTAAGCAAGTAAAACAGGAGTAGTGGCAAAATAAAGAGCAAGAATAGAATAACCACAACGGTCTTTTCACCCATCAGCTGGAGTTTTCCTGAGCCTTACTCTCAGGCCCTCAGGATTGTGGGATGTCACTGCCCACTCGATCAAGGGCGTAGTTGTTCCTTTGACTTGGGTGTGATGAGTCTAGCCCCGTTCCTTGGTCCTGATTGCAGTATCAAAAGTCAGCAGGATCTGGAATGGCCCCTCCCAGGATGGGGGGAGCTTGTCTTCCCTCCAGGCTTGGATCAGGACCCAATCACCAGGCTGGAATCTGTGCACAGGGAACCCCAGAGGAGGAGCTTGAGCAATCAGTCCCTTTTTCTGCAATGAAATCAAAGATAGAGTATACATATTCCCTGAAAAATCCATCTTTGGTATCCTAGGCAGGGATCTTTCCCAGGGTCTTTATGAGGTTTGGTTCGAATCCTTACCAAGACTAGGGGAAGGCATTTTGTCCATGGCTAGCGCCAATTTAGTCAACTGTCTCTTAATCTCTTGGTTCATTTGCTCTACTTTACCTGAGAAGGGAGGGTGCCAAGGAGTATGGAAGTCCCAAGATATTTCAAGAGCCTGCATCAGAGATTGGAGGACCCTGGAATCAGAAGGACCTGAGTTCAAATCTGGCCTCAGACTCTACTTGACACACTTACTAGCCGTGTGACCTTGGGCAAGTCACTTAACCCCAATTGCCCTGCCTTCCCCCCTCCAAAAAGGAAAAAAAAGAAAACACAAACTGAAGCGGGTATGTATTTTTTTAAATTCTCCCCTTTAACCCCTGAGATGGACAAGGTTTCTTTCCCCAATTTAGTTCCTTTTGGCATCTTCGTTATTGAAGATCTAGTAGCTCCTGTGTCAATTAGAAAAATAATTTCTTCTTTCTGAGGTCCCACCCTTGGATTTATCAAGGCTCGGGGTGGGTCTGCTCTGTGAACCCCTGACACCCCTAGTATTTGATTTCCAAGGGAAAAGATCTTTTGCCCCTTTTCTCCCTGGGGGCAATCACACTTCATGTGACCTTCCTGGCCATATTCAAAGTGAGTGAGTGGGGTTTCGAGGCTGCAGCCCAATCTTTTACTACCATTCCCTGTCTCCACGTAGGACACAGACAGCTGTCCCTGACTCCCACCTCTTCTGTGGTGACCTTGGGGCTTTTTCATTACTGTCTTAGCCATAGTTTGTACTTGGGTAGACAAACCCCTAACTCACTGACAGGTTTGAGGCCTATCAGTTCCCCTCAAGCTGTTTAGCTGAAACATTTTACCAGAGTGTGGCGACTGCACATGTTACAGTTTCTTGGAGCCACAGGTGAGAATTGGGTAAATCAGGTAGACACCAAAGGCAAAGGTGAAAAGGACTTGGCAAGCCTTCACACCAGAGGTGCTAGTCCTCCCTAAACACACCTAATACCTCTCTAAGTGGGTAAGATATGGATAATAATCCAACAGAGAGACTGAGAAGGAGCAAGCAGGACAATAGGGGAGATTGTTATCAGGAAAGCCAAGGAAAGAGATAGCATTCAGGAGAAGGGAAGGACTAGTTAATAGGGTCAAAAGTCTTACAGAAATCAAGAAGCATCAGGACTGAGAAAAAGTCATGCAATTTAGCAATTCAGAAATCACAGGAAATCTTAGAGCTATTCCTGTCATATAGTAGGGTAGGAATATAAATTGCCAGGCATTGTAGGTACGTTAAAGACTTTCTGTACTAGGGTAATATTATAATAAATACATAAAATTGACCATTAAAATCATTGCATTGCATGCAAAAGTCTATTTAAATCTACATCTGTTTTAGACATTATCTATGTACTTACCTGAAAGAAAATATTAAGAGTATAATTACATTATACAGACAGGTAACCTGGGGTTTTATTTTTCTTGCTTTCTCAAGGGAGGCAGGGAGAGGAACCAGGGAAAGGAGTGGAAGAGAAGGCAGATCTTCATTTAGAAAAAGTAAAATAAAACAAAACTTGATTAAAAAAATGAGAACGGCCTTAAGTTATTCCTACCTTTAAACTGGTAATATCCAGGTGAACATATCTTTTAACACCACTTGTACCCATGCTTTTGTGCTTTTCTTGGCCAAATAAACTTGTGGCTTATCTTAATTTCTTTCAGTATAATGTCTAAAAGATATAAGTACTTGTCTTGAGTAACAAGAGCATTCTTAAACACAATTCAGACTCTCAACCACCTTCCGTGACTTAGAATTCCCAGTTGTTTCCATTATCAGTGAACTTAGTTTCATCCTAGATTTTTAGCATTTCCAATGAGAATATAAGGAACATTTTGTTTTTTATCTGCTATGGCAACTAAGCATTTTCCATTTACTCCCTATCTTTATTTTAAATGGGCAAGAGACCAAGGGCAATGTTTTCTCAAAATAGAGTGGATGGTAGGATAAATACTTTCCATTTTCCTACTGACCCTATCCCATTTTATAGTTGCAATCACAGAATCAAGAATAAGAAAACTAAAGGATAATCTATAGCCCAACTTCTTTATTCTACAGACGAAATTGTGTTCTGTTCACAAAGCTAATTAGTGGCAGGATAAGGACCAAAACTCTAGTCACCTAACCCTGGTTTTTTTCATATGACAAGCATTTCCCATTGTACTTTGGTGCAGTGGATTCCATTCAAAGATTCCATCTTTGAAGCTGGAAACATCTGGGCTCAAATCTAGCCTCTGATATATACCAGATTTGTGGTCCTGGGCAAGTTATATATCCTCCCTGACCTCAGTTTCCTCATTTGTAAAATGAAGGAATTACACCAAATAGCCTCAGAGTTCCTTCCCAGTTCTAAATCTATGATCTTACTTAATCTTTCAGGGCCCTAAGGAACTCTCTTCAAACTATAAGTTGCAGCACAACTGCAAATCTGCGTTGGTAGAGGGAGTTTCCTCACTGGCAGCTACCTACAACTAGTACTAGCAAAAAAAAAAACCCAACAAAACAACAAAAAGACCAAAACCTTTCAATCACACTAACAGTAAAGTAAAACATTTATACAGTTAGCCTTGTATGGGAAACCTTTTCTTTACAGTCAGAGTAGTTTACAGATACATGTATAGAATCATCGAATCTGAATTGGTAGGAATTAGACCTTACCCTGTCAAATGAAAACCAGACCTACCCTCAAGAATATTCCCAATGAGTGATCACCTAGCTTTCTGCAGAAGACTTCCAGTAACCAGAATGAAGTCCATTCAACTTTTGGATCAACTTAATTGTTGGAAAAGTTTTTCCTTATTTCAACTGAAATCTGACTCCATGTACCTTCTACCAGTTTCTATTCCTGCCATCTGGGCCCAAGCAAAATAAATCTCTTATTTGTGAAAACACTTCAAATATTTAAAAATATCATGTCTTCACTAAATCTTCTATTTCTTAGAGCAGGGAATCTTAGCCTGGAGTCTGTAAACTTGTATGGAAAAAAGAGAAATCTTTATTGCACCTTTAATTACTTTGGTAATTTTATAGTTTGGGGGCAGCTAGGTAGAGAAGTGGAGAGAGCTGAACCTGGAGTCAAGAAGACCTGAGTTCAAATCTGGCCTCAGACACTAGTTGTGTGATTCTGGGCAAGTCACTTAACCCTATTTGCCTCAGTTTCTTAACTGTAAAATGAGCTGGAGAAGGAAATGACAAACCACTCCAGTATCTTTGCCAAGAAAACTGCATGAAAAGTCAGATGTGCAACATATTTTAGTTTCTTCATTTAAAAGTGTTATTCTAAAAAGAGGTCCATGGCACTCTCTTAGAAGAAAGATTTCCATTTCTTTGCAATGATCCTCTCTATCTCTATAAGAGTCTATCTTAGGACCCTAATTCTCCTCTGGTTGCATTCCAGCTTTTCCCAGTCCTACTTAAAATTATGGTGCCTGGAAATATATACCTCCCTCAGCATCCCATTCCAGTATTTCTCACCTTAAAAGTTAACCCAAAGCCTATCTAGCCTAAATTAGTCCCTAAAGGTAGAAATTAGGGCTTCAGCAAAGAGTCTGTTTGGCTCTTAATATAAATGAGCTGATTTAGCTGAAAAGATACTCTTCAGCATGAAAGACTATAACAGCTCCCATAAATGTGTTTGATTGAAATATTTCATCAGATAAATATGAATCCTTTCAACTCTACAAGCATTTACTGAGCACCTGCTGTGTGCCAGGTTCTATGCAAGGTTCCTGGGGATACAAAGGCAAAAATAAAACAGGTGCTGCCCACAGGATCTTAGAATCTACTCGAGGAGAAACAGCACGGACATGGATAAATAGATAAAGAATAAATACAAAGCAATTTGGTAGAGGGAGAGCATGAGCAGCTGGAAGGATCTGGAGAAGCCTCCTTTAGGAAACCTTGCTTTGCAAAGGAAATATACAGATTCTCTCCAGACATGGGGGATAATCTATGCAAAGGCAGAGAGGTAGGAAGAGGAGTATCATTTTGGGGAACAAGTAAGATCTGCATGGTTGCATTGTAGAGTATATGAAGGGAAGAAATCTTCAGTCTAGAAAAATAAGTTGGAGGCAAATGGAGTTTTTAAATGTCTAGTGAGGATTTTGTCTTTTATCCTTGGGGCAATCAAGAGTCACTGAGATTTTTTGAGCAGGGAAGTGACATGGTCAAATCTTTTGTTTTAAAAATATCAGTTTGACAACTCTGTGGAGAATGGAGGAACAGGAGACAGGGTTACCAATTAAGAACTATTGCAATAGTCCAAGACGACTAGGGCCTGAACTAGGATGGTGGATTTGTGAATGGAGAGAAGACAGATATGAGGGCTCTGGAAGTGGGATCAACAGAATCCGGCAAATGATTGGATATGGAGGGTAAAGGAGAATGACTATGAGGCTGTAAACCAGGATGATTGTGATGATAGTAGTACCCTCAATGGAAATAAAAGAATTTGGGAAAAGGGTCATTTTTAAGGGAGGTAGACACAATGAATTTGAGACACTTTGGGGACATGAAGCTCAAAATGCCTAACAGGAAACTCTATGTTCTATTTCCATTCCACTTTGAACTGACCATCCCACTCTTGGAATGTGTTCTTCCTCACCTCCGTATCCCAAAATTGCTCATTTCCTGCAAGGATCAGTTGAAGGTGTTACCTTCTCCATGTAGCTTTTCCAGATCCCTCTGTCTACTAGGGCCTTACCCACAGAATCACCATGTGTAGAGCTAGCGTTCTCGTTCTCTCTCTCTCTCTTTCCCTTCTCCCTTTCTCTCCCTTTCTCTTTTTCTAGATAGATGTAATATAACCAGAGGTGCTGAGACTCCCTGTTTCACTAAGAGACACCTGGGTTCAAGTAGGGACTGAGTCCAGGCCCAAGGGAACCAGGATCTTTCTCTTTGTCTCTGATTCTTTATTCCTCTTCTTTCTACCCCAACCCTGAGGAAAATCACTTCATGAAAACAGGTTGGATCATGTTGAGGGTCTTTCCAAAAGGGAATAAAAAGGCACTCATGCACAATGTAAATCAGATATACTACAGTTATTTATTTCCTCCATAAAAAGAAGTGTTTAAAACACAAAGTGCCTATAAGCATACATTGATGAAAAGTTAAAAACATGATAGAGTAATCTCTAACTCAATTATACTCTCTCAGAGGGTAGATCCTCACAACATAAATATATAAAATATCATGGACACTGCTGACCAGGCCCTTTAGGCACCTTACATGATGGAGTGGATAGAGTGCTGGGCCTAGAGTCAGGAGGACCTGAGTTCAAATTCAACCTCAGGCACTTACTAGCTGTGTGACCCTGGGCAAGTCATTTAATGTTGTTTGCCTCAGTTCCTCATCTGTAATAAAGAAGGCAATGGCAAACCACCCTAGTATCTTTGTGAAGAAAACTCCAAATGGGGTCACTGAGAGTCATACACTACTGAAACAACTCAAGAACCATGACTAGCCATTTTATCTCCCCCCAGGACCCGAGCTATTTGAATAACTACTCCCTCAAGTTCCTTATCTTCAAAGCTCAGATCTGGGCCTAGCTTGGGACCATTTCTTAGAAGTGGGCATTTTCTTCTCCAAGAAGTGCAAAAAGCATCAATCCCTGGACAGCTAGCGAGACCAATGAATTTAAAAGTTCCTCTCAAATTCCTGAGGCTCCTCCATGACTGGAAACATCCATCTCAAGCCCAATGTTCAGGCACCTTTGCTGAGAGAAAGAAGCAGGAGGCAATTTGAACCTAATTCTAAGATGGAGAAATTAGGTGGAAGAAAAATTGCTTTTTCTTGGGAATGTTTCATAATGACTTGGTCCAGCTTGATTTGGACTCAGAGGACCTGGGTTCAAGTCCTAGCTCTTTGCTCAATATCTGTACAAACCTGCGCAAGTCATTACCTCTCTAGGCTTCATTTTCCTCGTCTATAAAATGAGGAGGTTGAACTAGATAACCTCTAGGATCCTTTTCTGATCTAAATCTATGATTCTGTAATCCTGTGCAACTTTTTGAGAAATCCAGCCTTGAAAGATATGGCTGATGTAATTTAAAAGATGAGATTCTGTGATTTGATTAACATGAATTATTTTTCTTTTTTTCTTAACATTCACTTTTTTCAATTTTGTTTTCCTCTAGTCCCTTCTCCAACCATTAAGAAGGAAAGCAATGTAATACCCATTATACATGTGAAGTCATGCAAAATATACTTCCGTATTAGCCATGTTGTCCACACCCCCCCCCCCCAAAAAGGCAAGAAAAATGAAGAAAGTGAAAAAAGTATGTTTCAATTTGCACTGAGTTCAGAAGTTCTCTTTCTGGAGGTGGATAGTCTTTCACAGTTGATTATTACAATATTGCTATTACTGTATACAATGTTCTTCTAGTTCTGTTCACTTCACTTTGCATCAGTTCATGTGTCTTCCCAAGTTTTTCTGAAATGATCTGCCTCATCATTTCTTATAGCACAATAGTATTCCATCACAATCATATACCATAACTTTTTCATCCATTCCCCAACTGATAGGCATCCCCTTGATTTCCAATTCTTTGTCATCACAAAAAGTACTATTATAAATATTATTGTACACATAGTTCCTTTTCCCTTTTCTTTGATCTCTTTGGGATACAGAGGTAGTAGTGGTATTGCAGGGTCAAAGCATATGCACAGTTTTATAGCCCTTTTGGGCATAGTTCCAAATTGTTCTGCAGAATGGTTGGAGCAGTTCACAACTCCACCAGTAGTGCAACAGTGTACCTATTTTTCCACATTCTCTCTAGCACTTGTCATTTTCCTTTTCTGTCAAATTAGCCAAGGATTTTTCCCCCCATTTAATAGGTTTATTTACAACATATACCATGGTAAAGGGTTTGCTTTATTCATTCTTCAAAACTGCTTTTATAGATTTACATGAACTGATGCTGAGTAAAGTGAGAAAATGTACATAGTAATAAAGGGAGAAAATGTACCTAGTAATAGCAACATTATATGATGATCAACTATAATAGACTTAGTTCTTCTCAGTAACACAATGATCCAAGACAATTCCAAAAGACTCATAATGGAAAATATTATCCACATCCAGAGAAAAAATTGATGGAATCTGAATACAGATCAAAGCATACTATTTTCACTTTCTTTGTTTGTTTTTGTGGGTTTTTCCCTTTTGTTCTGTTTCTTCTTTCACAACATGACTAATGTGGAAATATGCTTAGCATGATTGCACATGTATAACCTACATCAAATTGCTTATTGTCTTTGGGAGTGGGGAGGGAAAGGAAGGAGAAAAATTTGGAACTCAAAATCTTATAAAAAATGAATTTTGAAAACTATCTTTACATGTAATTAGAAAAAATAAAATACTATTTACATGTTTTAAAAGAGTCCAAAAAAGCCTGCTTTTATAGGTGGTTGTTGTTCTTCAAGTCTGATTCCTGTGTAGGAGTCATATTCCTGTATCTAATTTGCATTTCTCTCATTATTAGAGATACAGAGCATTTTTTCATAAGACTTTTGATAGCTTTGATTTCTTCATCTGAAAATTACCTGTTCGTATCATTTTTAATAGTATTTTATTTTTCCTAATTACATGTCAAGACAGTTTTTAGCATTCATTTTTATAAGATTTTGAGTTCCAAATTTTTCTCCCTCCTCTCACTTCCCCTCTTCCAAAAATGGTAGACAATTTGATATAGGTTATACATGTGCTATCATGTAAAACATTTGTCCACATTAGTCATGGTTGTGAAAGAAGAAACAGATTAAAGGGGAAAAACATGAAAAAGAATAAGGTAAGTGAAAAAATATGCTTCGATCTGTATTCAGAGTCTATCAGTTCTTTATCTGGATATGGATAACATTTTCCTTTGTTAGTCCTTTGTACTTATCTTGGATCACTGTGTTCCTGAGAAGATCTGAGTCAATCACAGTTGGTCATCACACAATATTGATGATACTGTGTACAATGTTTTCCTGGTTCTGCGCATTTCACTTTGCATCAGTACAAGTCTTTCCAGGTTTTTCTGAAATCTTCCTGTTCATCATTTTTTATAGTATTCCATTACATTCATATACCGCAGCTTGTTCAATCAATGGGCATCCCCTCGATTTCCAATATTTTACTACCACGAAAAGGGCTGGAATAAATATTTTTACACATGTAGGTTCTTTTCCCTTTTTTATGATCTATTTGGGATACAGAGCTAGCAGTGGAATTGCTGAATTGAAGGGTATACACAGTTTGGTTGCCCTTTTGGGATAGCTCCAAAGTGCTCTCCAGAATGGTTGGACCAGTTCATAACTCTAACAACAGTGCATTTATCCAACATTTATCATTTTCCTTTTTTTGTCATATTAACCAGTATGATAAGTGTCAGGTGGTACCTCAGAGCTGTTTTAATTTGCATTTCTCTAATAAAAGTGATTTAGAGCACTTCTTCGTATACCTATAGATAGCTTTAATTTCTTCATCTGAAAATTGCCTGTTCATATCTTTTGACCAGTATCAACTGGGGAATGGCTTATATTCATACAAATTTGATTCAGTTCTCTATCTATTTGAGAAATGAGGCCTTTATCAGAGACACTTGACATAAAGATTGTTTCCCATTTTTTCACCTTTCCTTCTAATTTTGGTTGCATTGGTTTTGTTTACACAAAAGCCTTTTATTTTAATCAAATTTTAATCAAAATTATATATTTTACATCTTGTAATGCTCTCTATCTCTTGTCTAGCCATAAATTCTTTCCTTTCTCATAGATCTGACAGGTAGACTATCCCTTGATCTTCTAATTTGCTTATGGTATCACTCTTTATGGTTAAATCATGAACCCACTTTGACCTTGTCTTGGTATACAGTGTGAAATGTTGGTCTGTTCGTATTTTTTGACAATTTATCAATCAGGGAATGGCTTTTATTTTTATAAATTTCACTCAATTTCCTATATATTTGAGAAATGAGGCCTTTATCAGAGAAACTTGCTATAATTTTTCCCCCTGTTTCTGCTTTCCTTCTAATTTTGGCTGCATTGGTTTTGTTTGTGTAAAAATGTTTTCATTTAATGGAACCAAAATTATCCATTTTTACCTCCTGTGATCATGAATTGTTTTTCAAAACACAAAGCAGTATTTGAGGATACTATATGCAGAGATAATATCGGCAAGTCTTGGCAAACATATGTTGTATTGTTATATTTGGGATCTACTTTAAGAAAATCCTATGGATGAACATCCAAACACAAAATAAATAAATTAGGAAGCAATGGTTTGCATTGTGAAAGATTCACTAAAAGATTCCTTTATAAAGGAAGTTCCTGTAATACCTTTAAAAATAGGATTTCACTTATTAAAAATTGATTTGTGCAACTATTTAGAGAAACATTTATTTGTGTTGTGGAAAGCAACCCAAAATGACAGATTCTAGCCCCAGTTCTGCCACTAACAAGCTGTTTGTCTTTGGGCAAATCATAACCTTTTCCCCCTCCTTTCTTCAACTGTAAAATGAAGGGATCAGAACAGATGATCTCTAAGGTCTGTTCTAGCCCTAAACATTCTCCAAGATTCTGTATACAATTTTTCAACCTTGAATCCATTTGTTAAATTTGCAAAGATTCATTTCCTCAACTCAGTTCAACTCCTCAGGTCCAGGTCTACTTTCACTTGCTTCTCTTCTTTCCCAATACCCCTCCCTACTTTCAGCTCAGCTCTCCGTTCCTGGTACACATGCATTATGGCTAAACCACTTAAATAGTGGAGTATTTACCCTTGTGAATAGGCATCTGCAGAAATTTCTAATTTTAAATGCAAACATGTCTTGCTTTCAGTTCAGAGACAAAAGAACCCTAAAGCTAGAGTTTCTCTAAGTAGTAACACCTGTATGGCCTTTGGTTTGTTATACTTTTTTCAACACCCAGAACTGGGGTTACATTTTTACATTTTGGTTGGGCAATAAAAGTATTCTCTCAATTTCAAAATATCATGTATTTATAGAATTTTCTACCAGTTGATGATTTCTTAAGCATTAAGGAAAAATCTAGGTGTTTTCTTTACTTTCTTTAGTCAGGGAAGTTAATAAGTTCGGTTTTGAAAATATTGAGTTTGAGGTACTTTTGGGCCAGATAAAGGTATCCAGCAGGCACTTACACAGGAACTGAATTGAATGACACAAAATACAAAATACAGAATACAGATGGCAGTTTTCCTTTAAAATCCTTAAATGTTTAAAAACCCAATGAGGGATAACAAGGATCAGAAGTCTAAATGTTTAACTTGGAATGAATACATCTTAGACCAGAGGCTGCCTAAATTTATTTGTCCTACCGCCCCCTTTACAAAAAAAAAAATTACTAAGCACTCCCCTGGAAATCTACTTTCTTTAACCCTTTAACAAGTTTTTTTTTTAATTTGCATCATTTTTTTTAAAATATACAATTTTTAAAATGACACACCTTAAATTTAATAATATATTGTAAATTTGCAGGGTTTTCCTGCATGGGAATTTTGATGAAGCAATATTGCATCATATAACCATATAGCATCATATTGTAAACAAGTCATTACACGGAAACATTCCTGTTATGAATGCTGGACTTCCCAACAATGCGCACACACTCACCTGCCAACACTTGCTTGTTAAGACATGTCAGTGGACTTGACCACTGAGCATTTATAACTTGCATTTTGCGTGTTTATTTGGAAAATAATATAATCACTATGACTTTAACTCTGTTACACAACAGGTGAAACATGTACAAATGGTTTTTCAAAATGTTCTTCTCTTCTTTATGCTTCCACCACCCCATTATTTTTATTCAACACCAGCCCAATTGTACCCGAGGCTACTACAGTGCCATCCACCCCTCCCATTGTTTCAGAGCTCTCCATGGGATGGTATCGCCCACTTTGGGAACCTACACCTTAGACACTGCTCAGACTTCATCACTTAACCCTTCTCCTCTTCTCTCTATAAAACAGAGCTAATCACATGAGCTTATGTGCTACATTTTGAAATAAAGAATTATAAAAGACTTCATAATTACAAACATTTATATAGAAGATAAACATTAGTTAGAACTAAAGCAAACAGACCTAACAATGCTCTCATTTTAGTAATGCAAGACTAGATCTGGTTTTAATCTATATCAGGAAAGAATGTATAGCTTGAATTTAGACATAATAGTTTTAAAGGCAAGATTATTTTTCATTATTCTGCACTCTCCCACAAATAGAGTGTCCATGGGAAGAGTAGGACAAAGTTAGTGTACAACAGTAATAGGGCACATATGCAATGTGTGACAAAGGCAACTTACAACACCTGGTACTGGGTGACCTGGAAGTAATTTCTCTCTTCATAAAGTCTTCACACAGGGCCCCCTGGGTTTACCATCTTTTCTGGGAGGTTTGCTCAACTGAGTCACTAGGATGTACTGCTATCCACAGTTCTTTTCACTTCTGCCAAGTATCCCATTCCTCAAAGCTTCATTTTCCATTTCTGTCTGGGATGCGTGTCTCTGCTCCCTCTATTGTGCCAAAGTGCAGGATCAGATATTTTCTGCTCCCCTGAGAGATGCCATGTCAATGGTGGAGGGGAAAAGAGGAAACCTCCTCTCTCCCACTGCAGGAATTTCCTTCACAAAGCACCCCAGAATCAGTCCATCAATAAACATGTATTAAGCAACTATTATATGCCAGGAATTATGATAGATAGATGCTGGGGGCAGAAGGAAAGGCAAAAGATGCAAACAACTATGTACAAACAAGCTATATAAAGGACGAATTGGAAATAATCAACAGAAGGAAGACACTAGCATTAAAAGGAATCAGAAAAGGCTTCTTGTAGCAGATGATATTTTAGCTGAGACTTTGAAGGAAGTCAGGGAAACTGGAAATGGGGGTGAAGAGGGAAGAAATTCCAGACATGGGGGATAGCTAATGAGAATGCCTGGAGTAGGAAGTATCTTGTTTGAGGGACAGTAAGGAGGCCAGTGAGTACTTGGTAGGGAGTAGAGTGAAAAAAGACTGGAATAGTAGGAAGGGGCCAGGTTATGAAGAACCTTGAATGACAACTGTCATATATCTTTGTATTGATCAGAATAGCTAAGTCATTCACAGTTGCTCATCATACAATGTTGCTGTTACTATGTCCAATGTTCTTTTGGTTCTGCTCACTTCATTTTTTATCAGTTCATATAAGTCTTCCCAAGTTTTTCTGAAATCATCCTGCTCCCTATTTCTTATAGCATAATAGTATTCCATCACAATCATATACCACAACTTGTTCAGCCATTCCCCAATTGATGGGCATCCTTTCAATATCCAATTCTTTGCCACCACAAAAAGAGAAAATATAAATATTTTTTCTTTGATCTCTTTGGGATACAGAGCTAGTAGTGGTATTGCTGGGTCAAAGTGTATATATAGACCTCTGGAAATTGTTCTCCAGAATGGTTGTACCAGGTCACAACTCCATCAACAATGTATTAATGTCCCAATTTTTCCATATCCCTACAATATTTGTGATTTTCTTTTTCTGTCATGTTAGCCAATTTGATAGGTATGAGGTGGTACCTCAGAGTTGTTTTAATTTGCATTTCTCTAATCAACAGTGATTTAGAGTATTTTATATAACTATTCATGACTTTGATTTCTTCATCTGAAAATTGACTGTTTATAACCTTTGACCATTTATCAACTGGAGAATGATTCAATTTTTTATAAATTTAGCTCCATTCCCTATATACATTTGAGAAATGAGATCTTAATCAGAGTAACTTGGCTTAAAATTTCCCCCCAGTTTTCTGCTTTCCTTCTAATCTTGGCTGCATTGGTTTTTTTGTTCAAGAACTTTTTTTACTTTTAATGTAATCAAAATTATCCATTTTACTTCCTGCCATCCTCTCTATCTCTTGTTTGGACATACATTTTTCCCTTTTCTATAGATCTGACAGGTAAAATTTTCCATATTCCCCTAACTTACTTAAGATATCACCCTTTATGTCTAAATCATGTACTCGTTTTGACCTTACCTTGGTATATGGTATGAGATGTTCATTTATACCTAGTTTCTGCCAAACTGCTTTCCAGTTTTCCCAGCAGTTTTTAATCACATAGTGAGTTCTTGTCCCCAAAGCTTGGATCTTTGGATTTATCAAACACTAGTTTACTATGGTCATTTACTACTGTGTTTTATGTACCTAATCTGTTCCACTGATCCACCACTCTGTTTCTAAGCCAGTATCATATGTTTTTCTTTTTCTTTTTTTAAATTTTTTGCTTTTTGGAGGGTAGTTGAGGTTAAGTGACTTGCCCAAGGTCACACGGCTAGTTTTTGTGTTAAGTGTCTGGGGCTAGATTTGAACTCAGGTCCTCCTGATTCCCGGGCTGTTGCTCTACTCACTGTGCCACCTAGCTGCCCCAGTACCATATGTTTTTCATGATTAGCACTTTATAATATAGTTTGAAATCTGTTATTGCTACACTGTCTTCCTTCATATTTTTTCATGGATTCCTTTGATATTCTTGATCTTTTGTTCTTCCAGATGAATTTTGGTGTTATTTTTCCTAGCTCTATAAAATAATTTTTGGTAGTTTGATTGGAAGGGCACTGAATAAGTAAATTAATTTTGGGAGACTTGTCATTTTTATTATATTGACTTGGCCACCTGGAACCCTGTATGGGCAATGCAACAGAGTCCTACTGATACCCAGTGTCAGCAAAGAGTGTCCCGTAGTCTCTTTCTGACCACTGTCCGATCCCCTTACCCTCTCTGGGCTAAGAGCTCCTGAAGCTGCTTCTGCTACTGTTGTAGTCACCTCCAATGTCCACTGCCAGCGTTGCTACAGTGTGGGCTCTCGGCCAGCCCCCACCTCAGTGTCACAGACCTCTCCTGCTGACCTCCTAAATTGTCTTGGACTGGAAAAATGCTTGCTCTGCCATGCCAGAATTTTATCTGAGATATTATTTTAAAGCTGTTTGAAAAGGAATTTTAGGAGAGGTTTGCCAAGTCCTGACTCTACTCTGCCATCTTTGCTCCACCAAAAATAAAAAATTTTAAAAGAATAAGTTTTTAAATGGCAGAGATGGTTTCATTTTTGTCTCCTTCACACCAAGTACAGACTGTCATGTAATGGGCACTTAAAAACTTTACCATTAGCTGATTAATTAAAGTATCTAGATAGACAGATAGATAGATAGATAGATAGATAGATCACTCTGCCTCCCAAATCCAGACATTTTCATTGGCTGTCCTCCATGCCAAGAATGCATCTCTACCTCCTGGCTTCCTTCAAGTCCCAGTTAAAATCCCACATTCTACAAGAAGCCTTTTCCAGTCCTCCTTAATTCTAAATGCCTTACTTCCATTCTTATTTATCCATACCTACTTTGTTTATACATATTTATTTGCTTCTTATCGCCACCATTAGAATGCAAACTCCTTGAGGGAAGGGACTATCCTTTGCCTTTCTTGGCATCTCCTGCAGGGTGCCTGGCATGGCACACAGTAGGCTCTTAATAAATGTTTATTCACTAACATCAACAATCTTTTGAAGTCATGATAGGTTGCAGCTTTAGTGACAGTTCTGAAGTCTTTCAGAGTTGTTTCTGGAGATAGAGCCAAGATGGCAGAGCAACAGAAAAGGTGTACAATGAGCTACACCCCTTCTCAAAAAACTCCTCCAGAGAAATCTAAATCTATAATTCTGATGGATAAATCCAAACAAAAAGTCACAGTGAGTGATTTTTTCAGCCCATGTCAGCATAGGGAACTAGAAGGGTCTATGGACACTGGGAGAGTGATCTAGCTGTCTGAGCCAAGCTCAACCACACCAAGCATCTAGCCAAGAGAGGCTTTACACCAGAAATCTCAAGCCACACCAGAGCACCATGACAGGAATAGGTGCCAACTGGCGGCTCCATTGCTAACCATACAGTTCTGGGTCAAGGGTCCCAAGTGGAAAGAGTGAAGGATCTGTGCCTAGAAGTGTTATTCTGGAGTTAAGAGTGTTTACAGGTCCTAGGCTGTATACAGAAAGAGGAGCAAGTTCAAAAGCATATATCTCAGGAGTAGTTCTGAGTAGAACTTGAGTAGATCTTAGGAGTAAAGCTTCTAGACCAGTCTAAAGCCTGGAGAGGAATAATCAGGGCAGAAATCCCAAACCAAAAGGGAGCCTACAATTCTACCAATCTGAACCAGGAGAGTTTCCCCAGTTTATTGATAGTGGCTGAGTCCAGCAGTAGTCAGATATTACCCAAATCCTTTAATAACACAATACTCCAAGAAAGAAAGCAGCAATAGGATGTAATGGTAATTTGAAGGTCTTCCCTGCCCCTTAACAGGCTGAATGTAATCACATAGACCCTGTGGTGGGAAAAATTTGCTGAATGGATGGAGCAGGAAATGAGTCAGAGCAGCTAGGGTGGAAGGAGAGAGAGAACATAGGCAAACAGACTGCTAGGATTATGAGTGTTTGTTTGTGGGAAGGCCTGAGCTATGATGGATTCAATTTTCTGGTGTTGGGATTTGGCTTTCTGGTGTATGAATAAATGTTTTGCTTCTGTCTTCTATATGGAGAGTCTGTTATATATTTTGTGATTCAGAACTATACCAGTATATTCATATTGGTGCTATGAATATTGCCTTGG
>CM053580.1:309834628-309855804 GCA_028627135.1 Pseudochirops cupreus
TTCCTGGAAGAGATGAGTGAAAAGTTTAAAGGGGGGGGGGGCAAGATGTTTTTTATAAAAGAACTGAGAATACTAGAGGGAAAAATGGAAGAGAAATGAGAGTCATGGAAGAACAAATTGGAAAAGGAAGTTAACAACTTGGCATAACAGGTACAAAACCTTGCTCAAACAACAAACTCCCTGAAAATAAGAATGGACCAAATAAAAGCCAATGACTCCATGAGATAATGAGAAATATTAAAACAAAGTCAAAAGACTGAAAAAAAAATTAGGAAAAAATGTAAGAAATTTATCTCTTACCATAAAGAACTGACCTATGGGTGGCTAGGTTGTGCAGTGAATAGAGCACTGGCCCCGGAGTCACGAAGACCTGAGTTCAAATCTGGCCTCAGACACTTAACATTTCTTAGCCATGTGACCTTGGGCAAGTCACTTAACCCCAATTGCCCTGCCTTCTCCCTCCAAAAAGCAAAAAAAAAAAAAAATTTTTTTTAACTGACCTGAAAATAGATTGAGAAGAAAAAATTTAAAAATCACTCCACTATCTGAAAGCCACAAAAAAAAAGAGAGAGCTTAGATATCACATTTCAAGAAATCCTAAAAGATAACTTGATTTTTTCAACAGTTTATTTTGAGGTCTGCAACTTTGCTAAAGCTATTATTATTATTAGTATCTTTGTTGATTTTCTAGGATTTTCCAAGTATAATATTATATCATCAGCAAATAGAGATAGTTTTGCATCCTCTTTACCTATCTTTATTCCTTTAATTCCTTTCTCTTGTCTTATTTCTGTTTCTAGTATTTCTAGAACTTTATCCAGTAATAATGGCGAAAGGGGATAAAACTCTACAACACTGTGCCCAATAGTTGAAAACAACAGAGACCAATGTTTGATAAAGACTGTATTCTACAGGAACTACACACCATGCAAGATGAACTGAAAGCAGGACAGAGGGAATAACATGATGACATCAGCTCAAGAAACTGGTGGCCTGCAATGTTTCAGATGAGTTACTCCTCCACACTTGCACCCTGGCAAAAAATGTATTCTATGTGTGTGCCTTTCATGTGTGCTCTCTGGTAACATGTTCTCCACATCTGTGCCCTTTCACACATGTGCTCATCCACACATGTTCCCTATATGTCTGCACACTGATAATGTACACATTTGTGATAGCATATACCCCAGCTTTGTGGGGGAAACATTTGTTGCTACTCTTATTACAATACTAATTTAATTTCATTAAATTCCTTTGCTTGTAACAAAAAAATTTGTGTCCTTTGACTGACTATTAAAAGTAAACAACTGGGCCATCACCAATCATCTTGACATTTGTCTCACCACTGGACTCCCATACCTCAAGGAGAGAGTGAGGCTGATGACTTAGCACAACTCTGTCTCACTGAAATCCAACTCACTCAAAAGTCAAGACAGCCCCCTCCTGATGTCATTGGTCCTCTTCAAGAATGAAAGATAAGCAACAACAAAAGTAAACGCATTAGTTGGGGCATGTGAGCTACGGTTTTTGAGTGCACCTGGACCTGAAACCTCAGCTAGCTTGTCTTGGGAAACCTACATGAGATTTGGGAGGGGAGGGGAAAGGGAGGGAGAGAATATCTCCAGGTGCTATTTATAAAATTATGTGTGTCTGGATGGATGGCTACATGCATATATCGCACCCTATAAATCAGCCTTCCCAGGCTACAAAGGAAAAAAGGGTCTCTGTTCTCCATCAGACCTCCCCAATTATCTGAAACAATAAAGTTTATAATCAGAAGATCCCAAAGAATCACTCAGACTCTTGCTTACATCATCATAATTCATATCTCAACCAGAATTTAAATGACATTTTTAACATGGATTTAAACTAGATTCCTATTTTACTAAAACCAGTTTTCCTATTTTACTTCATCTCAAGTCCCAGAACAATCAGTAGAAAAGCTTATCAGTTTCTAAATGTAGTATTTCTCCCTTTTCTCAGTAAGTTCTCAATTCTTAAAGCAAAAATCTGCTTTCAACAAGATTACACATGTGCTTATGGGAGATATCAAGAAAGGATAATTTGCATAAGTTGTTGAAAGGAAAATTTAATTTCTTTTTAAAGTTTTAATCCTGGGATTTTAGTACTTTAAAGGTACTGAATATGGAGTTAGAGAACCTGAGTCCAAATCTGCTACGCACAATGTATATAATCTTGGCCAAGTTACTTCCCCTCTCTAGACCTCATTTTCTTCATCTGTAAAATGAGAGGTTTGGCACAGATGATCTCTAACACCCTTTCTAACTCCTGTGATCCTTGACAGATGTAATTCATCACTGACATCTTCTCTTTGGTCTAGGAGGGAAATCAGAGGCAAAGGCCTGCTATCCCACTCCCAGAAAAGGTAAATGGAAAAGTGAGATAACATCTGAGCAAGTCCTATCATATAAAGGTCCAGATACAGAGTTCCCACAGTGTGCATCTCAAGAGAGTGGTGGTGGGAGGGGCTGAGGGAGGAGAGCAGCCTGCTCAGTCATCCTTGGCAAAATCACGGTTAATACCTGATATCCAGTTCCCTTTTAGCTGTCTGGAATGGGGTGGGCAAAGAACAATCTGCCCTTCCCTCACCAGCTCCAGCCAGTAGAGGAAAGAGTGGTCCCCACTGGAGCATAGACTGAGGGGGCAGCTTTCCATTATGGGTAGGGCAGGGCCTCTTTGATTTAAAATTTATTCCTTTTTTGGAAAAAAGGACACCATTGTTACCATGGACATATCCACTGACCTTAACTGGCAGATCCTGGGACGTAGAAGGCATGACGATGCTTCCAGCTCTCAGAAAGGATGTGCTAACCAGACCTAGATCCCAGTAAGAAAAAATAACACTAGGATTATGTACCAAGACTAGAGCAAAAATAAATAATAAATGCTTGCTGGATTGAATTAAAGTGAATCAGAAAAACAAGCTGTGCAGACAGTCAACAACAAGTAGATTTTGCTCTCTGGTTATTATCAAGCACCCAGTATGTGCCAAGCACTGTGCTAGATGACGGGCACAGAAGGAGACTTAAAAAACATCCACTGCTTTCAAGGCTCACAGTTCATGTCAGAGACCCACAGTTTCATGTACAATTCTCTTTTCTGCTCTACCACGTATGTGCAAATGCCCATTCTATTTGATATTTGTTAAGTTCAGAATAAAAATGAGTATTTTTAAAGAATTGACATTGACACTTGTCCAGCTTTTCTTCTCCCCTGGTAGGTCAAGAAGTGTTCCTTGACTCTTCAACCTTGGGCAAGTGCTTTGAACATCTCTGGGTCTCACCTTTTTCCTCTAAAAAAAATGAGAGGCTTGTAGTAGATGGCCTCAGAATTCCCTTTTAGCTTTAGACCTATGATCCAATGAACCTTCTCAAATTATTTCATAACATATTTCATAAATGCACAATAATTTTGAGTCATATTTTGGGGATTATGATTAGGATTCCATTTTCATTTTAGAGAAATCATTTTTATGTAAGTATGTATTTCTTCTAGGCTAGGAATTCTCCTCTATGGGCTGTATGATCCCTATCAAATACTTCTCTCAATCAAAACTGTGTCTTTACCAAGTAGCATTCAGCTCTCCAGGTCCCCTATCAGTCAGTTCCTGCAAGTTCCTAAGAGTACCGGCTCACAGTAGGTCTGGGACCCAGGGACTGCCAGCAACAGGCCCAGATTCTCTTTCCTCGTTGCCTGCACCTCTTATGGCAATTTTGCCTGATATTTTAGTCATTTTTGTAGATACCCCCTACTAGCTTGAAGTTTTTGAAGTCCGGCATTGCTTTACTCATCTTTATCTCCCAGGGGAATCTATCATAGTGTTTTACACATAGCAGGCATTCAGAACCTATTTATTGATTATTAAACGAATGCTAAAGAGGGTTGGGGGCAAGCTACAATTCAGTGGCAACATTTGCTTCCCCCCCCCCCCAAACAAGCCAATGATGTGTCTCTAATTTAAGCTATGGTCACTGTCATGGATAAAACACATTCTGCTTTAAGAAGCCACTGCTGTTGGGGTGGCTAGGTGGTGCAGTGAATAGAGCACTGGCCCTAGAGTCAAGAGGACCCCAGTTCAAATCCAGCCTCAGATACATGTGACCTTGGGCAAGTCACTTACCCCCAACTGCCCTGCTTTTACCCCCTCCAAAAAGAAAGGGGAAAAAAAAACCCTCTACTGTCAAGAATCATGAGTAGATTCAAAGGATGGGGGAGGGAATATAAGTGGATTATATACAGAAAGCATTTTTTTAGATCTTCTGAAAATGTATGTGTCAAACAATGAATCAATGTGATAAATTCATGCAGAACAACTCAACAGTTTTACATATTTAGATCTAGAATGGACCCCAGAGTTCATTTAGTTCAGTCCCTTAATTTTACAAATGAAAAATCAAAGACCAAGAAAGGTTAAATTACTTTCCTGAAGTCTCATAGATAACTCAAAGTGAAATCAGTCAAATCTTCTTTGAATCCATATCTAGTGCTCTAATTGTTCTTGTATGTGTCATGTAAAAGCCCTGGGAATGCAAAGAAAGACCAAAATCTGTCCCTGTACTCAAGGGGTTTGCGGGATACATTCATACACACACACACACACACACACATATACATATGTATATATGTATATACAAGATGTATACAGCGTATGTAAGAAGGTAACCTTGGAGGAGAAGGCTCTAGCTACTAGGAAGACTAGAAAGAACTCTTATGGAATTTGAGCTGGGAAAGAAAGCCAGGGATCCTAAGAAGCAGAGTTAATGAGAGAAGTGTTACAACAAAGAGCTGCTGGTGCTGGACCCAGGGGAATTTGTGGCACTTACCCTCCCACAATGAGGGGCCCTTAGCTCTGAGCCCCTACACACAACCCTAGGTTCAGTCTTAGGGAAGACTAAAGAAAGGGTGAGTTTCTTTTTCTTGAAGCTTCTGTTTCTTTATACCCCTCACTCTGGAACTCTGAGGAGAATTAGTTAAAGCCTGAGTTTGGCTCATACCTACAGTCTCCCCAAAAAGAGGGTGGAAAGGTACCCAATATACTATGCAGAGCCAACCATTTATTTCTGTTATGCAAACACCAAAAACTCACACTCATACATTAACAAATACTTGAAGCGGCAACATGTAATTCCTCTTAAGTTCTCATAAGAGGTTAATATTTAAAACATGAGACATTTTGTGAGCTTGCTGAATTGGCATTTAACCTGTCTCCTGAGCGCTTCACTGTCCCAGTGGCTTCCACCAGGCAAATGTCTTCTGGCAAGGTAGGCCAGGGTTTGGGCTCTTCCATCTGTCAGTGCCCATCCTCCCCCAGCAAAAGGAGGCACCTTCCTGTGGTAGCGCAGGCAAGAATGAACTGAGGGATTTAGGAGGTCCCAAGGCAATGATAGCTGAAAAGTCGGCCTCTCAGGATATGTTTGGGTACCCACACTTAGGGAAAGAAAACAAAGCAGAAAAGGCAGTCAGAGGCCTAAGGCCCAGTCTGGGGATTGTCTAGTCAATAATATGAAGGAATAACTTTAAGGGTTTGAGGAGGCTCTCCCTCCTCCACCTTGGAGCTTTCATGAGAAGGCTCAAAAAGAGAGAATTATACACTCTGTATAATTACACTTATAATTACACTTATAATTCAATTATAAATACACTCCAGAAAGAGAAAGGAATGGAGAGCACCAGAAAGCAGAGTCCTTGCTTTTAAGGTCTACTAAGTTCTCCTTGCCTCAGTGCTCAGTTCTCAGATGTAGTTCTTTCCTCCTGCTCCACCATCCCCAAATATCAAGTCTTTCATCAAATGTAACCCCCAAAGAGGGCCAGAGCAAATGTGTCACCAGAAAAGGCTGTAGTCTGGGGAAGTACTGGGCTAGAAGCATGAGCTCTAGGACAAGAAGAAGCAAAAATATCTTTTATTAGGGGGTCTGTGTGTGTGTGTCTGTGTGTGTGTCTGTGTCTGTGTGTGTGTGTGTCTGTATGTGTGTCTGTGTGTGTGTGAAGGAACTCATACCTCATTAGCAGAGGAAAATCTCTGCAAAGATATACCCAAGAAAGAGGCCACTGAAAACTTCTGGCATCCCTGACACTTCAAGGAGCCATCCCTTTTGCTGAGACTGTGCTTAGGGATACAAATCAGAGAGTCACTATGGGTTTCAAAGGCAGTTGTTAAGAATAAGTAAGTTCCACTGGTCACTATGACTTGACTGAGAGGGTGTTACATATGCTCCCTGATATAAAAAAATAAACAGATAAACAAATAATACATATGCTCCCTGCTGAAGAAGATGTTACAAGTGGTTCTCCTGGCTAAGTTCCAATAGTGATCTCTGCTACAAATTAAACCAAGATACTCACTGGCTTTCTGTATATTCCACAGATTCCCTCATAGGACCCGGGTCCAAGGACAGAACATGTGGCACGGAAGGAGCCCAGATTCAGACATGATAGACATGGAGGTGCCTCTCTCTAGAGCGGAGCCAATCTAATCAGCTAGAGCCAATTGAGGGTCCCCTGATTACAGCCACTACGTGACAAAGAGAACAAAAATTTTGATGACTTTTCTAAATTCAAAGTTGAAACCATGATAAAGAAAACCAAGACTATACTTCCCATTCACGGCATCAGATCAGTCTGTTTTCCAAGGTCATGTTCTCTAAGTATGCCTTTTTTTCCCTTCAGACTTAGACAAGGAAAGAGTTAAATAGTTAACATAAAAAGCCATAACCCAATACTATTGGTAAATATTCTCTGTAGCGCAGTCTGAGAGTTTGTTTTGGCTTTGTGACAAAGCACCAAGATACAAGGTAAAAATGCCAAATTCTTAAAAGACTGTTGTGCTCATGAGCAGGAAATCTACTTATAGCAAATATTTAATGTAAAATAAATACTAAGTACTTGGTCCCAAGATTGAGAATGTCCTTGTTCTATGACATATTCACCTTTGAAACAGATTTTTACTATAAAGGACTTTAAATATGGCTTTTCTTTATAATCTCACAAAGCAGTAAATGTATCAGTATTTTAAAGTAATGTTGATGCAAACAGCTTTTTTCCTTTATTGCTCTGTCAATGTATTATATAATGCACAAATGAATTCCTACCTACTTCTTATAACAATGTCAAGAATATAATACATTACATTGGGCAAGACATATTCTTACCAAATAATAGTTTCCTGGTTTAGGTTTCCTATCTACCATCTACTATGTAATATCCATAATCCTAGAGATAATTCTATTTTGGGATTAGAGTTACTAAATTCATCTTAAATTATATGCTCAAGGGGCAGCTAGGTGGTACAGTGAATAGAACACTGGCCCTGGAGTCAGGAGGACTTGAGTTCAAATTTGGTTTCAGACACTTAACACTTACTAGCTGGGTGACCTTGGACAAGTCACTTAACCACAATTGCCCTGCCTTCCCCCCTCCAAAAAGCAAAAAAAAAAAAAAAAGTATATGCTCAAGGCCTTTTTTTAGTACTGTCCCATGTCTATCAAACACCTAAGCTTAAGCCAGTGGAATTTGTGACTCACAGCAATTGGGTACATTTCTAATATGTACCAAATTTTATCAAAATCCAAAATGGCAGACTGAACTGCAGATCAAAGTTTTTACTCTTCTACAGAGGAATTTTGTTCTAGTGAGGGACTTGAAAAGTTAATGGATGTAAGGATTTGGGATGAGGAGATGTATTCCAGCTGCCACTAGATCTTACAATTCTTTTAAATACCCCCATGTGGTCACAACTCTGTTTAAGGTAAAGTATTTCTTGATATCATATTTAGAACTCCAACAAATTTTATCACACTTAACCCATGGAAACTTCTTTCCAGCTCTATAAAATAAGGGGTTTAACTTAATTAATATCTAATTTCCTTTCTAATTAATTCTCTAAGTCTATCCCTTATTTCCTAAGTTGTTTTAGAACACCCTAATAGACAAAACGCTGAGTGATTGAATTTAAAGAGAGATCTTTTGTCAGTCTACAGTCAATAAGTAGCTCAATGAACCATTCAATTGCAGGTGTCCATTTGACAATTTTATCAACCACCATTTTGTTTCAAGATAACAACCTAAGCCACAAAATGAATCTGACTTATATACCAATTTCATTTCAAAAACCTGTCAATTCCTTCAAAAGTTGTCCTGAAATGAGACAACATGAAATGTCTGTGGCCAGTTGCGAATGATGATTTCACTTTATGAAATCAATGATAATCTATGTGAGTGTAAAAAAATATAAAATTATTTAGGAAGATAAAGTACTATCAATCCTAGGAGATAGGGATGGGGATCAGGTCTGGGATTTCATTGATATAAGGAGCTCCTTGTGAGGAATTTCCTCTCCCAATGACGATCAGCATGTTCTCTACAACTGATAGTCATGAAAAGTTTCCTAGAGCTCTGAAAGGTTAAATGACTTTCCCACAGTCGCACAAACAAACCATCAATCATAAAAAATATGTATTTTAACAATCCCCATAAATAACTTCTCAGTCACGTCTTGATATATCATCAAGCCATGGAGATTTCCTCTCTCTAAGTCTAAAGCATCCTAGTTTTACAAAACAAATATTTTTATTAAGGAGATTTGTTCTTCAAAGTTTGAATTAGGTCAAAGGACTGCCCTTGAGGACCTAAAGAGCCACATGCGGCCTTAAGAAGGCAGGTTCCCCACCCCTGGTTTAAAGCAAGGTACCCTGAGAAATAAAAATTCAAAGGTCAGATTTTTTAAATGCTTAAGCATTACTGCCTAGAGCAGTGGTTCTCAACCTTCTTAATGCCCTGACCCTTTAATACTTTAATAATATGTGAGCATATCTGCATATGGGCGGACCAGCCTGGAGATGAGAGGAGCTGGGTCTTGGTTCCTAAGACCATCGGAAATATGTGTTTTCCAATGGTCTTAGGTGACCCCTGTGACCCCTGGGAAAGGGTCATTTGATCCCCAAAGAGGTCGCGACCCACAGGTTGAGAACTGCTGGTAGAGCATAAAAAAGCTAAAGCTAGCCCTAGAATTATAGTAGAAGAAAGGATAGACCTCTCCATCATAGGGGGACAGAGGCTATGTATGGTTCACAAGATGGCAGCAGGAAGCAAGCAAAGAGCAGCAGGTGGTAGCAGCAATCTTCAGTTTCAGTAAAAAGGCCTAACAGAGAGAAGTTCAATGGAAACAGTCAACAAAAATTAGTTTGGCAAAAGAACAAAGCCACAGAGGATTCTAATTCAACAAATTAAGCAATCTACCCAAAAATGTCATCAGAGGATAGCAGTGGCTTTGAAACACTGGGTGCCTGAGTTGACCTCATCACATGTTGCCATTAATGCAGACTCTTTAATCACATGTGTTCTCTTCTCCATTGGTGTCATGTTAAGTCATGGAAGATTGTACCCCCTTTGTGAATTGAGGAAAACTTTGCCCCTTATTTTGCTGCTTAAATTTTTTTTTATTTTTATGAGATCAAATAACTTGCTTTAAACTAATGTGTCCTCTAGTTGGCCTAGTAAAAGTAAATACATTGCTTATGTACTATTGTTTGTAAGCTATGGCTATCACTCAGAAATGCATGAGATAGTTTTTCTATTCTCTTGCTAATTGTTTTCATTCTGAGTAAATGTTTTTACTTCTAAATTACATGCTCTTAAAATGTACTTCCCTCCTTCTTTGAAGAAATGTAGGACTATGAGTGTGGAACACTGTAAATACTATCAGTCTATCAGACTTGGTTAATATGTTGATTAGCTCTGATGAACTGCATTCTACTCTTTTTAAAAAATCCTCAGTTGTAATGGACATCTCAGTGGTTAGGGAAAGGGAATCGCTATGTACAGAAATGAAGGTAATACGAAAACAAAAAAATTTAACTATAAAGATTATTTTTAAAGTAATAAAATACAGGCAGAGCCGAGCCAAAATGGAGTAAAAGCAGGGACTCTCTTGAGATCTCCCCCAAACCCTTCCAAATATGTGTAAAAATGACTCTAAACAAATTCTAGAGCAGCAGAAACCACAAAATTTCAAAGTGAAACAAATTTCCAACCTAAGACAACCTGGAAGGTCAAGAGAAAAGGTCTGTTATGCTGGGCTGGGAGAGGAGCTCAGTCCAGCATTGGCATTGGCCTCGACTAGGACCCAGCGAATCCTGAACAGGCACTGAATCACTGATAGCTGCAGCAGTTTCCAGACTTCTCAACCCACAAATGCCAAAGACAACTTAAAAGGTCAGCAGGAAAGTTCTGTTGGATCTAGATAAGAGAAGAGCATGGCCTGGCACCCTTGGGTGGCAGCAGTAGCTGCTGCATCAGGAGCTCTCAACTCAGAAATGGTGGAGGGATCAAATAGCTGATCAGAGGGGGATTGCAGGGATCTCTCTGCTGGTACTGAAGCAGGATTCACTTGCTTTGCCAGTGCCTGGATCTGGGTCACAGTCCTGGGTGGCAGTCCTGGGGTGAATAGGAGAGCCTACATAGCAGAACTTGTGGCAGTGGTGAGGAGAGAATCTTCCTCACAGTTCCAGGACAGAAAAGGGTGCTTGTGGTCACTCACACTGCAGAATGTAGTCTAGGAGAGAAGTAAACACCTCTTCTATGATCATACCACCTTGGAAGAACTGAAAATTTACAAGTCCCTAGAAGAATCTCTGAAAACAGCTGCACAAAACCCCTAAAGCCTGGAACTACACCCTCCACATTGGAAGCAGAGCCTTACCTTAACAAAAAGCTAAATAGTCAAGTAATTGACTGGGGAAATGACCCAAAAGTGGGAAAAAAATATTCACACTATAGAACTTATTTTGGTGACAAAGAAGATCAAAACATACAACTACAAGAAGGCAACAAAGTCAAAGCTCCTATATCCAAAGCTTCCAAGAAAAACATGAATTGGTCCCAGGCCATGGAAGAGCTCAAAAACAATTTTGAAAATCAAGTAAGAGAAGTAGAGGAAAAATTGGAAAGAGAAATGAGAATGATGCAATAAATCATGAAAAATGAGTCAACAGCTTGCTAAAAGAGACCCAACACCTTAAAAAATAGACTAACTCAAATGGCAAAAGAGGTCCAAAAAGCCAATGAGAAGAATGCCTTAAAAAACAGAACTGACCAAATTGGAAAAGGAAGTCCAAAAGTTCAATGAAGAAAATAATTCCTTAAAAATTAGAATGGAGCAAATGAAAGCTAATGACTCTATGAGAAATCAAGAAATAATAAAACAGGGGGTAGCTAGGTGGCACAGTGAATATAGCACTGGCCCTGGAGTCAGGAGGATCTGAGTTCAAATTCGGCCTCAGATACTTAACACACAAAAAAACTAGCCGTGTGACCTTGGGGAAGTCACTTAACCCCAATTGCCCTGTCCTCCCCCCTCCAAAAAAAAAGCAAAAAAAAAAAAAACAAGAAATAATAAAACAGAACCAAAAGAATGAAAAAAATAGAAGACAATGTGAAATATCTCACTGGAAAACAGCTGACCTGAAAAATGGATCCAAGAGAGATAATTTTAAAATTATTGGACTATCTGAAAGCCATGATCAAAAAAAGAGCCTGGAAATCATTTTTCAAGAAATTATCAAGGAAAACTGCCCTGATGTTCTCGAACCAGAGGGTAAAATAGAAATTGAAGGAGTCCACCAATCACCTCCTAAAAGAGATCACAAAAGGAAAACTCCTAGGAATATTATAGTCAAATTCCAGAGTTTCCAGGTCAAGGAGAAAATATCACAAGCAGCCAGAAAGAAACAATTCAAGTATTATGGAACACAATCAGGATAACACAAGATTTAGCAGTTTCTACATGAAGGGATCGCAGGACTTGGAATATGGTACTATGGATCAAAGGAGCTAGGATTAGAATCACCTACCCAGCAAAACTGAGTATAATCCTTCAGGGGGAAAAAAAGGATATTCAATGAAATAGAGGACTTTCAAGCATTCTTGATGAAAAGAGGAGAGCTGAATAGAAAATTTTCCTTTCAAATATAAGACTCAAGAGAAGCATGAGAAGGTAAACAGGAAAGAGAAATCAAAAGGGGCTTATTAAAGTTGAACTATTTACATTCCTACATGGAAAGATGATATTTGTAACTCATGAGATCTTTCTCCATATTACGGTATACATACACACATATACATACATACATACATACATACATATATATATATATGTATATATATATATATATATATATATATATATATACACATCAGAAAAAACACTTTTGAGGAAGAACAGAGTCAAAAGAGAGAACAGAATAAATGGGGAGCAGGATAGGATGAAGAGAAATATAGTTAGTCTTCCACAACATGACTATTACGGTTTGCGCAACATGTATAACCTATATCAAATTGCTTGCCTTCTTAATGAAAGTGAGTGGGGAGGGAGGAAGGGAGAGAATATGGAACTCAAAGTTTTTAAAACGAATGTTAAAATTTGTTTTTAACTGGGAAATAAGATATATAGGCAATGGGGTATAGAAATCTATTTTGCCCTGCAGGGAAATAGAAGGGAAGGGGATAAGATGGGGAGGAGGGATTGATAGAAGGGAGGGCAGATTGGGGGAAGGGGTAATCAGAATGTATGCCATCTTGGGGTGGAGGGAGGGGAAAGATGGGGAGAAAATTTGGAACTCAAAATCTTGTGGAAGCGAATGTTAAAAACCAAAAATAAATAAATTAAATTAAGAATTAAAAAGTAATAAAAATATGGTATGGTTTGCTAAGAGAAAAGAAGCTAATTTCATATTTTGGAGTTTCCCATATGATCTGATGTGGAGGTTTTAGCTAATTGAAATAATACCCATTTCCCAAAGTATTCCTCATTGAACTGAAATAACATGTGGTACTAGAGTCAAATGGGATACATATTACACTATATATGATAGAATCAAGTCAGGTATCAAAGAATTACCTCCTATTGCCTGCTTAATGCATTCGGAATCCCCATAACAACTACATAGATAGGGCTTCATGAACAACACTGAACATTAGCTAGTTTTTAACTAATGATTACCTCTGTTTTGTGATTTAATAATTTTTCTAAGGATCCATTGCTCAGACTGTTTCAAATTTAAGAGATACAGCCATTTGAAACTCCACCCAATTCTATAAAATTAAACAGAAGGACCAAGAGTCAACTCACAATTATCCTCGCTAATAGGAGTGAATAGAGAAAAGATCACTCAAAATTCATTCATATTTGCCTTTGGAGTGAATTCTATGGATTGTATTTATTCTTTGTAGTAGATTGGCCTCCCTAACTAGCATTTTATTGAAATTATTTTTTAAACCATCTTGTATTACCTTTGTATGCACTAACCTCCCAGGAACATACTAAATGACAGGAGAAGCAAGTCTGGGATTTTAAATAATAATTTGACCCTGGAAATAATTTGACCCTGGCATACGTCAGAACTGTGTTCTTATGAGTTGGAAATGGTCTTCCACAAAGGCTCAAAGCTCTCAAAACCCTCAGAGAACTCTATGTTTACTTTAAGTCGTGGCATGCCTACAAACAATTGAATTTTCAACATCCTATTATCAAATGTGATTTCTAATTATAACTCTGCTGCTTGCCCAAATCTCTAATAACTAATCTGTGGGGTTTTCCTACACTCAAAATAGAACAGCTCAACATGAATAAACTTGAGAACTTTTATGATTTGTAATTCACCTAGTAGTTTGTTGAGCATCAGAAAGTAAATACTGAAAATAGTCATTACTTAGGGAGATTTGAACAGGTGTTTGATACAAGAAAAGCTTCAGGTCTTGTGCGCAGTTAAAGCAAAGCAATCTCATCCCACTGACATGTTTTTCACTAAGAGCATCTGTGGCAAAATGCAAAAAGGGTCATCATTTAAGGGGTTCAGTATGGAAAGAGCTGGATACTAGATGTGTTAATTTAGGCATAATCATTCTGTAATAAAGCATCCAGTCTATAGTTTCTAAATATAGCCATCACACTCCGGGATTATTATCCTCCTTAATTACATGCAGGGTCATCTATCAAAGGCAGAGAAATGAGAGAACCGCTGTTCTGCTCGGGGAAGTAAGAGAAAGTTCTTGAGGAGAGAGAGAGAGAGACAGAGAGACAGACAGAGAGACACAGAGAGAGACAGAGAGAGAGAGAGAAAGAGAGAGAGAGAGAGACAGAAAGACAGAGAGACACATAGACACAGAGAGAGAGAGAGAAAGTAGAGAGGGGGAACGAGAGATTATATATGTCCATTTTTTATTAACTGTGTGATTCCAGGCCAGCCAATGTACCTCTATGTGTCCCAGTTTCCTCATCTGTAAAAAAGAGATAATAATATCATCTACCTTCCTCTAGGATCAAATATAAAGAAACTTGAATATGATATGATATAATGAAATATGTTTTTAAAGCTCTTTATAACCTGATATCTTTCTATCTTTCCAGTCTTTACAATCCAATGACAATGAGCCCTTGCTGATTCTCACACAAGATGCTCCATCTCCAGACTCTGGCTCTTCCCCATGCCTAGTGTTCTCCCCTTCCTCATTCCTGAGTCCTGGCTTCTTTGGCTCCCTTCAAGAGTCTCACCTAAAATCCTACCTTCTGCAATAAGACTTTATTCCTCTTAATGTTAATGCCTTCCCTCTGAGATTATCTTCTACTGATCTTGTATAAATCTTTTTTTATATAAATTTTTGTTGATGTCATTTCTTACTTTATCATCATTACCCCCAATATCCTTTCCCCTCCACTTCCCAGAGGACCATCCCATATAACAAATAGCATTTTTAAGAGGAAAAAATATCAACAAAGCTGAATAATAAATTTGAAAAGTCTGAAAATATATACAATGTGTAATACCTGTGGACCTACAGGAAGGAGTAGGTTGGGGGGGGGGCATTTTCATGTATCTCTTTATTTCAGACATGCTTGATCTTTATAATTTTGTTGGATTCACTTTGGGTGTGTGGTTATCATTGCTGTAGCTATGGTGTATATTGTTTTCTTGGTTCTTCTTACTTTGCTCTATATCATTTCATACAGATCTCATTATGTTTCTCTGTATTCATCACATTCATTACTTCTTAGAGCACAGTAATATTCTATTACATTCATGTACCATAATTTGTTTAGCTATTCTCCAGTCAATGGGCATCTACATTGTTTTCAATTCTTTGCTGTCACAGAAAGTGCTCTAAAATAAAATAAATATTTTGGAGCATATGGACTATACTTTCTTTTTATTTAAAGCTTCCTTGGAGTATCAGCCCAGCACTGGAGTCTCTGGTTCAAAGGGTATAGATACCTCAGTCAGTTTCTTTGCATAATTCCAAATTATTTTCCAAATTGACTTTATCATTTCCCAGCACCACCAACAATGTTCTAGAGTATCTATCATTCTACAACCTCTCCAACACTGAATATTGTGATTTATTTTGTCATCTTTGACAATGTGCATGTGTGTGGTAAGTCCTCAGGGTGTCTTGATTTTCATTTTGCTTATTATTACTGATTTAGAGCTTGCGAACATTTTGTACTTCTTTTGAGAATAGTTTGTTCACATTATTTGATTATTTATCTATTGGAGTATAGCTATTAGTCATATATTTATGAGTTCTTTATATATCTTGGATACCAAACCCTTAACAGAGAAATTTAATACAAAGACTTTTTCCCCCATTCCATCACTTCTCTTCTCATTCTAGGCATTGATTTTGTCTGTGCAGAAGCCTTTCAGTTTCATGTAAATAAAATCATCTATTTATCTTTTGTAATTGCCTGTATCTGATGTTTGGTTAAGAATACATCTCCTACTAATGGCTGGGAGAGCTTGTATAAATCTTATTTGTCATAGTTGTTACATGGTTTCTCCTCCTTTAGATTATAAGTTCCTTGAGGGCAAGGACTCTCTTTCCCATATCCCCCTTTATTTGTATCTCCAATGCTTAGTACAGTGCACATAGTTAAACCCTTAATGAATCCATGTTGATTTGACTGGGATATGCAGCAAGCCAAGAATACTGTGCAAGCTCTAAGGACGGGGCCCTCATTGAACTATCTCTCCATTATAGTTACGTAGTAAACTTGCATTATCTTTCATTTTTAAAATTTCAAAATTGTGTCCAAAGTGATGTAGAATAACTGTTTCCACAACTGTACAAAATACCTACTTCATACATCAATAGCTGTCATTTAAGTGATGACTAGAATTTACATAGTTCTTTAACACTTTACATGTGTTATCACTGTTGATCCTTACAACAACTCTAAGAGGTAGGTACTAATATTGTTCCCATTTTCTACTAGTGAGGAAATTTAGGTAAAGAGAGGTTATGTGACTTGCCCAGGGTCATGCTGCAAGTAAGTGTCTGAGGCAGAATTTGAATTGGAGTCTAGTCTAACATTCTATCCATTGTGCCCCCTAGCATAGATTATATCACCTTAGAAATACATACCAGTGTGTTATGATGGAAAGAAAATTGAATCTGGATTCTGAGGAGCAGCATTCAAATTCTCTCTCTGATGACCTAACCTCCATGAGGCTCAGTTTCCTTATTTGTAAGGTGAAGAGGTTAGACTAGATGGACTCTGGGTCTACTCCATCTCTATTTGAATAGGAAACAAAGAAAAATGAGTTGCCAGACCAAAAAACACTTTTTTCTAGCTTTGCCTCTGATGAGCGATGCAAGCTTGGGTATGGTACCAAACCTCTTTACCCCTCAGGTTCATCAGCTGCAAACTGCCTCAGAGGAATGGGAAGGATTATCACAGACCTGAAGAGATGACTCTATCCTGAGAGTTTGGAAACAATTGTGACAGACTGGTGGCTAGCACAATGGAGCAGTTATGAGGCCAGGTCCCAATAGACAGCAAGAACAGGCTCAAAGAGCTGAGCCTCCCCCAAGCCCTCCACCAAAAAGGGGGTGTGAGTAGATTTACTTTTCATTCATTTAAACTTTGTGTTAAGAAAATTCTTCATTAAAGTCCTATTCTGGCCTCTGTGTGAAGCAAATATGACCTCGAGTTTCCAAAGCTCTCCCAATGGAGTACAAAGCTGGGAAGGTGTCAGATTCAAGCCAGACAACAGATTGTGGACCTGGCATTGTTGAGAAGTGGAGGAGGGTCAAGGCTACTGGGGGCAAAAGGGATCACCAGCAGAATTTTGGCTACCACCCATCCCCTCCTCCCTCAACAAAGCAACTCATGAAAAAAAGATAGAAATATAAAATATGTTTCTGGTCTTTGTGGTCCCCCCTGCCTCTCTCTGCAATAATGTGGCAGAAAAGAATTCAGAAGAAACCAAAAGGGAAGAGGATGCTTAGAAGAATCATACAATTTCATGGCTACCTATGAATTTTGAATTATTGGTTCTTTCAAGGTTTGATTTCTGTTCTGTGACCAGTGAACAGACTCACTCCTCAAAAAGTGTTTTTACAGGGACAACTAGGTGATGCAATGGATAGAGCACTGGCCCTGGAGTCAAGAGGACGTGATTTCAAATCTGACCTTAGACACTTACTAGCTGTGTGACCTAGGACAAATCACTTAACCCTGATTCCCCGCCCCCCCCAAAAAAAGGATTATAATCCCTGCCCTCCTACTTACTGTCTTTGTGACTTTGGAGTTTAACTCTTTAACTTGTCTGGATCTCAATTTTCTTACCTGAAAAGTGAGGGGAATCAGACTAAATGTTTTCTGAAGCCCCTGGCCATTCTAAATCTATAAGCCTAAGATGCCATCAGGCCTCCAGAATGATAAGCCGGTTTTCTGTGGAGTACTTATGGGAAGGCAGATTTGAAGGTGTGGAGGGATTGTGATGTGAATCAATAGAAAGAATATCCACACCACTGAAACTGCACATTTTTAAAGTATGTAAAAGTAAGAAGAGGGCAAGAAGGAAAATAAGTGCTTGTTAATGGGGGGAAAAAATTTTATTTTTTTTAAAGAAATTTTTCTTTAGAATCAGTTGTCTAAGACAAGTTTTGTTTCTTTTCTTTTTTTTGCTGTTGATTTTACTCTGCAGATATTTCAGATGCTGTGAGTTTGAACTGATTTTTAAAAATCACTAAAGTAAGCGTAATAATGGCTAGTATGTGAATAGTGCTTTCAGGTTTCCAAGGTGCTTTACACACATCATTCATTTGATCATCACCATGATCCCATGAGGTTGGTGTTTGCAGTCAAATGATTTGGCCAAGGTCATACATCTAGTCAGCATCTGAGGGAGTACTGGAGCTCAGGTCTCCAAATCCAGTGCTCCATTCGCTGCACCTTGTTTGTTTTTCAAAATGTTCATTTGTTAGACTATGAAGAAATGTGGCTTTGTATCAGTTTATTGGTTTCCAAAGGGTATTTAAACACAAATAGCAGTGCCCATTACAAGCTGGTGCAGCAGGTTCTGCTACTGCTACCTGGCTCACCAGCTGCGTGGCACCTGGGCTCAGATGGCAGCCGTGAGCTGAGATGTAGCAGCACTCACTGGGCTTATGCCAGATCTGAGCCTCCCAGCTTCAAGGGGTTCCTCTCTGAGGACCCCATGAAGGCAGCAGGGCAAAGAGAACGTGACAGCAGAATGGGAAAAGAAAGGGAAGGACAAAACGTTTAGCTCTGATGCTACATTTCTGCCTCTGTAAATGACTGACAGCATAAGAAAAGAGGTACAACAAATAAGAGACTGGAGCAAGAAGGTAGAGGAAAGGGGTAAAGCCTAACTTAGACATTTTCTTAGATTTTCAGGCCAAGGAATAGAAGGTATCTTTGAACTGTGAGATCTTACCTCCAGATTTCCAACAGCTAAAAAGTATTACTTGTACTCATGGGAAAATGCTATCCACATCCAGAGAAAGAACCATGGAGTCTGAAGGCAGATCGAAGCAGACTGTTTCTCAGGGTTTTTCCCTTTTGTTCTGATTCTTCTTTCACAACATAACTAACGTGGAAATATGTTTAATGTGATTGTTTACATATAGCCTCTATCAAATTGCATGCCATCCTGGGGAGAGGGGAGAGGAGGGAGGGACAAAAAAACCTGGAAATCAAAATCTTATAAAAGTGAATGTTGAAAACTAAAAACAAATAATTTTTTAAAGTGTCACTTGTACCAAAAACATGTATGTATTTGTTGTCATTTCAGTCAAATCCTACTCTTTGTGACCTCATTTGAAGTTTTCTTGGTAAAGATACTAGAGTGGTTTGCCATTTCCTTCTCCAGCTCATTTTACGGATGAAGAAACTGAGGCAAACAAGGCTAAATGACTTGCCCAGGGTCACACAACTATGTGTCTGAGGCCAGATTTGAATTCAGGAAAATAAGTCTTCCTGGTTATCAACGCAGTACTCTATTCACTGCGCCACCCAGCTTTGTGTATGTGAATACACACGGCTACACAGACAAAGACACACATACTAGGTGTGTATGTGTGTCTGTATAATAGTGTTACCATATTTATTTACTGGCGGAGTCAAAACATCCCTATACTATTATCTTCCTAAAACAGAGGTTTTTTAATTAGGAGTTTATGAAATTGTTTTCATCTTTTTTAATCCTTCAACTATATTTCAATACAACTGGTTTTCTTTGTAATTCAATGTATTTCATTTTATGCACTTGAAAACACCATTCAGAGAGAGGGTCCTTATACTTCACTGAACTGCCCAAGGGGCCTATGACACAAAAAAAGCCTCAATCAGCCTGATGTCCTATTAAACAGAACAAACCTTCCAACCTTCACAAAAGTTCTCTTTCAGTGCCTCTTCGTGGTGTGGAGCTCACCTTTGAGTCCCTAAGGATAGGTCAGTGGGATTTAAGTTCTGACAGGGCCTGCCACAAGGAAATGGCTTTCCTTAGAGCTCCCCCCTCATCAGACCCACTAGGCACATGAACTATACTCCTGGCCATCCGAGGGACTCCTTCCAGTCATGTCAGGACCAGCCTAGCAAAGTACAGAAAGGCTCTACTTGAAGAAGGTTGCTCCCCAGATGATTGATTTTTTGACCATCTTATAAGACATGGAAGGGTTGCTATATTAGTGGATTTAGTAAGCACATCATTGAATGCAAAGATCTTCTAAAGCATTGAAGAGGAATCAATGTAATAAAAAATGACAATTTTACCTATTTATTCAATGCCATTCCAATTAAGTTACTAAAATGTTATTTTGCTGAATTAGAAAAAAATAATAACAAAATGAAGAACTAAAGGTCAGGATGCTAGGGGCAGAGTCAAGATGACAGCATAGAAGCAGAAGAACTCAGTGAGCTCCCCCCAAAACCAGCTCAAATGCCTATAAAATGTGACTCTAAACAAATTTTAGAGCTCCAGAACTCACAACATGACAGAGAAACAAAGCTCCCACTGAAGGCAGCCCAGCAGGCCAGCAGGAAGGGTTCATAGCAGCATACTGGGAGTCAAGACCAGCACAGCACGAAACAGGCTTTAGCCCCTGGGCGGCCAGGACAAGCCACAGCTGGAGAATTCAAGAGAGTGGATCATCGGCAGCTGTGGCAGTTTCCAGGATTATCAAGCCATAAAAGCCAAGGACAAACTGAAAGGTCAGTGGAACTCGGCTAAATTTGGGGGAGAGGCTCCGGCTGTCTCCCCCAGAGCTAGAAGGGGCTGAAGCAGAGGTCCTGCAGCCGCCTCCATGTGCCCGCTTCAGAGCTCCCAGTCTGAAGATTGCAGGGGGACCAAGCAATCATTCAGAGGCTAAGTGGTCTTGCCTTGACCTGACTTGATTGGGTTCACGGTCTTGGGTGGTGGTCCTGAGGTGCGTGACCAGCAAGCCAAAGCTGGTGGGGGCTGCAGAGATGGCAGCCTCCTAATAGCTCTGGCAGCTGCAAAAACCCCAGCAATTTGGGACAAAGCTCTCCCCTCTGGAAGCAGAGTTCCACACAGCTAAAAAGTCGAGTAATTGACTGGCAACATGAGCAGACAAAGGAAGCAAAGTAAGAAGAGCAATCCAACTTTAGATTCCTTTTCTGGGGACAAAAATGATCAAAGCATGGAACCGGATGAAGACAACACAGTCAAAACTCCTGCACCAACAATGTAAACTTATTACAGGCCATAGAGGAGCTTAAGAAGGATTTTGAAAACCAATTAAGAGAAGTGGAGGAAAAATTGGGAAGAGAAATGAGAATGATGCAAGAAAATCATGAAAAGAGAGTCAACAATCTGACTGCAGAAAATAAAAAATAG
>CM053580.1:309856304-309878618 GCA_028627135.1 Pseudochirops cupreus
ATATAGAATCCTCTCATTCTGCTGTGTATATGAAAATGTTCCTTTTTTCTTTTCTCAATGTGTATTTATTTAAAAATAAAAATTTACAAAAAATATACAGCAAAAAAAAGAATGAGCAGTTATGTGGCCCAAATCAAATAACAAACATTTTATATACAAACACTTCTATTAAACCATATAACCATATTAAACCATATAAAGTTACACAAATGATCTTTATGAACAAATGTGCTTAACATATTCATGTAGAAGTAAAATCTCTTTGAGAGTCTACTGCAGGCATTGTGAAATGAACTGAAGGAATTGGGTTCAAATCCTGCTTCTGCTACATAAAACCCATGCGACTTGGACCAATCTCTGGGACTCCATTTCCTTGTACTGAAACTGAGGGTGGAGGCAGCTGGTACAGGGGAGAGTACAGGCTCTGGAGAATGTGGATTCAAATCCTGTCTTTGATTCTCATCTGTTTAATTGAGCAATTCATCTCATCTCAGATTCCTTTCTTATTTGTAAATGAGAGGACTGGATTAGTCTCTAAGGTCTGTTCCCTAAGCTTTAGAATGCTGTGTGTGTGGTGCCGTTATCTCTGAGGTCCACTTCAGATTTAAATCTATCATTCTAGCTTTTGAGATCCAGAATCTACCATTTTGTCTCTCAAGGCACTGTTTCATCATTCTTCTCACCATTCCTTCATTCTGTTGCAGGCTGGAATAACAGTTTGAAATAATGGCAAAACTGCATTTCCTTCAGCAGTAGGGAAGGCAGCATGACACAGGAGAAAGAATAACAGGAATTTATTAAGTGCTTAGTAGGAAGACTAGGCAGCTGGATGGCTCAGTGGATAGAGCCCTGGGCCTGGAGTCGGGAAGACTTGAGCTCCAAGTCTGCCCTCGGACGCAGTTACTAGCAGTGTAACCCTGGGTGAGTCGCTTAACCTCTGCTTGCATTAATCCACTGGAGAAAGAAATGGCAAACCACTCCAGCATTTTCTTTCGAAGAAAAGCCCCTCGGCCAGTAATAGTCCATGGGATCAGGAAGAGTCAGACACAATTGAACACAACACTACGAAGACCACCAGGCTAGGAGTCAGGAAACCTGTCATCTAGTGCTAATAACCTTTAACTACCTGTGTAACCTTGGACAAGTTCCTAAATTACTCTGGACTTTTGTTTCACTCATTGTAAAATGAGAGGATTGAACTTTAAGTGCCCTTATAAGCTTTTTTTTTTTTATCCTAGGGTTCTCATTCTGAATAATACATTAATTGTTAAAGTGATGGCACGTTTAGATCCTGTCCCCCTCACTCCCAGCCTTTTAAAGGGGGATGTTATACTAACAGTATTTACGAACAGACTTTGAAATACATTATGTCCCCACAACCTGTTTTAGTTCTTAATAACAACAATAACATCCCTGGGGACTGCAAGTGGGGGTTCACATGTCGGGTAAAGTGTAGCTTTGGAGACAGGCGCAGCACAAGGCGTTGCGATCACAGTGCAAGCAGTGCCTCCTGGTGTCAGACGGCTCTAAGACCAGTGCAAACGCGCGACCCTCTCCCCGGACTCAGCTGGGCACCCAGCGGAATTTGTAGCCCCCGTTGGCCGTCCGTATGGTAAAGGCTTTGCCCTGGGGGAACGCCAGAGTGCGGATGGTGCAGTGGTCCCGAATCGGGGTGCTGAAGGAGCCGCTGTCCTCCAGCTCGCTGTGGCTCAGGTTCAGGGATCCCTGGCTGCAGTCGGCCCGCAGCCCGCGGAAGGCTCCGTGCAGCGGTGCTGGCGGCGAACAGGCAGTGGCGGGAGCCCCGGGCTGCAGCCTGGGCCGCTTGGTGTCCCGGATCTGCAAAGCCGCATCACACTGCTCCGAGATCTCCCGCAGGATCGCGTCCACCTCGGCGCCGTCCTGGGCGCTGGCAGTGAGCAGCTCCTCCAGGCTCCTCTTAGCAGAGGCTTTGAGCAAGAAGGATTCAGAAGCAGACCTGCTGTCCTGGGCCTGGGTGATCATCAGCTTCTGTGGTTGCAGGGAAAAGAGAACGGTGCACGGTGCATTGAAGGGAGTTCAGTAGTCTGGCCAACTGGCTTCAAGGGCAGTTCATTTAATTCGAGTTGTGCACGTACAAATGGGGACTGAGCACAGAATGCGCAGTAGCGGGGACTACCGACTATCACCCTAACTATCCTTTCCAAGGAATGGAAAATGGTGGACATCTGCAGAGGAGCTACTGCCCGGCAGCTAGGGGCAGCGTGCGGCTCAAATGAGATAATGGGTGTAAAGCGCTTTGTAAACCTTAAAGCGCTATGTAAGTACCAGTTATTGTTGCTATTATCATCAGCCTCCAGTCACCAGGCCTCCAGTTTGGTGAGGACTTCTTTCCCACAGTCTTCTACTGCACGGCAGCTGGGCTCGAGCAAGGTTTACAGAGCAATACAGGGTTGTGCTGGTCAATGTTTAACAAAGGGGTGGGGTACACACTGACAATTTTAAGTTTAATCTACATTATTAACGCCTTCTTAAATCTAGACAACCAAAAAGACAATAAATTAAGCCCTGATTTTGTATAGCTTGCTGATTCCTGTGGTATAAATGCTCACTTTGAAATTAACAATCTCTTGAAAGCCGGTTAGAGCTGGCACCAACATGCAGTGCATTGTGCCGTGTACCTCTTACCAGGCAGCTCACCTACATAGTCACTGCGCTCAACTACTTTTCTTAAATCCCAGCCCTCACCACACTTACATCAAGGACAGAAGCCAGGTGTCGAGTCCGGCTGGCCAACTCCTTCAGCTGAATGTTCCTTTCTTTCAAGGACGCAATCTCCTCTTGCTTCTGGGTCAGTGTCACGTGCAGCTGCCAGGCAAGGGGGGAAAGCACAAAGATGATTGCATGATAGCCACAGGTACACCATACAATTCTGAGTGGAGACTGGGAAGCCAACGACCCTATAGAAGAAGAGACTGGGAACTGGATTCAGAGGATTCTGTTCCAAGTATTGGCCCACTTGCTTCACCTCTCTGTTTCCTCATCTGTATAGTATGGGATAATTTGACATCCAGTTGTAACATTCCATGCATGATTTAGACGTTTTATGCATGTTCTGTTAAATCTCTAACACGATATCGCATCTCAAATTGAATATATATATATATATACACACACATATATACATACATACATACACACACATGTATATATATGTGTGTGTGTGTGTGTGTGTATATATATATATACATATATATATACTCACACAGGAAAAAACAAGCGAATCAAGTGGTGTACGTGGATAGAGGGCTAATTTCGGACTGAGAAGGACACAAGTTCAAATCCTACCTGTAATATGATGTTGCAAAAATCTTGGTGCAATTTAAAGCTTTAATAATTTAACGACTTAAGTGCTTAAAACTGCACCAAGACTCTTGAGATACCCAGAATACTGGCTGTGTGACCATAGGCAAATCAACCTCTGAGAGCTTCAGCCAACTCTATAAGACTGTAAGTCACAGGTGTGTTGTTGATTTATAAAGGTAGAAGGAGTTTACACACAAGAAGTTCCCCATAGTAATGAAATCATCAGTGTGGACCAAAAAAAGAAAAAGTAAACAGGTATAAGAACTCAAAGGAACATTTATGTGCCAATGCATGGTCAAGGCCAGGGTAAGTCTGCAGTATCTCCACCAACAATTTAACAGGATTTGGATTTCATAGCTAGAAGGGGCTTGGAGGAATTGAAAAAGACAGAAACTATCCAAAACTATTAAGGCACTGGAGGAGGGTGTAGAAAGAAACTTAATTATCTTCCACAGTCCTGAAAAGGATTTTGGGAGGATGCCACTGCCACTGGATTGATTACTCCTATTCCCATGACCCAAGATTCCCACCCCTGGTTCTGGTTCTCTGGTTCTCCCTACCTGATTATTTTCTACCAGGGCATCTCCCAGGGCTTTCTGGTTCTGGTCAGCCACTTCCTTCCAGTATTGCTCTGGATGAGGAACACCATGAATGCTCACGGGAGGCACAGGGTGCTCAGGCTGGGGAGAAATGCAGGAACCAAAGGAAGACATGTCGCAGGAAGGGAAGGAAAAGTCTTCAGGACCCATGGGAGATGGCATCAAAGATGATGGGTCTGTGGAGCAGCAGAGGATGGCATTAGGTGTCATTGCCAATGCAAAAGTTACTGTAGATTTCTGCTTAAAATCTCCCAAAAGGTATTATAGAACCTTTCACCCTTCCCAAATCCCACCCAGTCTATCCCTCCCAGAAACTGGAGAACTGATTAGGGAATCATTCCTTGCTGCAGTGTCCGTCACTGCAGATTCTGTGACTTATTCCCTCTCCAAAATGGATAGGAAGGAAACGATCGCCCTCTGACACTAAGGCAGTTAATAAATTACATTATACAGCGTCTTAAGATTTACATAGGCTTCACACTCCTTATCTCATTTGGCCCTCTAGCCTCCTTGTGAAATTTAAGCAGGATGGGCATTATTGAAGATGAAGAAATCGAGGCTCAAAGAGCTTGCCCTAGGTCATGAGGCTGAGACTATATAAAATGACCCTAATGTACATTTCTTTCTCCTCCTCGGTCTTATGGCACCTCCCTCAGTGAATTGCACAACGCCTAAGGACTGAGCCCTTTCGAAGTAGCAGGTGCAAAAGAAGCAACAATTCAACTCCTTTTTGAAAGTGGTAAAGCGGTTGGCGGGGTTAACAAAAAATAGCTGTTAACAAAAAATAGGTTACAAAAAATAGCTGTTTTTCTTTTTAGAGGTCATATAATATTCGGGGCTACCAGTTAAGCGTTTGAAAGTTTTCTCCTCTTGCTAGAAATAGACATGAAATTACTCAACTGAAGAAACAAGCAATACACGGGCTGTGCCACTGACTGGATGGTGGACATAGAGGGGAAATCCCTGTTACAGGAGCGCCGCTTAGATCAACCTTCAACTGCAAAAAGCACACTTGCCTGAGATGAGATTATCCACTGCATGCCTGAAATCCTGCAGATCAAATTCTGGTTCTGTTTGTGGACAGTGGCTCTGAAACAAAGCAGAAAGGTAGCACTACGCTTAATTAAATCATTCTAATCTCATCAGTTGCTCTTTGGCCAGTCTGTGCCCTGTGACTACTTCGTACACACTCACACACTCATATTCACAAAATCCCTTCATACCTGAACATCCAAACCCCATCCTGAACATTGCAAATAGCAGGTCTGCATTGCCATTAGAGCAGGGTATGTTAAGGGACGCAGAGGCAAAGATTCTTATTCCGAAGATTTTAGCTGGAGATGACTAGTCACGGAGGCACAGCTGCCACGCTTCCTAGCACACAGGTCCCAGAGGCGGGGGTCCGAGCAGGTGTGGGGCTGTCTCCTGGCTGGACTCCTCTGGATGGCACGCGCTGCGCGGGAGCCTCCAGAGAACCTTTTGGCCTCTGCTGCCGCCCTATTGGCCAGCCACACGAGCCAACCACAGTTCTCCATCAGGGCGCCGTGCATTCCTCGCGGGCCAGTGAAACATTAACCAGCGCTTGACTGCCCAGCGGACTTGCCCGCGGTAGCGGGAGCAGGGCAAACACGCGCAGCACCGGAGCCCCACGTGACCTCCTGAACCCTTCTCAGGGACTGTCGGCCAAATCACGCATCAGGCCGGGGTCAACCTGAGGTCTGCGTGAAGGCGAGAAAGCAGCGTTCTGCGCTCTTTGTGCCAAACAATGTTGCTGCCACAGAGAAAAAAGCACAGGAAGAGTGGCTCCCGTCCAGACTGTTTGCTGAGATTCAGAGCTGATTTTGCAGCGAAGGGGAGGCGAACACCGAAGGGGTGCAAGCGGTCTAATCAGTTATAATTGATGCACTGCACTCTGCTCAGTTCTCAGATCCCGGGAGAAACAAGTGCTGTGGAGTCAGTGTAGTTTAATGAAAAGGATTCTAAATTTTTGCTTCACAGGCCCTGGGTTCGAGACCCTGACACTTAACTGAGAGAGACTTGGAGCGGGTCCAAGCCCTGTCTTGGCTTCTGTTCCCTCAGCTGAAGAAGAGAGGAGGCTAAACTACCCAAGGGGTTGTTAAACAAGGGTCTGTTAATTTTTTAAAAATTAATTTTTGGATAACTGTACTCAAAGATAATTGATCTTAAATACAAAGGAGTCTAGGTGTTTTATTTTACGTACTTAGAAACTTTATTCTGCTAAAAGGGTCTATAATGCACACCAAAAAAAGTTAAGAATGCCCCCAGGACTAGAGAATTTCTAAGATCCCTTCCATCCCCAAGTCTGTGAGTCTATGATAGGGAGAATCTCAGAAATGCAGTAGGAAAAACACTGGAGCTAAAGAATCTGGGCTGAGTCCAAACTCCTCCACTTACCGGCCTGTGACAGGGACAATTATTTTCTCTAACCTTCAGCTTCCTCGTGTGTAAGCTATGTTTACACTTTATGCTTCACAGGGTATAGAAGTGTGAGTTGTTATTTTTATAAATATAGGGTACTTCTTAGCAGCCTGAAAATATTAACATGTCTCTCCAAAGTCCTAACTTTTCAGGAAAGAGCCAAAGCATGTAAGTCACTAGAAGAGAGAATTCACTGATTCTTGAAAAGTCGATTGAATATATATGTGAAGGAAGGGCAGAAGGAAAGGTAGTGGGTGTGTATTGCAATGTGGCATACTCATCTTTTTTTTTGTTTTTGTTTTTTACAGAAAGAATACAGTTGGAGACAGAGCCTTCCTTTCCTGAAGGTAGATAGAACATTCATCAGGGGTGTGATATGTGTGTCCAAAGGTCTGGCTCAAGCCTATATCACCAACATCACCCACCCCAGTTGATCTGCACAAAATTCCACCATTAACCATTTACTGTTCCTTCCCTACAGGTCTTCCTTGAAAATGCAAAAACTCCTGGAACAGGGTCATACTCATCCCTTAACCCGTTAATGCACATAGATTTGTTAGCTTACTTTCCTCAAAATGGACTAGAAAGCCTGGGCAGCCACAGTGCAAGCACGTGTGTAGAGGGGTAGGACTGGGGAAAGATGCAGGCAACAAAGACAAAGTTGGTCCACTTCTGAATTTTGCTTCGGGCCAGTCTTTCTTTAAAGGGGCAGGTTTCTAACTGTTTGAGAATACACCAAGACAGAGATATGACAAGGTGAGGTGTTTGTGTGATCCTTGTCAATGGAACCACCATCAGCACCTATGTGTTACCAGTGGCCAGAGATTTTGAGCCTTCACCGTGCTGGCCATGTTTTTAAAAAGTGCGTTTATAAAAAGTATTAGTTTAAAAGTTTTTCTTAGTTTAAGTTTAGTTTAAAAGTATTTCTCCCTTCACTCTTCCCCTACCCTGTTATGTCAGGTGACTGTCTACCTCGACCTAAGTTTACTTAGTCCCAGCCCTTCCTCATGGTCTTCGTTCGCCTTTGTAAAAGCAGCTAGATGATATAATAGACAAATTGATGGACATAGAATCAGGAAGACCTGAGTTCAAATGCTGCCTCAAACACTTACAAGCTCTGTGACCCTGGGCAAGTCATTTACCTTCTCTGTGCCTCAGTTTCCTTTGTAAAGTTTCATCTGTAAAAGAAGGATGTTGAACTTGATGGCCCTTAAGCCGTAAGTCCTGTATGGTTCTATCATTCTCTCCTCTGAAACACAGAGAAAGGCAGAGGAGCCTCAGCATGATGGGTGGCCACCAGTGCTTCACTTTAATCACAGTGTTTGCTTTACAGAACTACAAAATGTTCTGGATCTGGAAGGGACCTTAGAAATACTTTGATCCATTTTATAGGGGAGGAAACTGAAGACCTGGCACCCAGCAGGTGCTTAATAAATGTTTGTTGATTGCTTGACAAGAGTAATTCCAAGGTAACTGAATGAATTAGTGGTAAGACATAGGCCCTTTTTCACAATACCATCCTGCTTCCAGAGAGTAGGGTCTGGTTCTAATAGCTTGGTTAGCTTAGTAGTTCTACATTGAGGAAGTGGTCTGCTGGGAACTAGCTGGTAGGGACACAAAAGTAGTAAGTACAGAAATAGAGTTCCAACCCAGGTCTCCTGATTCCAAGTCCAGTGTTTTGGTTTTTTTTCTAGTGATGACTTTTCCTTCCCTTTAAGTAAAAAATATGGCATTTCTTTCTCTCCTAAAGAAAAAAATAAGATATTCCATGGTAAGGACAAATTAAAATTACGTATACCCTCAGCAAACATTTCCAAAATAGCCTCTCTATGTTAATTGTAAAATGACTGGATGGGAGGAGCTTTCCTTTTGAGGTTTCCCTTTAATTAGTCCCTTGAACAATATTTACCTGTGCATTTAGGAGAACTGTACACCTTTTAGTGGGACTCTCAGCCAGGCCTTGCAGTGCAGCTGTGCTCATGCATACTTGTCTACGCGAGAGAAGTTACTGATAGCACCTCTGCAGAGCATTTACCATCTCTTCGTTTTTAAGACTGTCTGTTGAAACCGGTTTCACAGAATCCAGAAAGCTGGACTCGCTACAGAGTCCTGGTCCGCAATTAATTGCCCTTCTTCTTTCTGGACATCTAAAGCAGCTTGCATTAAGGGATTACTGAAATTGCCACCCAGAGGTATTTCTGTTTGTTTTAGGTGAGCTAAAGATATTAGACCTCTTTCTCACCTCAAGGATATGGGCTGGTAGCTCAGATGGAGGTTAGTGAGGTCTATATTCTTACTGAGAGGTTCTTGCTAGCCTCCATGGAGTCAGCTAGGGAAACTGGAGTTTGAATTGTCTCTGTGAACCCTATTTGTCAAAGATTCCGGATTCCTAAGAGCAAATCCTTCCATCCACCATCATAACCCAAGTTGCCAACCTCAGAAACATAGACTCTTGCCCTAAGTCACAAAGCTGTGACTATATAAAATAACCCTAAATGCACACTTTCTTTCTCCCCCTCAGACCCACATCTCAATTTTATCCCACCTCCCTCGAAGATATGCATCCTCATACCAAGTGAACTAAAGCCCAGTATCATTGTCGCAGGAAAGGAATCAGACTAATCACGGATGGGGAAAGAGAAAAAATCACATTTAGGAAGTGTCTTTCCGCTTCCTCTACTTCCAAATCCAGGTTCAAAGAATGTTTGCACACTTCCTCTATCCACCACTAGCCTAAAAAGTAGGTGACGAAAATTTGGAAATTCCCTTTCCTCTCTGGAACCCCTGATGGGTGCTGCTCAAAACAGCCCCAGGGAAAGCTGACACACTAGGAAGAGGCAAAGTGAAGGGACAGAGAAAAGCAGATGGGGAGGGTTTTTAATTAATTTGCCACTGCAGTTAGTTTCTATCCTTTGCCCAGGCAAAACCCGGCACCTTCCGAGAACCAGAAGTCAGCCCCAGGAAAGGGCCCCACCAGCCTTACTTTATTTACCACGAGTGAAAACCCTTTGCGCCTCAGGTCTTCGCACAGCACCTGGCACAGAGCAGACGCTTCATAAATGAATCGTCGAATGTAGTCGAATTAGATAGTGCAGACATGGGAAAAGTTCCTAGAGTATCAGAGTTGAGGGAGATGAAAGGATGCATGCAGAGAGACTGTGCGGAATTGAGGAGGAGGTACCTGTGACGCCGCAGCATCACAGCTGGGAGAACTCTCTTCGTGGAGGAGTGAGGAGCAATCCGCGAAATCCTGCCAGTCAATCGTAGTCAGGGCTGTTAGAGGAAGAGAACGGAGACATGGGTACAGATCCCCAGACTCTCGTCTCCTCTAGATGGGCATTCTCCGTCTCATCCTCCATTCCTCCTTTTCCTGTTTCCAGGGATTTAAAGGAGGCAGACAGAGACACTAGCCAGCTTCTTAGAGAGAAGACGGAGCTGGGGACATGTGTGGGACTGAGGGTTAAAGGCTAGGGTAGTTGGACATCGCATTCCAAGTCACATCCACCGGGTGGGTGGTATATTTCGGACCTGGGGCATCTTGCTCACCTGGCAAACCTGCCAGCTCCGCCTCCGGAGGGTCGGTGTAAACAGAGATGGGACTGCTGCTCTCAAAGAGCTTCCGCGGGGACACGAACTGAATTGGGAAAGAAACAGCGATGCTGGAAACTCTCTTGGAGTCTAGTGGCAGACTCCCCATCCCATGCTTGCCCCGACCCCGACCCCTGCACCTACCCCTAGAGCCCTGCGATTGCTCCCAGGTGCCCCCTCTGGATCCCTCTCCGCACCTTCTTCTCCAATTTCTCTGGTTTCCTGAGCTGCCGGCTTGACAGATCCAGCATTCTATTGGGACAGATACTGTCGAAGGCTCTCCGGGCCCCGACACTCCCGACGCCCCCGACGGAGCCACCTCCGTAGTTCTGCATCCCTCTGTCTGGGTTTGGCTCCAGTTGCGGGGTATTTGTCCTTTTCCTGCACACTGGCCAGGATGGGTGGGCGCCCTGGCAGTCAGCTCTGCGGGCATCAATCTTGGAGCTGCAACTGAAGGCTCAGGGTACGTGTCAGGAAAAGTGGGTCCTGAGAGGAGCAAGACAGGAAAGAGACTGGAAGGGGGCTACGACAGAGATAAAAGAGGAGGGAGGGAGGACCTTCGAGGACTTTGAGTCGGGAGGGGCGGGTCTGGGCCTGGGCGCCAGAGGTGGCGCCTTCATCTCGGACAATCTGCGCTCTAGAGGAGGCGTGAAAATTCAACCTGGCAACAGGGCTTCCCCCGGGAACCTGGGCAGCCGAAGCCCGGGCCCGCTAGCGCCCTTTCAGCAGACGTTGGCGCCGCCCGCCTGGCCATGCGACTGCAGCCTGGCAGGAGGAGGGAGGGAAGAAGAAAGAGAAAAGAAGGAGGTGGAGAGGGGAGGGAGAGGAGGAGAAAAGGAAAGAGGGTGTGACAGACTGGATCCCCAAGCCCTAAGGATTTAGTTGCCTTCCGTTCCCCCTTGCCACAGACTTTAGAGGGGAGAACTCAAACTACATAACAAAAAAGGTCTCAGTGAAAATTGGTTCTGTCTCCCACCCAGAGTCAACTCCCAAAATGAGCCTCGACCGAGAAAGTACTGAATAAACGCAGAATTACAAAAATAAAGGTACCAAAACAAAGTTAGAGTCCTCTCTTTGCGCTATGACCATCAAGGCTCTGAGTCTGGGGAAACAGACAGACACACCAGCTTCCTTCTCAAGGTTAGTTAAATTCGAGTTGGGGAGAGCTCCTTAGCAATAAAGTTCTTTAGAAGAGGACTCCCAAATCCAGAGACACTCAAGGGAAAGGTTCTCTAAATTACAAAAGCCCCTTTCCCAGCGCCAGGGTCCATTGGCCAGTGGGGTCACATATCAGTCTTGGCTCCCCGCTCCTCCTGGCTCATCTCTCCACCCATCGCTGGATGAGCAGGTCACTCCCGTCTTTCCTGCCTCAGTTTCTTCATTTGGACAAGAGGGAGGTGAAGATGGACAGAAGTACTTGGGCTGAGCCTGGGGTGTACTCACCCTAGAAATAATGGGGATTAGAACAGAATGGATAATGCAGATGAAAAATTTACAATTACTCAAACCCTTATTTTAGCCTGCTGCATCACAGTGGAGTTGATTGTGTTGTTTAAAGTAATCATTTTATAATTTTGAAGGGTTTTTTCCTTCTTCCCACCCATTTGAAAATATGCAAAGAAATAGTGAATTGGTCAAAATGTAGTCAGCAGGAAGGATGAGGAGTTACATGGAAGAAACAAAGAACCTTAATGAATCCCAAGATGGATAAACAGCCTGCACAGCCCAAAGAATGTGTTAGATAAAATTTCACTATCATTACTGGTGCAGTGGTTGCAAGCAGTTCCTTTGGTTGCATGGTTGTTCCCAGATAGTCTTTGGAAAGCATCTGCTCCCATTCTTCCCTCTTGGTGAATTGTTTTAGGGGAGAGAGGAGGCAACCTGGAGAGTCCTTTGCTAGAATGAAGACTCTAGAAGAGATGGATTCTTGAAGGGGTGAGGGGCTACCTGTAACCCCTTCAGCAAGTCAATCTCTTTGGAAGTCAAGTTCACCACAAGTATAATGAGTGGGCTAGACTAGAGGACCCCTTCTGAGGAGGGACAGGAAAGGACTAAATAACCACTAGATCATATGATTACAGATTTAGAGCTGGAAGGGAATTTAGAGGCCACAGAGTCTAACCCCCTCATTTTATAGATAGGGAAAGACAGGTTAAATGATTTGTCCATATGATCACACACCTGGTATCCAAGACAGGACTTATGACTTTTATGACACCAACACCTTTCCCATCAAAGCTCCTGGCTTCTGAGAGAATCATAGGACCATAGAAGCTGGAAGGGGCCCTTAAGAGCCATCAAGTTCAACCACCTCCCATTTTACAGATGAGGAAAGTAAAGCACGTAGAGAATCAATTTCTGTGTCTATGCTTTAATTTTAGAGACAGAGTGAGTGAAGACAGACTTTGAGTGCAGTGATTTTCTTTGTGAGTCTGTATATCCCCAAATGCAACAGAATTACCACATGGAGCACTTTTTGAATGGCAACCTTTTTCAAAATTGTCAGGATTAAGAGCAGCACACTACCAGAAATTATTGTTTTTTTGTTGTTTTCCTGTATGTAAAATGGCCTAATACAACTTGGGATGCAAACTTCTCACTGTGTCCTGACTCTCATGTAAAACCAAATCTCAAAAGGTTATGAGGGGCAGCTAGGTGGCAGTGAATGGTGCACCCCACCCTGGAGTCTGGAGGACCTGGATTCAAATCCAGCCTCAGAAACTTGAAACGCTTACTAGCTGTGTGATCTTGAGCAAGTCACTTAACCACAATTGCCTTGCCTTCCCCCTTCAAAAAAAAAAATAAATGAAATGCTATGTTAAACTGTTTCATGCTACACCTATTATTTAGTGGGCTCTCAATAAATATTTTGTCCTATACCTACCACAGAAGAGTACATTTTTATTTTATGATTTATGTTATCAAAAAATATAAATATGGAGCTTGATGTGGGGAAGACCCAAGTTTAAATCCTGACTATGGTACTTGCCACCTTTCTGACTTAAGCTTGGCATTAAGGCAACTTCCTAGGACTTTGAAGAATGTCATAGATTTGCTGGCCCAGTTTATTAATTCACAAGTCCTTTCCTACCACCATTATCATCACCATCTATATACTGCCTAGTATATGCCAAGCACTGTGCTAAGTGCTTTACAAATTTTATCTCATTTCATTTTCACAACAGACCTGGGAAGTATGAGCTATTATTATATGTGTGTAGTGTGAGTGCATGTAGAATTTATTGCCTTCAATCATACATTCTTATTGATTGGACAAGTTCATGATTTGTAGCATACCATAAAGGTTTTATTTACCTTATGTCAGTTCTAAGAACAATTTAACCTCTTTTTTGCACCTAGTTTTTTCCACACAAACAAAGTAGTTTGTAAATCTTAAAGCTCTGAAGAATGTCAGTGTAGATGAAAAGTTTGGTTTTCAAACTCCACTAGAAATATTAGTTACTATTTTACAAACAAATATTTAAGTTCTAAAATCCTCCAATGTCTAGGCATGAGGGAAGAAAATCTTGGCAGCCAGGGTCAGAGGAAAGTGGCTCAAACTCATGGAAGATGTTTGCTGGGATCTGGGCAGGCAGGGTTGGCGGCTAGAGGGTTGCTGCAAGAGTAGAGACCCTTCTGTAAGGTATAGTTTGTCAAGGCTCGTCCTGTGGGATATCCCTCTTCAAAGCAGGGCAATGAAACAACAAGGTTTCCATTTACTTCCACACCTATTCTTTGCATATCTTCTCAGAAGTGGCCTTCTCAAACCTTGGCTGTTTGTCCACTCACCAGGCAGATCTGTTGTAATGGGAAGAGTAATGGATTTGGAGTCAAAGGAATTGGGACCGAATCCTAACTTCACTATTATATTACCTACGTGAACTGCTCTGGGCCTCAGTTTCCCCCTACTTAAAGTAAGAGGGTTCCCCCTTTCAAGCTAAATCTTTGCTACCATTTTTAGCAGGGATGAGCCAGAGAATCCTGGTTTAACGAAACATGGCCCTTGCTGGGCTCCCCAGAATTTCCCTGATTCTTCATCCCTTAGGCTTCTTCGCGGGACCCCAGGACTTCATTCTTTCATCCTTAAGGATCCCAGGGTTTGACTCTTTACATTAGTTTTTAGAAGCTGCAGATCGAACATGAACGAGTGATTTTTTTTTTTCAGGGTAATCTTGCCCAAGGTCACCGGCTAGTAAGTGTTAAGGGTCTGAGGTCGCATTTGAACTCAGGTCCATCCTGACTTCAGGACCGGTGCTCTATTCACTGCGCCACCTAGCCGCCCCTAGAACTAGTGATTTTTGAATCCTATCAGAGCAGAGCTGTTTGTTCCCTTTGCCCTCACAGCTGCGTCTCCTCTCCTTCCCTCGAGTGTTTCTGGGAAACACTGATGGTGGGGAGTAAGGGTTAAAGGAGCATTTGCAGATGGCCCTAACCCCGCCCCCACCCCAATCCCGTTCTAGTGCAGCAAAAGGTACCAAAGGTAGATATTTGTTTTCAAAGATTGTTCCAGTCTCAGGGAGACCTTAGAAAAAACAAAAACCTGGACATAAAACCCCAGAGACATTTTTTTAACAGCGGGGCTGTTTTGAGTGGGGAGGGGAGTTTTTGTTTGTTTTATGTGTGGTGAAGGGAGTGACTAGGAAGGTCCCTTTGCGCCTAGCCTAGGAGTGAGAGATTTGACAGTCCCTCCCCCCATCCTCGCCGCCAATACTTTCTAGTAACTGCCTGTTAGTCTAGCTCGTGTTTGGGGTTTTTCCTCTTGGCTTTGGTCTTTCCTCTCTGCCCCCTCAAGCCGCCTTCTCCAGGCTCCAGAACCCTTCTCTTCTCGGTCTCTTTAAATGCTGTCTTTCCTCAAATGAATGTAGACTCCTTGAGGAAAGGGACTCCCTCTCTCTCACCTGTATTAGTATCCCTAACAAGCGTTTATAAGGTCTTTATGTGTCAACAGTCCCTTCACGGCCCATTCATGTGGCTGACCTCGGAGTTTCCTACAGTGAACTCTTCTCCGCGAGGAACAAGACCGGCGGGCCCAAACGGTTCACCCCACGAGTGATTCATTTCGTTCCCATCCCCTTTCCTCCCCCCCCCCCAGTCACCCCTACCCCCCAGCCACGGCGGACGCAAATCCCCAGGAAATCTTAACGCAGACAGACACACCTCAGCCGCGGATTCGACATTTATTGGGTTGGAGGACTATTTGTTTTCCTAGCAACTCTGAACTGTCCACTAGGCTAAATAAATAAACATGGGGCCACGGTTGCCTTACATCAGTCTGCCAGGGCAAGTGAACACGTGCAGGATGGCAAGGGACTGTTCTGCTTCATCAGTCACCCAAATACGAGGCAGCAGGAACTAAATCACCCAGAGCCCCGAAGTCGGAGATTCCTACCACCCTTTAAGCCAATACTGCTCTTTTCTGAGGTATAAAAATAAAGAAATACAAGTCATACTATCGGTGCATTTCGTCTAGCACTCGCTACAGCTCTTCACTGGAGGAGGCGGAAGAGCCGGACAATGCAGGTGGGCTCTCCAGCTTTAACTCTGTCCCGGAAGATTTGCATTTCTCCGAGAGGGGCGGGGGCAAGATATGGGGTAAAGCGTCTCTATTCAGAGACACCAGTAGTTGCAGCTTCCCCAGGCAGTCCTGCAACTCCGCTTCCGGGTAATTGCTAATGTGCAGGTCCAGAGGTTTTCGATGTTTGAGCATACGGTCTGCCAGTCCCAGACAGCAGATGGCCAGGAGGGAAGGGGTGTACCTGGTGAAGGTGTAATCGGCCAGGCTCAGCTGCGCCACCCCCTTGGCCAAAGTATGGGCATCGGCAGCGTCGCTGAGGTCTGCCTCCCGGGAAGCCACCCGAAAGTGGGTGAAGTGCTCCAGAAAGAAGGCGATGGTGGGCGCCTCGAGGCTGAAGTGTAGCTTGTAAAGCACGATGCACTCCAGGTTGCAGAGCTGCTGGCGTGTGAAGGTGCCACCGCACAGAGACAGGAGCTGCTTCACCCGAGGTGGATGCACCTCTACCTGCATAAAATAAGAACATACTGAATGGGGGAGGGGGCAGGAGGGGAAAGCGGGCATTCCTACATCAAAGATCTGTAGTTCTAAGGGAGAGAGATGTATTGCAGCCCTTCTGATGCAAGCCCTCCTAGTTCTGGAGCTCTGGGAGGAAAATGCATGCCGCACCCCGCCTCTTCCTGTGACCAATCAAGTAATGAACTTCTCAGACTTGGTTAAGTTTGTCTTGGGGTGACAATCATACCAAAGCCCTTCTAGCTTGGTACTGACCCTTCATTTAGGGTTTTCTTGGCATAGAAACTGTAGAAGTTTGTCTTCTCCTGCTCTTTTTACAGGAGGAAACTGAGATAAACAGGGCTAAGCGACTTGCCCAGAACTAGTAAGTGTCTGAGGTCGAATCTGAACTCAGGTCTGTACTGACTCTAGGCCCCAGCACTCTACCCACCGTACCACCTAGCTTAACAGGGCTACAGAAGAGTAACAGTAAGGGATCTAACAAATCACCTAATCTTATCAATCAATCCACCAGCACTCCCTAAATTCCAGCTAAGGGCCAGTATTGTGAAAAGGGAAACTAATCACGAAAGTGAGAAAGTGCCTGACCAGGAGTTTACCATCCATTGAAGTCTAACTAGATTCTAATTAGTCTAAACTCTTGGCCTAATCTGATCTTCTACAGAGGAGGAAGCTAAGAATTTCGAGGTAAAGCCACAAGCTGGAGGTACCCCAGCGCAGATATGGACCCTGCCAGAGTTCAGCATTCTATCAGCATTTAGTGCAGTACAAGTCTCAAAGCAGGACTTGGGAGGGAAATATGGGAGAAGAAACTGTCATACCTTCACATTCTGCCCTCTTTCCCATCTACTCTTCGCCCCTTTCAAACTTAAGGCTCAGAGTGGCAGACACTGCCATTTGGATCGGAATCAGTAGAACACAGTTTGAGTACTGCCTCCTCATCCCTCCCTAGCTGTGTGTATATGACTTTGAAAAAGCCACGTGGCCTTTTATATGCCTCAGTTTCCTCATCTCTAAAATAACCTCACAAGAGTGTTGTGAGGAAAGTACCAGAAACCTTTAAGTACTTAGATAAACTCAAGTTATTACTAGGGAAGTTTCGGTCTTCCCTCACTTAAAGCACTGTTTCTCCAACTGGACAGCCTTGCCCCTAAAACTAGGTTGGACGATGCTCTCAACAGTAGTCGATGGAGCCTGCAGAGACAAAAGGCTGGGGTGATGGTAGTGGTGTGGACCTAACGCTTTCCTTTTGTTGGGAAGAGAGGGCAGGAAAGTTGCATAACTGGGGAATAAGAGGCTGCAACGAGGTCCTATCGTTTTAAGGAGCTGCTTCATCTTGAACTGGGCCAGTTTTCATTGAAGGGATTCCCAATCTTACGTGCACTGGGGCATCAGAAATTCTGGCTTGGACAGAGGTGGGGCAGCAGAGATCTGGAACCTTCTCCAAGAGCTCATCGGGGTATATAGGTTACCTGCTTGCAAGCAATGAGCAGTGAGGTGACCCCCAGTAGCTGGAAGCAGTCGGCAGCCACAGGAGTGGTGGTGAGGAAGCGGTCCAGGATGTTCACCGCCAGGCACAGAGACTCGAAGGTGAAGCCGAACTGCCGGTGCACAGGGATCAACCAGCTGAGCAGTTTACAACGGGATTCTGCTGTCACCTGTTAGGAAGCAGACCGTGGAAATGGTTCAAAGAGCCGGGGGAGAGAGTAGGAGCTGCCTTCTCCTGCAGGAAGGTACTAGGAAAAACCGAGCGAGCTTCCAGGATCGAATAATGCCGCCTAAATCACAATTCTAAATGCGCATCCCACAGACAGAACAATGGGGAAGAAAGAAATGAAGAAAACAGAAGGGATGGAGAACAGAGAAAGTAGAATCTCCTTAATCCACATTTGTCTCCTCTCCTTGGACAATCCCTTCACAGTTAGGAGCGCACAAGAGAGGGGGATCTGGGTGGGGAGTTTTAGGAGAAATGAGAAGTGAATGGGCTAACCGGGGACGGCGAGGAACCCAACTATGTGATCGATGTGAAGAAATGAGCCTAAATAAGTAGAGACTGCCCAGGAGAGGAGGGGAGGAGAGGAGAAAGGAGCCCGCAGGACCAGAGGGGAGAGAGGAAAACACACTATCTAGGAGAGAAAGAGAGAGCATCGTGGAGGCGCTGGGAACTAAGGCAGGGCGCCTCACTTGGGGCTGCTGCGCCAGGGACTCGCGCGGGTGGAATTGGCTCTCCAGATCCTTGCGGAAGGCGTAGCAGCTCTGCCCGTAGTCTCGGAAGATCTGCAGGTCTAGCGAGCTACTCAAAAGTCCCGGGTAGGCAGGTTGGCTGTAGGGCGGGGCACGGCGGGCGAGGCGGTGGGTGTTCTTCGTGCCGGAGTCGGAGCCTGAGCTGGAGCCGGAACTAGAGGAGGGAGATTCGAACAGATCGCACACCCCCGAGGCGCCCGAAAACGGACGCGGGAGCCGACGCGGGAGCCTGCGGAGGTGCAGAGGCTGCTGCCTCTGGTATCGTGGACTCTTGCGCTTCTTCACTGGGGCGCGAGGGTTCTCATTGCAGATTGGAGCCTCACACCGATCTACGGGGCTGTCGGGACTCGAGGGGGTCCGGAAGTTGAGCAGTACGGGGTCCATGGTTCCACCTGCAGCGGATCTGCTATCGCTCGCGGACTCAACTGGAGCTAGGATCGCGCTCGCGCGCGTGCGTGCAGGAAGCTCTGACTGCAGCCTGCGCAAGACTAAGTACCTTCCCCGACCCCTGCCTTCTGCCCGCCCCCACCTCCCTGCCCCTCCCCCACCTCCCTGCCCCTCCCCCATCTCTCTGCTCCTCCCCTCTCTGGGGGCTGAGCCCGGAGCGCGGCGCGAGCGCCGCGTTTTCCCGGTTAAAGAACCGCTCCGGGGACTTAGCAGTTGGCAGCTGCGTAAACACCGCCACTGAGCCCCGGGAAGGGAAAGCTACTAGGGATGGGAGGAGGGGAGCGCTTCATCGCGGCCCCCAGTATCTTGGCGTTACGTCAGTACCAGAGGGCGCTGGGGTGCGGGTACCTAACATTGGAAGTTCTGGGCCAGAACCTGGCCTGCAAGGAGAGGGCCAAAATCTGGACACCTCTCAGTTTTGGGTGTGGAGAGTAAGAAAGGCCAGGTTGACTTCGGTTATGCGATGCACGCCCAGAGGAAAAATAGCTTTCTCTCTCTTCCTCCTTCTTGGCCAACAGTGTTTACACAGGCGAGCATCTTTTACACTAGGATGATTATTGAATGTTGTAATATTCCAACTGGGGCTGCAGTTGGAAGCCACTTGTCTGAATTTTTCACCCTATTGACCTTTCTAGATATGATTTAATAAAGCTTTTCGCAGCCTGGCCTCTTTTTCTCCCTTATTCTTATACATTATTCCCCTCCACGAACTCTACAATCCAGCCATACTGGCCTAATTGCTGTTCCTCAGCCAAGATGCCCCATCTCCTGTGTCTGTACTTTTGTATTGATCATTCCCTCCCTCTGACGCCCACCCCCACCTGGTGCTTGCCCTTCTCATTTTGTCTCTTAGATTTCTGGCTTCCTTCAAGACTCAGTTCCAGAGGAAACACTCCCAGTTCCTTCAGATGACCTTCATATTAGATGGAGGCAAAGACCTGCCCCTGCTCACTTGCCAGGAAGACCTGAGTTCAAGTTCCAGCTCAGACACAGACTAGCATGGTGACTTTGGGGCTAGTGACAACCTCTCTGTGTGCTAGGCAGCTCTCCTAAGATCCTAAGTAGCAGAGAGAATGCTGAGTCACATTGTTAGAGGGAGTTCACTTAGGAGTTCCCAGTACCATTGAAATCACAGGCCTAGTGTCTCCCAGCTGTGTCATTTGTAAATTTGATATGCAAACAGCCTCTACCTTTATTCAGATAATGGATAAAAATGTAAAAGCATTGCAAATCCAAGCACAGATCCCCCAGGTACTCCACTGGGGACCCGCTAAGTTGACATTTAATAAGTACTCCTTGGATCCAACCAGACAACAGTTAGGAATCCAACTGATTGGACTGTTACCTAATCCATATCTTGGAAAATCCATTTTCTCCGCATGAACTGTATGAAAAAGTTTATCCAAATCTTTGCTATTCACAGTATTCCCTTCAGTTATTCAATAGTTGACTCTTCAAGTCTTCGTCTGGGGTTTTCTTGACAAAGATACTGGAGTGGTTTGCCATTTCCTCCTCCAGCTCATTTCAACAGATGAGAAAACTGGGACAAACAGATCAAGTGACTTGCCCAGGGACACACAGCTAGGAAGCGTCTGAGGTCAGAGCCGAGCTCAGGAAGGGGTCTTTCTGACTCCAAGCCCAGCATGCTGTTATCCACTGTGACATATTGTTGAGAATTCCCCTGATTTACAAGTTTGTTAATCTGGTCAGAAAAGGAAATGAGGTTAATCTGGCATAATCTATTCTTGATTAAACCACACTGACTCTGGTTCTCTTCCTAGATATTTGTCAACTGTTTTTTTAATGATCCTTCCCAGGAATGAAAGTCAAGCTCATTTGCCTATATTTTTTTTTTCACTGACTTGTTTGTTTACTTTTAGTTTACAAGATTCAGTTCCATGATCCCTTGAATTTCACATTTTCTCCCCTCCCTTCCTCCCCCATGGCAGCATGCAATCATGTACACCTATATTTTTTAGACTCTACTTTCTTCCCTTAAAAACTTTTTAGGACAACTGATCTCGGATCTCATGGTACCTCTTTCATCTTTCAATGAGCTTTTAAATTTTCCAGCAATGGCTCAGAAAACACATCTGCTGGTCCTTTCTCTGTCTCAAAATGTAGTTTATTTGGGTCAACTGACTTGAATTCATCAAGGGCAGCAATAAGCTCTCTTACTATCTCCTATTAGTCATTTGTGTTCATTAAATTCAAGCTCCTTGAAAGCAGGGATTGTCTTTTGCTTCTTTTTGTATCCCTAGTGTTTAGCAGAATACTTGGCACACAGCAGGCACTTAATAAATGTAGATTAAGTGGTTCTGTCATTTTCCAGTGTAAAGCTCATTCCTGTACAGAGAAAACAGAAACAAAAACTGAGCAGCTTTGTCTTCTCTCTGCTTCTAGTTATTGAAGTCCAATCCGTGCCAAGCAAAGATTGAATCCCTTCTTGGATCCTTCTTTCTCTCCCAGTATAGCTTTTTTAAATCCCAAACATTCCTTTTAGTTGTCCTTTGCTTGACAGCCTCCGCTCATTCACAGTTTTAATAATAATATTTAACATTTGTCTATCACTTACTATGGACTAGATGCTTTATAATTATTTCATTTGAACCTTACAACAAACCCTGGTAGGTGGGTGCTATTATTATTCCCATTTTACAGATAAAGAAACTGAAGTTAAATGACTTGTCTAGGCTCACCCAGCTAGTAAAAGTGTCTGAAGCTGGATTTGTCCTAGGATCTTCCTGACTCCAGGCCCAGCATTTCCTTCAGTGCACCACCTAAATTCAACTCTCCTGACTCTATTTGTACAAGACCATGCCACACTCATACTCATTCTTTGCTACTGAGTCTTTCTTCTACTTTCTATACATTTCTTTTTAAAATCTAATATAGTTTCTGTTACTGCCTTACAGTGGCTGCCGAGTCTCTAGAGGGTAAAAGGGGCCTCTGGCCTTGAGGCCTCTGGGCCTGAGATGCCCGGGAGTGTATTCTGCAAGTCTCTTATCTGGGTACAGAACATTCCCCGTGATAAGACGTCTTGTATTGAAGTATGCGCCAAAGGGAAGTGTCTCCTCTCTGATAGGACGAGCCTTGTTGCTGGGGCACGTGATAACTAACCCTATAAAAGGCTAAGGTCAGGGGCAGGGGGGGAGACGAGGGAGGAGAGACGATGTGGGAAGACGAGAGAGAACAGAACAAGATGTAATCTGCTACAATAAAGGCTTGCTGTGTGAAGTGATCTGGAGTCTGTGTGGGAGCTCTGTCTAGGGTAAGACGCAGTGACTGAGGGCAGTGACTGCGGCCAGAGACGTCGGAAGCCTGGTGAGGTAAGCAAGGTGGTCCAGTTGCTTCGAGGAGAGAGCTGGCTCCCCAACGGAGACAGCAACAAGGGTTGCTGCAGGGTGATAGAAATCAAGTAGCCTCGGGGTGCTGCAAGTAAGCAGCAACAAGTTTCTCCACTTAATAAATGATCAAAGGATATGAACAGAGAGTTTTCAAAGGAAGAAATTCAAACTATTCACATCCATATTTTAAAAACCCCAAACTTATAAAAATTAGAGAAATGCAAATTGAAGCAACTCTAAGGTTTCTAAGTCATATTTGGTAAAGTTGCAGGCACCCCCC
>CM053580.1:309879118-309920316 GCA_028627135.1 Pseudochirops cupreus
AGAAAGATCTAGAAAGACTAGAGTTTAAATGGAGACTGAAGCAATACATGCTATCGTTCTTTTTCATGTTTAGTTTTGTTTTTTTTCCCCAGTGATCACTCATTGGTTACAACCCTTCTATACAACCAGACTATAGTACAATGTGAAAGTATTTGCAGATCCTGTACATGATTGCACGCCACCATGGGGAGGGGGGGGGGGCAGGGGGGAAGGGAGGGAGGGGAGAAAATCTGAAACTCAAGTGATTGTGGAACTGAATCTTGTAAACTAAAAGTAAATAAACAAGTCATTCAAAATAAAATAAAATAAAATAAAATATGTTTTGAGTTCCAAATTTTCTCCTTCTCTCCTCTCCCCCAGATTGAGAAGGCAAGTTCTTTGATATAGATTATACATGTTCAGTCACGTAAAACATATTTGCATATTAGCCACGTTGCAAAAGAGAACACAAACAAAAAACCCAAACAAACAATAAAAATAAAGTTTTAAAAGTATGCTTTGGTCTGCATTCTGGCTCCATTAGCTCTTTCTCTACAGGTGGATAGCATTTTTCATCATGAGTCCTTTGGCATTAACGTATGGCTGAGAAGACCTAAGTCATTCACAGTTGATCGTCATATGATATTAGTAAGGAGATTTTGAAGGAAAAACTTAAAATTAGAGTAGATTTGAATTCTGCAGTGGGAAAAACTTTTGCTGATCTCTTCAAACAAGAAAATCAGAAGGAGATTTTTAGAAAGCTATTCAAGGAATGTATTCAAGGTTATTTAATAGAATTCCAAAAAGAAGAGCAGATATATTAAATATTAGAAACCTATGAAGAGAAACAAAATCTAGCAAATGAAGCAAATGACGAAGTAACCAAGCATGAATGAAAGTCAGAGCTGAATCAGTAGTTTTACCAGCAAATTTATGAAAGGGACAAAGACAATCTAGTTACAAGAGAAGCCTTAAACAAAGACCTAAGAAAATTATTAATTAAATGGTTCATTAATCTGAGGCAACTTGTTTTCAAAGACAGAAAAGGATTTAGGAATGATGACTTATACTTTCTGTTCATCTTAATTAATGCCTAATTAGCATTGCCAATTACCCAAAAGTAGAGTACAAATTAAGCATTTAAACTTTCTTAACCTTCATTTTTCCACATTGTATACACCTTAGAGTGCCTTCTAAAAAAAAAGCAAGCAAATTAGGCTATTTTCTTTTTGGAGAGGGGAAGGCAGGGCAGTTGGGGGTAAGTGACTTGCCCAAGGTCACTGGGCTAATAAGTGCTAAGTGTCTGGGGTCAGATCTGAACTCAGGTCCTCCTGACTCCAGGGCCAGTACTCTATTCACTGCACCACCTAGCTGCCCCAAATTAGGCTATTTTCCAGAAATAGCTGGTTTTCATGGGCTAAACCAATCAACTAACATACCCTTTGCTCTTTAATTTGGTTCACAATTTAAACCTTTTCATGCATCTGTTTCTATTAAAGTTATGTGAACCTTGGTCCTATCCACCTGCTACATTGTGAGTTCTGACATGGTAATGATTGTGTCTCTTAATTTTCATATCTTTCTCAGAACCTAGCAAAGTGCACTACAAATGTGTAGTAAATGTTCTGGGTTTTATTTTTTTGAGATTGACCTTAGTGTGTGTCCTGATATGGGAGAAAATCATCTCTCAATTTTTTAGTAGTTGTATTTATCAACATACTGTGTGTGTGTGTGTGTGTGTGTGTGTGTTGGTGGAATGACTCTCACATAGTTTATGCATAGTTATTTTGAATCTGGTTTTCTAGCATTTCTTCCTGATTTTTGTCAATTTTGTATAGGAAGGCTAGTGATTTTTCTCCTAATTACTGGAAACTGCTGTTTTTCTACAATTTTTAATAATGTAGTGTTTAAAAAGAATCATTTAGCATTTAACGGGTCATGGCCTTTTCCGCAAAATATAACATAACATAAAATATAACAAAATATAAAATAATAACAAAATATAAAAAACTGGGCTTGATTAGAACTAAAAACAATGTTTTGAAACTGAAATAGAAAGTGATTTCTTCAATGCACCAGCTCAACATTTAAATGTTTCTTCTTAAAGTACCACAGAGTCTTTGACACTTCCCCTTTTTCTCGATGTTGGAAGAATTGTCCAAATTGCTTTCATTTCCTCTCCTTGGAAAGGACTTTAAAATTAACTTCTATTTCCAATCTTTCTGGGCTCAGAGCCCAATATACCTTGTAGGCACTAACTAAATTTAAAGTATGTTTTGAAAGGATGGTTTAACATGATTAAGCCAGTGCTCTCAAAACGAAAGCTGCTTAAAACTGCATAGCCCAAAATTATTTTCAGATGTGATTTATTTAGATCGAACCATTGACTACAAAACAAATTGGCAATGGGGGAGAGCAGATCCTATTTCAGGTTGGTGCTTCAGCTGGAGGAAAAGTGGAGTTCTTGTTTTCCCCTTCCTGCTTCAAAATTTCATTTGAAATGGGGCAGTTCATTTGCTGCCACCCTGTTTCAGTAAAAAGAGAGCATTTAGTTACCACCTAAATGTGGGCAACATTACAGGCATTCCAGATGATCTTTGCTCTGCCTTTTTGTGTCACTAAAAATTAAAATATTTACTTAAGACTTTATTTTCTATTAACGTATTTAAAGTACTTGAAGTTAGACAAGTTTTGCTAGTGTTGAACAAAGGGCTGGAATTTTCTGGTTGCTGGGTATTTTTTTTCCAACCCAGAAATTTTACATGTGTTTATAAATATCCTCTGACACCCTCACCTGTAGAGAAGGTGATCTCTTTGTTACATTACTTCTGGCATCATTCCAATGACCAGTTCATAGATTTAAGACTCTCCCTTAAGGTCCTTGCTTCCCATCTCCCCACCTACAACATATTTTTCCCAACCCACATTCATCCATGCTTCTGTGCGACTCTCCATGATGTTTCTATGGAATTATGAGGGTGTAACAGAACCAGCCTTCCCTTTAGCTGCCTCAGTGTTTATCAGCTGTATCACCAAACTATTGTAGATGGTTGGATAGTTGGAAGGATGGATAGATTTATAGGTTTGTATTAACAAGGGGGCACTCCTTTGTAGTTCACTAAATGTTATGGGTTAAACCCACTGGACTTCCTTCCATCATGGCTGCTCTTGGGGGTGGCCAACACTGGCCCTTACCAAGGCCATTGCACATGAAGATTCTCAGAGTCAGAGAATCTCTGGGTTGTAGAAAAACCTTAGAGTCAGTCCATGAAGTACAACCTACAGCTGAAAAGAAGTTGCCTCTATCAGATCCAGTTAGTACCCACCCAGCTTTTCTTTGAAATGTCCTAGTGAATGGGGACCCTCTGTAAACTGTTCCATTTTTGTATCTCTCCAAATGTTGGCAAATTCCACTCTTCCCCTCCTCTCCATGGCATCCAGTCTCAGTTTGCCTCTTTTCAACCTCTACCCATTCTATTTCTGACCTCTTGGGTCAAACACAATGTGTCTAAATCTTTCATGTAACATCTCTCCAAATCCTTGAAGATAAGTATTATATTTCCCCCAGTCTTCTCTTATTCAGGTTTTACATACCTGGTCCCTTCAGTTGGTCTTCTTGGAGTGGTCTTGAAATCCTTGACTATTCTGGTAATGGTTCCCTGGATTCTCTGGCTTATCACATCCTCTCTAGAATGTGGTGCTCAGAAAGGAATGAAGTTCTTCAGCTCTGGTCTGAACAGGTGTGGCCCAGTACAGCAGGGTTATCCCTGATTTAGTCCTTAGTGCTATGGTTCTTTCAATATAGCTTAGGATTTCTTTGACTCTTAGAAGTAGCTAAGGGGCAGAAAAAATAGAACACCAGCCCTGGAGCCTGGAAGACCTGAATTCAAATCCTGCTTCAGATACTTATTAGCTGTAGGACCTTGGACAAGTCACTTAACTTCCATTTTCTCAAGTAAAAAAAAATAGGGGAAATAAAGTATCTACCTTCCAAGGTTGTTGTAAGGAAGAAATGAGATAGCATTTGTCAAAATACTTGGCATAGTGCCTGGCAAATAGGGGCTGCTATATAAATACTTATTACCTTATTACCTTCTCTTTGACTCATACATAGTAAGCTTAAAGTCTATTGATCCTCCAAAATCCTTTCCCTCCAGATAAATTGTGTCTAACTCTTGTGATCCCATTTGGGTTTTTTTTGGCAAAGATACCAGAGTGGTTTGCCATTTCCTTCTTCAGTTCATTTTACAGATGAGGAACTGAGGCAAACAGGGTTAAGTGACTTGCCCAGGGTCACCCAGCTAATAAATGTGTGAGGCCAGATTTGAACTCAGGAAGTTGAGTCTTCCTGATTCCAGGCCTGGCACTCTATCCCCTGAGCCACCTAGCCCACCTTGCTTGTACTTGTGAAATAAAATTTTAAACCTGAGAGTGAGGCTTATCTCTACTAAATGTCACTTTATTAGTTTTGGTCTATTATTCTAGCCTGTTGAGATCTTTTGGAATCTTGACTAAGTGTGCAGGAACAAGGCAGTGATAGCAGTGAAAAAGCCTCGGGGATTTTCCTATGACAATGTGTTTTTGGTGTCAGAGCTCTATCCCCTACTCCAGACCCAACCTTTCCATTTTAATAATGGCTGCTGATCAAGAGACAAAGAGAATATTTGTTTTGGAAGGTCTCTTTCTATGCTCTCCATCTCCAGTCCATAAGAAGAGTCAAGATCAGACAAAATAGTCTGAGACTGATGAAAAGGGATTGAACATGGAAGCATAATTTTGTTGTTGACTTCAAATTCAAAGCTATTTAGTAATATAAGCAACTTGTCTTAGGGTAGTTCAACTTATAGTGGAAATAATTAGATCCTTAATCTAGTGGTTCACTTTTGTATAGTAGTTGAGGAATGATACATAGGCCTTTTGTGTATTCAAAGCACTTACTCCCTATTCTGTTGCCAAATGCATCAAAATGTGTCCTAGGAACCTTTGAGTGACAGGAAGTAGATCCTGTACTTCAATTAGGTTTGGCATAATATGGTAACCAGTCCTCAAAAGGCCATATCTCTACTTAGAGAATCAGTACTATAATGCCAAGCACAAGCAACTTCCAGGTTCTGATTACAAGCATAGTAACTCTCCATTTATTAAGCAACATATTAAGGCAAAACATTCACAGAAAAAAAAAATCAAAATACAGAGTAACTCAATCATTTAGAAGCATTGAGCCTCCAAAATCCTTTCCCTCCAGATAAATTGTGTCTAACTCTTGTGATCCCATTTGTGGTTTTCTTGGCAAAGATGCTGAAGCGGTTTGCCATTGCCTTCTTCAGTTCATTTTATAGATGAGGAACTGAAGCAAACAGGGTTAGGTGACTTGCCCAGGGTCAAACAGCTAGTAAATGTGTGAGGTCAGATTTGAACACAGGAAGTTGAAGTCTTCTGATTTCAGTCCTGGTACTCTATTCCCTGAACCACCTAGCCCTAGTACTCAGCTCAATCACAAAGTACAAAAGTCAAAGTACTCCTGGGTAGTCTCAATTGGAGATTAGTTTCCAATCATAAACAAAGTACATTCATTTGGTCAGTCACAAAATACAAAGGCCATCCACCCCTAGGTCACAACTAGGTTACAATATCATTACAGCATCACCCAAGGAGAGGTCTTTTCTTCATCTTGACCAGAGGCAAGTTCTCAGGAGTTTTTCCTGGGAAGACAAGGCTTAACAAAGACACAACATAGATGCACATTGCTGGTGTCCTCATCAATTCACTCTCTGCCTGTGAAATCAATCTAGACCCAACAACAAAGTCTGAGGAATTAGCACAAATCATCAGTAAAGTCCCAGGACCCCTGAAAACATCAAGGCCCTCCAGGATTTCTGTAAACATACAACAAGAAAATTCTCTTTCAGGGTTTCTGAACCAACAGCAAGGTCCCAGGACTTCTGCAACAACAGTAATGTCCTCCATCAGCAGATGAATCTGCCAAAGTAACATCAAAACAGACAGACCAAATACCAGCACCACAGTCATGCTTCCTCCCAGTTCAGTCCTCAGTTCTCATTTCTCTCTCTCCAGCAGTAGCAGCAGCCTCCAGATGCTGGCTCCCAGAAGTTCTTCTGGCCTCCCTCTGCTTGGGCCTCTCTCTATCCATGGCACCAACTCCTCCCAGTTCAGCCCCCTCTCCTCATGTCAACAAGTCCATCCCATTGTGGATTTCAAATTCAAATTACCATTACAAATACCCAGGGAGACAAGGTCTCATTAAGGGCTAGGATCTTCACTTAAGCTGTGGTCTGGTGGCTCAGTGAAAGAATGAATGAATGAATGAATGAATGAATGAATGAATGAAAAACATTTAGTAAGCACTTAACTACATACCAAGTACTAGATTAATTGCTGGGGATACAAATGCAAAAGCAAGCATAGTCACTCTTCTCTAGAGTATTTATTACTCTATTTTATATTACAATATTACTATATTACAATCTTTTATATCTAGGTTATATACCTGTTTAGAGCTCAGATTTGAACTCAGGAAGATGTCTTCCTTAAAGAGCTTAAGTTCTCTTTGGAGCAACAACAAAAATATGTGAGTAATAGCCAAGAAAGGGCGATTTGGTCCAGAATTTGGTTCCAGGTTTGGTAAGTGGGGCCATAAGGGAGAAGTTCAACACATGGTGTTCAAGAACAATGCCATATTGAATTGAAGGTGGAGTGAAATATCTTCAGTCATACGTTGCAAAGGGTGGTATTGGACTAGACGTATCTATTCACCACTGCTTAAATAGTGGTAGTTTATTGGAGTTCAGAGTAAGTGTCACTTTCCCTGCTTTCTCTCAAGAGGAAGACAAAAGAAGCTTACTAAATTTGCTTAGCTTCCTTGTACCAAAAACTGGTTACACAAAAGACCATAACAAACAGCTAGTACACTTCTTTGTTAAAGTTAACAAAAACCAGAAAACCGGGAAGGTAAACAGATTAGACTAGAACAAAGAATATACAAGAATCTAGTACTCACTTTTTTTTTTTGCATTTTCTTTCTCTCTCTCTCTTTCTTTCTTTTTTCTTTTTTTTTAAATTTGTTTTATTTACTTTTAGTTTACAAGATTCAATTCCACAATCCCTTGAGTTTCAGATTTTCTCCCCTTCCTCCTCCCTCCCCCATGGTGGCATGCAATCATGTATAGGATCTGCAAATACTTTCACATTGTAGTACTCGCTTTTTTTTTTAACATTCTTTTTTTATTTTTAGTTCCAAAGTCTTTTTTAAAGTTCTTCAATGAATTCTTTTTGGGCAGGTGACCATTTGACATTACTCTTTGGGGTAGAAGAGGATTTCTTTGCTTCATATCCTCCTCTGAAAATGAACCCTTCCCCCCCTTCTCTATTCCCATAGTACCCCTCTATGGTTGGATTCTTTCTTCTTTGCTTGTGCATTTTTTTTTTTTGGTAGTAGTTTAATTTTTGCAATCTCTTCTAGTCCTGGGGGAAGGGGAATGGTGCCTCTGGCTTCAGATCCTCTTCAGTTCTCTTCTTTGCCCTTGAACTCAAACCAAGATTTCTAGCCTCATGTAAGTGCCCACGGCCATCAGCGTCTTGCCCCATTGCTTCTGCACTCACCTGTCATGTGCCATTTCCTTCTCATCCCCAGCATGCCTCCACTGCACAGCTGGGTCTGGCAGTCCTTGTCAGATTCCTAGATCTTCCCTGGCTCAGGTGCCCAACACTCTCACTATCCCAGGGGTAAAAGTTCTCGAGACTGGGGTTGAAGCTGTTTCCTAATCCAGCTAACCCCAGGGCTTGTTGCTTGTTGCTTGTTGCTTAAGAGTTCCCTAGCCTGGAGGTGTTAACTCTTCATAGGGAGGAAACCTCATCCTAGGATTTTTCTTCAGATCTTCTCTGATTGTCCCAAGAGGACCTCTGTGTTGTGCTCCTACTCTTAATTATTTTCACCTCTCCATGTTCACTCTGAGGTGCTATTTTATCTCTTTTGTGGGGAAAATCTGGGGACCTTGAAATTTTCTGACCTTCTCCACCATTTCCCCAGAATTCTCTCTACTCATGCCTTTATTGACTACTACAGTAGACCTTTCCATCATCCATTCATAATACAAATATGTATGTCACATTCACCATGAGGTCTGAATTGAAACATTAATAAGAGATTTATTTGTATTTTTAAGAATATTTGGGGCAGCTAGGTAGCATAATTAATAGAGAGCACTGGCCCTGAAGTCAGGAGGACCTGAGTGTGTGACCTTAGGCAAGTCACTTAACTTCAATTGCCTTGCCTTCCCCCCTCCAAAAAAAAAAAAGGAAGAACATTCTATTGAATGACTGAGGATTTGTCACTTGCATATCATAGTTCCCTTTCTCTAATTTCTTACTTGTGCATGGCACAGATGTTCCCATATAAATCTTTTGTGATGCTGGTGCTCTTCAACCCAAATTTCAGAGAATCAGTGTTGAAGCTAAAAGAGGTTATAAAGGTGATCTAATTCAGTTCCTCAGGTTGTTGTTGTTTGTTTGTTTTTATTTTTTAAGATGTACTTACATAATCTATCTTCAGTGAATACTTTTGTGTTACTTAGTTTTTGTTGGTATGGACCAAAATTTTTTGAGGACAAGAAACAAATCACAATTACTGGTACTCAGTTCACCTAACCCTTTACATCTATCTACTCAGCCCAAGACCGTGCTTCACATCTTATTCAGGCCTTGACTAGGAAATCAGGACCTCCTCAAAGCTAGTATCTCACTATTTACCTTGCCAACCTTCATGTGTCTCCTGCATTCTCTCCCCACTTTCCACCATTAGCCTTTGTTTGGGGAAGAGATTTCAGTAGAATCCTTCATGGAAATTTTAATTTATTCCCCCCCCCCCCAAGAACTCACATAATACATTGTTAATCACTAATGGAAAAGGTGTGATGACTGACTATCCATAGTTCCACTTCCAATGCCAATCTCTTTTACTCCCCAGACTAAAACTCCTTTCCCTGGCCTTGACACTTCTATGTGTATGTAATGGTAATTAATTTAGCAGGTACTTAGCCCTTAGTTACTAAGGGCTAAGTACAGAAGGCTTAGTTACTAAAGGCTAAGTACAGAACTTGGGTGTGAACTCTGTCTCTTGTGTGAAAGAAGCAGGAGGTATAAACTTTGTCTTCTGTGTGAACAAAGGGTGTGGCGAACTCTATCTCCTATTGCTGATGTGGCAGGAGGGGGTTGGCTGAGACAGGAGGTCAGTGTGTGTATATAAGAAGAACTCCAGAGACAGAGAATCAGAATCAGGAATGTTGCTCCTGGTGGAGGAAGAATCATGGAGACTGAAGCCAGCTAAGAAAGAGAAAGAAAGAGAAAGAGAGAAAGAGAGAGAGAGAAAGAAAGAGAGAGAGAGAGAGAGAGAGAGAGAGAGAGAGAGAGAGAGAGAGAGAGAGTTTCTCTCCCAGCATCTGGAAGCTGACTGAGAACTGAGTTGGAGTTTCTTGAGACCAGAATCTGGTGAAGGCTGAAGTTGCTGCTGCCTTAGAGAGAGAGTTTCTCTCCTAACATCTGGAAGCTGACTGAGAACTGAGTTGGAGTTTTTCTTGAGACCAGAATCTGGTGAAGGCTGAAGTTTCTGCCACTTGGAAGGCTAAGATTCCTTCTGAGTCCTAGGGCCAGATGAACTGCTGGAGGGCTGAAGAAACATGACCAGGATAAGCCTTTGTTTGTGACTTGGTTGATCCTTGAGCTCCCAGCAACAGAAGTGGTGAAGGTTTTGAGATGTGCCAGATCCTGTGAATTTCAGTGTGTTCTAGGAACTGCCCAGAGGACTGGATGAGAACCTGGGAGCTGTCTGCCCCTGCATCCAGGTGACTGTCTGGTGGATTCAAGTAGGAGCTGGGACTATGGAAGGGGATCCAGGGAATCTGAGAGACCACCCCAAGTCCATACCAGCCCCCTTAGAAGGGCTAAGTACCTGCTAAATTAATAACCATTGCAGTGTATCCCCCTAATAGAATTGTAATCTCCTTGAAAGTAACAACTATTTCACTTTTGTATTTGTATCTCTGATGTTTAACATAGAGCATGGCATATAGTAAGTATTTAATAAGTACTTCTTCATTCCCTCATTCATTCCTTAAAAGAGTTTTTAGTCATTTTTCAATTGTATCCAATTTTTCATTATCCCTTTTGGGGTTTTCTTGTCAGAGATACAGGAGTGGTTTACCATTTCCTCCTCCAACTCATTTTACAGATCAGGGAACTGAGGCAAACAGGGTTAAGTGACTTTCTTTTCTTTTTTCTTTTTTTGCTTTTTGGAGGGGGGAAGGCAGGGCAATTGGGGTTAAGTGACTTGCCCAAGGTCACACGGCTAGTAAGTGTTAGGTATCTGAGGCCAGATTTGAAGTCAGGACCACAAGTCTTCCTGATTCCAGATCTGGCATTCTATCCACTGCACCACCTAGTTGCCCTTAAAAGTGCTTAGATTATGATAAATAAATCTGCCTGTCATAGTTATTTAACATAGAATCATAGCAATTTTGAATTGAAGGAGAGAGATTTCATGAGAGGCTAGCAATGTTAGCTGTTCTAACATTGAATGGGAATTTAGAGCAACTCTCACTATTTACAGTAAGTTCTTTTGAATAATTCGTCGATAAATTCAATTCATCTTTGTGTTCTATTTTTCAATTATCTTTTGTTATAAATTTAATTTCAACATTAAAAAAGTAACATTATGAAGACCAAACTCCATGTAATGGCTTGAAATTGTTTTCCCATATTTCTTCATGTGTGCTTGTGCATTCATGGTATAGCAGAATGAGACCTGACTTTGGAGACAGAAGACTTGCCTTCAAATCTAGGATCTGTTACTTATGACCTGGGCAACTCGCTCATTATTACTGAGCTTCAGTTTCCTCATCTATATAATGTAGGGTTTGGACTAGAGGCCTCTGAGTTTCCTCTGAGCTTGAGAGCTCTGACCTTGTGACAGTTCTACTTGACCATGACCTGCAAAGAAATGGTCTTCTCCACTAGTACTTCTGGTGACTTTGGCTTCTGTGGCAATAGGATATGAGTTATGGCAGGTCCCAGCCAGCTGGAAAGGCTCTGAGGCCTGTCCAGTGATGGACTAAGTGTTTGTCATCTTATTTGATGTAGCAGAGTTTGGAGGTTATCGCCAGAAGTGAATGGTCATTTGGGCCATTGAGACTGGTGAAAGCTGCCTCCTAAGACAGAGGAGCTTCCATCTTTTGCTTAATTCCTATGGTCCTTTAAAGTCTAATCCAAACCCAAACCCCATCTCCTCGATGGAAACTTCTTTTGACTCCCGCTTAGAACTCACTGAACACTTTAGTTGACATTTCTCTAGAGTGCCTGTTGGGCACCGGGTGGGGCAGAGGATAAAGGGCTGACCCTGGAGACTGGAAGATGGACGAGTCACTTAACCTCTTCTCACTTGTAAACTGGGGATAATAATTGCAGCTACTTAACAACATTATTGTGAGGATCAAATGAAATAAGTAAGTGTAACATGCTTTTATAAACCCTAAAGCAGTGTATAAATGAGGAGGAGGAGAAATTAGCTGCAGCCCCACAGGATGCTCTATCACAGGCAGGCTTTGAATTCCAATCTTCCTTAGTTCCTCGTTGGTCCTCTGGTATTCCTTACTGCTTCTCGCTCTATACATATAGGTGCTTAATAAAGATGTATTCAACTGAATCTTATTGAAGGATACTATACACACTTAGCATTTGGGTATTCTGCTCTTTACATTCATTGTTTCATACATACTACTCCTGTTTATCTACTTTTCATTTTTAATAGTGGCTTAGTATCACATACCATACCATAATGTGTCTAGCTCTTTCCCTACAATGGAATACTTTGTTTAGAGTTTTTCATTGTTAGAAATAGCTTATGCTAAGTTCTTTCTTGTACAAATTATTTTGTTCCTTTTTATTTTTAAGAATAACTATTTGGATCTGGCTTCCAAGAAAAAAAAAGTAAACCCATCTTAATCAATGTGAATCCTTGCCATAAACTACTTTCTTGTGCCCAATGGGTATACCTTCTGGTAACATGACCTCAGGTCTCTCTGCTGAGCACTGGATTTCTCTACCATCAGGTTTCTTCCTCTAGCATAACCAAAACAAAGAGGCAGCAATTAGTATCTTCAGACTATGGTAAAATAAACCTCTGGCCCACATGGAAAGCAAAGCTGGTCCTATTGAAAAACAACAAAAGAGGGAAGCTGAGGGGGCACAATGTGCAGGGTGCTACTTAGATGTCAAATCACAGGTTGTAAATAAAAATGAAACATCTGTTCAGGACAGCCTGATCATATGGCTCTTAGAATGTGTGATAAAGGCCAAGGACCTGCTCCCAACAAAAGAACTCAGCGTGTGACTGGCTGGGCCATGAGAATGAAGTAACGCAACCAGATAGCCATGTATATTAACAAATTGTCTATTTTTTCTTCTATTTTTTTTTTCAAATTAAAAAGTGGAAGGAGGCAGAGATTTTTTCCCCTTATTCTGCAAATATGTTTGGAGATGGGAGTAGAAGTCTCTTATAAGACAGTTTCCTATTACAATTAGAGAAAATGGGAATCTAGAGTAAACAGAAGGGTTTGTTGTTTTTTTTTTAACCATCCCCAATTTCTGTAGAGATGTGAATGGATGGATTTTTTATTAAATATATATTACGTGGCAGGCACTGTGCTAAGTGCATTGATACGAACACCAGCAAACAAGGCAGTCTCTGACTTCAGGGAGTTTATATTCTAATGAGGGAAGAAGTCACATAAAGGGGAGACAGAAGGGGAGAGGTCATCTTGTTCAATATCTTCATGTTATAGATGAGAAAACTGAGGAGACTCAGAGGGGTTTTGCAGCCAAGGTGAGGGAACCAGTCAAAGAGTGGGGGTCGGGGGACTCCAAATCCATCATTCTTTTCACACTTACCTTTTCATTCGAAACACAAGCTGAAGATTAAAGATAAAGTATTTCCTTGCTTATCAGGATATTTTTCACCACAACTTTAATTTCACAAGCCAGGGCAACCTTTCTAGTTTGATAGTTCTCAAACTTTTCTTTGCTTATGGCAGATATCAGTTTCTGCTGTTAGAAATCCCAAAATATTACTATAGGAGAGTCCAGCATGCAATGGCAAGCTTATGTTGCATCACATTCTCAGATGACTCTTGTGTGCACATGTCTAAGCTCCATACAAGTCAACAATATAAATTTCCTATAAAACAGTAGTTCTTGTCCTGGGGTCCACAGACCCTCAGAGAGACTGTAGATAGATTTCTGGGGGGGGAAATCTGTGAATAAAAAAAATTTATAACCATATTTCAATATAATCAGGCTCCTTAAGATTCTACCCATTATGGGGAATATTTAATAAACTTTGTTTTACTTTGGCTAAGCAAAGGTTAGAATCGAATTCATTGGGCAGCACCTGGTGTGTTGGTATTTTGGGGTCTCAAGCACCCCTAAACCCCAAACCTCAACACTGGGACCAATGATCCACAGAAAAATCCCCACATAGCCAAAGAATGTATTTTGGAGAGGTTATGACATGCAGTTGTATAGACAATTCATTGAATGTGTCTATCAGTACATAGCTTCCCACTTAGCAAGTCGTGTTTTCTTCCTTGCTTCATTAATTTGCTTATGATGTCACCCTTTATGTCTAAACCTTGTACCCAATATTGTCTTTGAAGCCCTTCTAGCATGGTTGAAGGTGCTGAAAGCTTCATTTTACCAGCAATGCCTCTGAGAACCCAGGGTAAGCATCATACTATAATGAGGCACTGGAGGAGGATTTTTGTATTTTGTATTATGTGAGTAAGAAAATAAATTAAACCTTAAGTAAATAATTTTTTGAGGACTTCAGTTATAATCTATATGATCTTATAGCTCAAAATAATTAATTTGGAATTAAAATTATTACTTTTAGGCTTGCTGCAATGACTTAGTAAAATTAAGTCAGTTCACTATTGAGGGAATTGCTGCTGGCCTTAAAAGAACAGCTTTTGTTACGTTGGACTTCTTTATTTACAGTGTTTATGGAGTGATCAAGAATTAAATGGGCACAGAAAACACTGCTATAAATGATTTTTGTCTCTGAAATATTTGTCTGTGCTCCTACCAAAAAAGTATAATGTCAAGATGAAGACTTTAATGCTGTTAATATTTTATGTAGAATAAAAGGATGCCATCACCTTTACCAGCATTATGATGATATAAAGATAGTCTCCAGAAAATAAACCTAACAAATAGTAAGTGCTTCAGAAACTATTCACTGTTTATTAAACTAAAGAGGAATGATAGCTCTTATTTAGGAATAAAGACCTTTAGATTAATGATGTGCAGATCTCAAAGCATTTGTCTCTGATGACTATGCAAATTTCTATCCCCAAACTCTAAATCTCTTTTATCTAGACATCTTCAGACAAGATATCTTTAGATATAAACATTTTTACCCTTATCAAAGAAATGGAGAGACATATGAAATTCTTTTAACACCCTGAAATGAAACAAAAAATACATTGCTTAAACAACCACCAGGGGATGATAGACAGATTTATTAATAAATTATTAATAAATTTAAACAACATGCATGGGATTACAAAGGAAACTGATTAGGCTGATGCTTTCTTCAGTTTTTACTCTGTGTTAATATAGCTCTAAAGGTGTTCACCCTTTCTTAAGTCAACAATAAATAGCGGACAGGTCCCTTTTGATGCTGATGGAAGGTTTACAGTAAATTTTCTTTTGTTTACTTCTGTTCCTTTTTCCCCCATTTATCTCCCTAGTTCTAGAATGTAAATTGTTCAGCCTAATTAACAATGTGCCATTCCTCTGAGAGAGGATCCACTGCCAATTCAGCAGTAATAATTTTATTACCTTGGAGAGGGAAGGTGTCTAAGACCTTTCAACAACAGCAACATTAGCTTTTTGTTACTGGCATTTAATTGTATTTCTTAGTTCTGAAGGTAGGATTTGCAGAACAGTTTTAAAGAGCAAATAGAATAAGACACTCCTTTTATTCAGGTATAATACAGCCTGTGATGAAAGATAACTCCCCAAAGTCCCTGCTTGGCCAAGAATGCATTTAAGGCTGACATTTAAGTCAGTCTTTGTGGTAGGTGTCTACATGTTAGCTGATGCTTTCCCTCTGAGGAATATACCCAGTAATGGTATAGGTAGGTCAAATGGTACGTAGTTTTAGTGACTTTTTGGATATAGTTCCAGATTGCTTTCCAGAATAGTTGGACACAGTTGTACCAACAGTGCATCAACATGCCTCTTCTTTCTCAGCCCTCTCAACAAATGTCACTTTCCTTTTTTGCTATTTTTTGTTAATCTAATAACAAGCTAGACACAGCTAGGTGGTGCTGATTCCACCAGGTTTGGAGTCGAGAAGACTTCAGTTTGCATGTTTGCAGATACTTACTAGTTATGTGACCTAGACAAATCACTTAACTTTCAGCCCTGTTCCCTCAAATGCAAGATATGGATAATAGAATGACTAGGTGATGCAGTGAATAGGACACTGGCCCTGGAGTCAAGAGGACCTGAGTTCAAATCCGCCCTCAGACGCTTAACAGTTACTAGCTGTATGACCTTGGGCAAGTCACTTAAGCCCAATTGCCCTGCCCTCCCCACTCCAAAAAGCAAAAAAAAAAAAAAAAAAAAGTGGATAATAACAGCACCTACCTCTCACAGTTGTAAGTCTTAAATGAGACATTATTTGTAAAGGGGCTGGCCCACAGCAGACACTTAATAAATACTTGTTTCCTTCCTTTTAATGGGTGTGAGGTAGAATTTGAATTTTTGTTTCTTTTTGTTTTTGAGACCTGGCCCTCCCTGTTGTATCCAGGGGATATTGATGGGAATGCAATGGCCACTCCCAGGTCCAGCTGAATTGCTGAATGGTAGGGGGGCTTTGATCCACTCCATCTCTGACTGTGCTGGTTTGCCCCTCTTTAAGCAGCCGAGCAGCTCCCCACTCTTCGGGTTCACCATACTGTGCTGACACACCTAATAAGCCTAGCCCACTGTAACTCAGAACTCGGGAGAATCTTTTTTTTGCTCTGCCAGCTCCATTTTCTTCAGCAGTCTGGAATAAAGACACGCATCACCACCCGGGCTTTAGCAGTTTTAATTTGCATTTCTCCTACTATTAGTGCGTTGGAGCATTTTTTTCATGGTTGTTGATAGCTTGCACTTACGGGGGTGGGTGACAACTGTCTTTTTAACAGAACTGTTGATGTCCTTTAACCATTTATCTGCTGGGGAAATGACTTTTATTCTTATATATTTTTGAACCATCTCCCTTCTCACCTTGGAAATCAGACTTTTATCAGAAAAAATGTATTACAACTATTTTCCCCACTTAACTGTTAACATTTTAATTCCTACTGTTTTGTTTGTGCCACACAAACCACCTTTTCAACAGCATATAATCAAAACTGGCTATTCTATCTTATCCGATAATCCCTATCTCTTGGTCAAGAACATCCAGTTGGAAGATAATGTTTTCTTCTCCAATTTGTTTATAAGACTTTTTATAGTAACTCATACATTCATCTGAAGATTACTGTGGAACATAGTAGATGTTGGTCTAAACCTAATTTCTAATTGACTTCGTTTTTTGGGGGGGTCAATTAGTCTTTAACCTAGTTGATATTGCTGGGTTTATTAAACACTGAATTACTTCATTTGGTAGCTTTTGGTCTTTTGTACCTAATCTATTCTATTAACTTTTTTGTTTTTAAACTAGTACTACATTGTTTTGATGATACTGCTTTATAATACAGTCCAGGAGCTGGCACTGCTAGGTTCTAATGTTTTGTAGTTGTATTTCTATAACTTCTGTTTCTTGGTAGGGAGAATCCCAGATATTTTACATTCCAGTTATTTTTAATAATTTTTTCATGCTTTTTGTTGGCAATACGCAAATAACAGATGCTTTTTGTGGGTTTATTTTATATCTTGTTAAGTTCTTAGTTGAACCTGGGGGAGGTGGGAATTGGTGGTGGCACGTGCCCTATAATTAAATGTATGTCTAGCAGGTACTTCTCTGGGGTTCTCTGCAATTTATTATATGAATGAGTTACCATAGTTTTTACACTTGTGACCAATCCTAATTTTTCTACTTGTTGCAAGGAAATTCTCACCTAGGCTTCGTGAACCATAACTACTTAAAACTCACAAATCTTCACCTTAGATAAGCCTTGATAAGGAACTTAACTATCTTTACAGGTGTACATCCTGTGTCCCCATCTAAATGGAACTTAAAAGTCTGAGAAAATGTTTCCCCAACAGACTGCTTTGCACAGGAGCTACACTATCCCCTTTCCTTGTCTACGCACTATCTGATGACACTCTTGTACTTACTATCCAATCCAAAGTAGCTTTTAGATTTGTTTCCATCAAAATTCACCCAAGTCACCTTCCACGTGAAGCCTTTCCTTAAATCTTCCAGCTGTCTCCCCCCAAATTAACTTGTATTAAATACACACAGATACATATGGTATGTATACCTATATATGTATATTTATATACACACATGTATGTAAGAATCATGGCAAATTAGTGTCAAAGGTATCCCAGAAGCCACTTAGTCCAACTTCACTTTAGAGAGGACAGACATATAGCCATTCTCTATAGCTCACACAGCTGTCAGCGTTCTCCTGACATAGCCCGGGTAATAATGCTCTTCCTGCATGTTGAAAATAAACAAATTCTCAAATCTGAATACAAGATTTCCTAAGCCTGTCTGCCCCACCCCCCCCGTATTTTAGTTTTGCTGACCAAATCTGTGATTTTACCAGTGTAGGACTCTTCTGATGAGGAATTATCTCTTTCCTCCTACCAATGCAGATGGGCATCTTCTTTGCAATTTAGAGGCTTAAAGAACTGTCTGGGGGCCCTGAGGTTAGGTCACTTGACCAGTCACAAAGCTAGTATGTTTCAGAGCTGGGACTTGAATGCAGATCTGACTGTGAAGATAGCTTTCTACCCACTAGACAACACTGTCTCTTTCTAAACCAACACCTCCCCCTCCTTTTTTTTTTAACAACATACAAGCAGTGGCAATACAGAAAGGGCTTGTGTTGCAAAACTTCATTTGTAAGGCACCTGTTTGAAATTTAAAATTTATTTATCCAAAGAAACAGTATTATAAGTGCTGGTTAAGTTCCCAGGCAAGTCCACAAAAGCACATTTAACCTGTAACATATTTAAAATGTCATATTAAATAGCACTATTTGAATTCAACCTAATGACATTTTTCCCTCTGGAAAAATGTACCCCCACTTTCAACAACAGATACCAGGGACACATCTTCCCCTTGCATCACTTGATCTAGATAGTACTCTAGTCTGCTAGTAACTCCTTAAATATCCAACAAAACAAAATTCCAACCCTGGCCACACCAGGGGGCGAGTCCCACTTTCAATCATCAGTCCTCTGGAATCATGGCTGGCCATCAACACTGATCAGAGTTCTTGTCTTCCAAAGCTGTTTGAATTTACAATGTTGTTACTGTGTAAACTGTTCTGTCTCTGCTCACTTCCCTTTGCAGCAGTTTATTTAAATCCTCCCAGGTTTCTCTGCAACTGTCCCTTCTGTCATTTCTTCCAACACAACAGCGTCCTATTATATTTGTACACCATGATTTGTTTGGCCATTCTCCAATGGAGGGGCACTTCCTTAGTTTACAATTCTTTGCCAACATAAGAAGAGCCGCAATAAATACTTTTTTGTACGGTTTCTCTCACTTTCTTTGTTCTCTTTGGGATATAAGTCTAGAAGTGGTAGTGCTGGGTTAAAGGATATTCACATTTAGTGACTTTTGAGCATAATTCCACATTGCTTTTCAGAATGGCTGGACCAATTCATAGTTCCACCAACAGCATATGAAGGTGTCTTTTCTTGAGGCCCTTTCCAACATTTGAAATTTTCTTTTTTTGTTTGCTGTGCCATTCTTATGGGTGTGAAATGGAATCTCAGAGTTGCTTTAATTTGCATTTCTCTAATTATTAATGATCTGGGAACATCTTTTACATAGCTATTATCTCTATTTTGGATTTCTTCCTTTGAAAAATACTGTGTGTGGGTCATTTGTAACTAAGAATATTTCTAAGTTAGGAGCTATCTAGAAATAGAGAACCCTAATAACATGACTGGAATATAATTAAGTGATGCTGACAGTCACAGTGTTACGGTAATGTTGTCAGCAGTATTCTAGTTATTGCTCTTAGTCCTCAAAATGGTGCTTTGAGGGGACAGCTAGATGGCACAGTGAATAGAGCACCAGCCCTGGAGTCAGGAGGACCCGAGTTCAAATCTGACCTCAGACACTTAACACTTACTAACCGTGAGACCTTGGGCAAGTTGCTTAAATCCAATTACCCTAAAAAAAAAATGGTCCTTTGAAGAAATGACACAAAACTGTTTCACATGCTGCTATGCAACTTGAGGTAAAATAGGAGAGGGGAAAGAGAATGAGCCTTTGTCAATCATATTTCAAGATGGCAAAAACTAAATGTCTTCCCAAATATAAGCTCCAAAAAATCCTTAGCACCTGAAGGTCAACAGGTGAATAGTCCCTCTGGGGACAAAAAACATTCAACATATGGCACCAAAAAAATTTATTGTAAATAATGGTAAATACATTTAATTGTCATCATGAAAAAGGAAATAGAAAATCACACATGTAAAGTATGTGCTTTTTCTTCCAAGGTATGGCTAGTTATCAACAATTTAAATATTTAAATACTCTGAGGATGGACCATTTTCATATAGTTTCATTATCAAATCTTCCCAACTGACACCATTACAATCGACACCAAGCTCTACTTTCAGTTAGTGTATTCCGTCTTTATCAATTCTGTAATGATCTGTAATATCTTGTCATCTAAAGGAAAGACAAATTCATGAGTTTAATTCAATACTGGCTAACTCAACAATATATGTTCAAAAATTATACAGTATTTTAACTTTATAACGTCATTAATAAATTAGCTAGGCTAAGAAATAAATAGCAGTGGTAAAAAAAGTAAAATAAGAGAATAAAGACATTAGTTATGAAATAAAATATAATGTGGACAAAGACTTGCCTGAATCATCAGGGACTCTAAAGTGTTCCACAAAGTTCTAATCTGATTCCTCACTGTACTATGTGACCCTTAAATTTCCTGTCAGTGGGATGGAAGGTCTGATTAGTCTCAGCAAGCTAGAAAGACTTTAAGTATGGATCTGTGTTCATTTGAAGGCCAGTACAGTTAAGTGGGGAGAGGCTCACTATCACAGGTGGCCATGTTGGGCTTTGCGGATCTAAGCTTCTCATCTGTAAAATAGAAATAATGCTGATAATATCTACCTTGCAAGGTTGTTGTGAAGATCAAGAGAGAGAATGTGTACAAAGTTTTACAAAGTTTAGAGTTTACTTTGTAAACTTTAAAACATTATATGAATGCTACATTATTATTAAATTAGATTCTATTAAAATGAATTTTTTGCCCATGACACATCAGAGTACCCGCGCTGATGAAATCACAGAACTGCCAAAGTAAAGCACATACTACATGACACCTTAAAAGAGCAGTCCCACCTGAACCTTGTGCCAGGTCACTCAGTAGCTGTGGCTTTCTGATTTTTGAAAACTGTTAATACAATTTTTATCCATTTTAAAGTATCTAAATGGAGATAATGCTGTGACCCTCCAAGACCAAAAGATGACTGCATCATGCTCTGAATGTAGGTCCAGCTTTCTTCACAACAACACTGTGAGGCAAGCTGTAAAAGGATTTTCTTCCTTTCAGAGGTAAGTACCTGAAGCTCAGAGGTTTAAAGACTTAGGTAAGTGGTAAAGCCAGAACTCTAACTGAGGACTTCAAATTCAGGGTTATCAGGTGTTGGTACTAGAAGGTACCTCAGAGATAATGTGGTTTAACTCTCTTTTTACACACGAGGAAAGTGATGCCCAAAGGAGTGACTAAGGTAATACAGCTAGTTAATGGCAGAACAACTTCTGCTCTAGAAAAAGGAAATGATAAAATCCTTTTCATCCCATTTCAGCATTATCTCATTATTATTATCATTATCAGCATTATCTACCTGGCCTTTGTCGGTATCCTGCCTAAAGCTGACCCTAAATTTAAGTTCCCTTAGCAGATAAGTCTTATAAGATGAAGTATCTTTTAATATTCTGAAGCTGGACCTATGCTCGATTTCCAGCAGCACAAGACAATTAAAGTGGTTTGACTCGCCTGTTCATCTGTGCATCTGAATATCCAATTCAACAAACACTTTGGGCCGTGCACATGTTTAGGTCCTAAGGCCACAAAGACAAAAATGAAACTTTCCTTTCACAGTACCCAACTAATTTGACACTCCCAGGGCTTACACTGCACATCTCTGCTGAAGAACGCTCATTCTGTGTAAACTAAAATTTCATGACTACTTGTGATGATGAGAAAAAGGGATAATTTAGAAAACAAGCTTCAAAGGAAATGATCATTTTAGATAATCATCTCATCACCAAATCTTTACTAGGATATATACTGATACTTCCAAAGTCCCTTTGATTTTGTTAATGTGACTACTTCCTCATCATTACAGTTTAGAGTGAAGGTTCTAAACTCAGGGTCTACCACTTGTTTTAAAAATTTTTTAAATATTTAAATATTAAATAACTGTATTTCAACATAATTAATTTCCTTTGTAATTTAATCTATTTTATTAATTTAAAAAACATTACTCTGAGAAGAGGTCCACAGCTTGTCTAGATTACCAAAAAGGGTCCATGGCACACACAAAAAGGTCAAGAACCTCTGTCTTAAAGAGCTGTTGCAGTCAAAAGAATTCATCACTCTGTGGGCAAATTTGTGATGAGCCTGGGTGAAATGAATTTAGCTAACATAGGCCCTAACACAAAAGACAGCAAGTCACTGATCTATATTCCAAATCTTTCCAAAACATCTTCTGCTGGCATGGCCTTTGAGAATACGGGAGTCATCATAAATGACAATAAGAAATCAGAGGAGGGCTGTGGTATTTAGAATAACAATAAACAATAAAACTGACTAAGCTTTGTCTCATCATCTTTCTTCTCTCAGGTGTCAAAAGTCAAAATGCTGGCAGGAAAAGTGAGGAAAGGAAGGAAGGATCTGGAAGAATCACAAGTGGATAATTAGGCCCCAAAGATGTGGCTATGTGATTAGCAGGGGCAGTATACAATGTAGGAATTTTAATTCAAGTATAGAATAAAAAATTGTCACACTAGAGTGCAGTATGATATGAAAAAATTAAAAATTCTGAAGGAGATTTTTTTCCTGAAGTGTTCTTAATAATATATGAATAATGTGCACACTTTCTTTTACATACATTGAAAATCATACAATTACCTTCAAGGGACATTTTAGGATTTTCAAGTTTTTTTCGAAGAACAGACTCAATGAGTACTCTTAGTTGTTTGAAAATAACTGCAATCTTTACAGGGGCCTGTTGAAAAGAAGAGTGAAAATAGTATAATATAATGAAATCATATAACCAGTATATGTTTAAATTAATTAATTCAACAAGTACATTCATTGTATTTTGCTTTTAAAGTAAAGCATCTATATAAAGAGGAGAGACTATTAGTAAATGACTTCTAATATCTACGCTAAACAATTCTCATCTTCCCTTCCTCCCCTCTCAGAACTTAGGGCAACCATTCAAAACTGATCCCCCAAATAAAAATTCTTCTGGAAAGTGTACCTATACTTCAAAAGGCAGTGAATCTGATTTTTACAACCCGCAAATAACTTCACTTATAAAATGTTTGTCTTATTCTCTTATCACAGACACCTAATGGAAAAGGAAGCCTGTTTCCTTCAGCACTTTTTAGCCATTGTCAGGGTTATACTAAATGATAATAAAATTATGAAGACAGAGTCTCAAGAGTACATACTAAAAAAGGGCATTTTTGGCACCTCCTTTTATAGACTGACATGGTGGTCTATATCTGATCACAAAATATCAAATTTTATTTTTATGTTCTTATTTTTTGAGGCAATTGGGTTTAAGTGACTTGCCCAAGGTCACAATAGCTAGCTAGCATGCATCTAATCTAAGGCAGAATTTGAACTCAGGTCCTCCTGACTCCAGGGCTAGTAGTAGCCTGTCTACTGCACCATCTAGCTCGGCCCCATCATAAAATGTAAAAGTTATAAAACAACAACAAAAAACCAAGGGGGCAATGTCATCTGATCAATCTTCATTCCATTTCCAGTTCATGTGATGAAAAACACAAGCAAAAAAAGGGAGGAGTCTAAAGAGAGCTAGTGCAAACATGTTATTTTCATCAATGCGATTACATACATTTGGCTTCTTGTTTTCAGTTATTTTAAGACAAGTCCTGTTGTAGCTCAAAGAACTATTAGGATTCTTTGGTTGAACTGAAATCATATTGTACAAAATATAATTAAAAATAAATCAATCAACAAGCATTTTTTAAGCATCCATTATGTAAAAGGTGCTGGAAACAGACAAAATGAAGCAGTACCTGTCCTCAAGGAGCTGACAGTTTACTGAGGGAGACAATATGTGCCTATATACAACTGTATGAAAAATACAAAATAAATACTGGGAAATTCTGGAGATGAGGGAGGTGGTTTGGTGGGAGTGGGAAAGGTGTGCTGTGAAAGGTTTCAGGTCTAAGAGAGCTCTTAAGTTGCATGTTGATACAGACTTAGTATTCTAAGGGGCAGAGGGGAGGAGAGAGTACATTCCAGGCATGGAGAGAAGCCAATGCAAACGCACAGATGTAGAAGGGGGAATGCCACATCTGAGAAATGATAAGCATAGCTGTGCTGGACTGTAGACTTTTGGATGGGGAGTGACCAAAAGATGAAAAAATAGAATGAGAACAGGTTGGGAAGGGCTTTAAATGCCTAACAGAAGAATTCACACTTGACCCTACAACAGCCACAGGAAATTTTACTGAGTTTACTCAGTAGGGGAGTGAAACACTCGGATCCATGTGGAGGATGAAAAGGAGGAGGAAAGGCAGGGAGATCAGTGAGGAGGCCACTGCAAAGATCCGGCCATGAGATAAGGGTATCAACTGGGGTGGGGGCTGGGTGAAGAGCAGGAAAGGAAAGAACGTGAGAGACATCGTCGAGCTAAAAGCTAAAAAGCTCTGGTAACTGCTGGTTCTGTGGGCTGTGAGGATAACATGAAGGTTACAAATCTCGGAGCCTGGGTGAAAAATAGTGTTCATGACAGAAATACGGGAGCTCAGAAGAGAGATGTGTGGCAAGAGGGGACAAATAAGAAATTTTGCTTTAGACACACTAAATTTAAGATGTCAACAGAATACATAGTTTGAAATATCCAAAAGACAGGTATAGATGTGGGATGTGAACTTAAGCAAGTACTAGATATGAGTCTTGTCTACACAGAGGTGGTGACTGACCCTTGGGAACTGAAGCAGTGACCAGGAGAGAGAAGGTAGGAAGAAGGGGGCTCAGGGCAGAGTCCTCAGCTGCACCTGGTATAGGGAGATGGCCTGACAGAACTGAGGGGCCAAGAGATTGGAGGCCACATGTGGAGGAAGAACAGGGTTTGGCACTGCAAGGTAGAAGACAAGGCAGAAAGTTTGTGATCAGAAAATGGAACTCATGAAAACAGAGGTGGTGCAACTGTGAGTAATGGCAAAATGGAGGGCATCAGCATCTCTGTTGATGGATCAGGAAGGGTGGAGGACGAGGGCAAGTTTATGACTTGGGAAACTAAGGTGTCTGAGGGGCATCATTACATATGCAGAAGCTCTCCAGTGTAAGTGCAGGAAGTGGAGATGAGAGAAAGATTGTCAGGGAGTGACCTAGAGGTCTGCAGACAACAACTACCAGAATTTTAATTGGACGGTAGATATGGATGATGTGAGCCTCAAAAGCTAAGAGGTTACTGAAGACAGGAATGGCAATAGGGGGTGAGGAGCATTGTAGTTCTCCCACCTTGACCAGTGAGTTAAGGGGAAGGCATAAAAAGTGCAGCCAGTGCTGGACCTGCCATTTTACCACTACAGACAGCTGATATATGTCACTTAACATAAGAAGCTAGTACTACAAAATCATAGTGTCAGACAAAACAATGTTATGAGAACCTGAGGGATGGTTAGACCCACAGCGGGACCACAGCCAGCATTCCTGCTGACTGACTTTTCAAGTCTGTGGTAGGGTTTTGCTAGAATGTATTAATGACAAGTGGCACAGCTGTGTGGTATAGTGGGAGCAGCACTACGTGCAGAACTGGGTGAAAGGGACTCCAAGTCTGGCTCAAACTCACTCTCTTTGTGACCCTGGCCAGTCACATGACTGCTATACACGAAAGGTTTGGGTCGGTCGGACAACGTCTGTCCCTTCTGGTTCTAAATTCTGTGACTAACTTACTGCAAAATGATGTAGGCCAGGGAACACTATGTGAAATATGCCTGTGATGCAATTTTCAAATGTAGCAAAGGCTACTTTAAAAGATTTAAAACTCTTTAAATAAAATATAAAATACAGCGCTGTTCACATAGCTTAACTACACTGGGAGAAGAACTTCTATTTTAAACACATTTATGATATGTAAAAGTTACCTCAAGGGTAGCAAAAGCCAAAAATTTCCATGCTACTAAAATTTTTAAAAAGTATTCACATTAGTTTGTGTACCTGAAAGTAAATCCAGCCATCCACAGAGAGAAGACGCTCCCGATGCTGCACCTCTATGTCACCACCAAAAAGCAGAACTGGAAAGGGGCTGATGAGAGTGGTTTCTCTCAAATATACCTTGGCGTACCTTACCTAAAAACACACAATGAAAACATCTCACTGGTCTAGTATTTTAAAAAGCAGAAACTAAAAATCTTTCATTCTTAGAAGACTCCTCTCTATAACATGCCAACTAGCCTTTGAATGTACAAAGGCAAATGTCTGCACAAGCACTGTCTGCCTGTTCTCTTTTCCATCCTTGATTTAATTATTAGCTTTCAAGTAATAATGACAGAAAATTCTAACCTCTCATTAAGAGCGTTTTAAACACAAATCTCACATCTTAGTCCTCTACTTCTCTTGAAATACGGAATTTACCGCAAGACAATATTGTAAAGAAAATCCAAATGAGATTAAACGACTCCATGATAACTAACATGTGAACTCAAACTGTAAGGAGAATTCAGAATTTCTGGTTTCCAAACTTCCCCCATTATTCTCCAGAAAATAATCTGTGCTTAAGCATTTAAATGTGGTGATTTCTGGGTGCCGTATAGCAGATATTCTCACTGTTATTTTAAAGGTCAAGAAACTAGCATGAAAGATTTCTTTAGTACGGGAAGAAAGATTCTGTTGTACTGTGACACGTCTCCTTTACCTCTCAGATTGCCTAAAAAAATACATATCTATGGAATAGAAAACTTCAAAATACCGTATCAATGAAAACAGTAACTAGAACAATTAAAATAGCTACTTAGAAAAAAAAAAACAACTATTGGGGCAGCTAGGTGGTGCAATGACTATAGCACCGGCCCTGGAGTCAGGAGGACCTGAGTTCAAATCCAGCCTCAGACTCTTAACACTAGCCGTGTGACCTTGAGCAAGTCATTTAACCTCAATTGCCCTGCCTTCTCCCATTAAAAAAAAAGAGAAAAAACAACTATAAATGAAAAAGTTAATGGCAGTTCTACTTAAAATGAAACAAATAATTCTGTTAAAATAGTACATTGAACTTCAAAGTTTGTCAGATCACAATAACATAGCGTGGCACAAGCATCTGCGATCTTGAGTTGAGGCCAAACAAATATGGAATGCTTTAGTATATATCAATGATTTGCTGCCTGGGAATCTCATTATCTAAAACCTACTTTTTCTTTTATTAGTCAGAATACCTCTCTGGGTCAGTCCAAGAGCATTCAGAGAACTGATACATTTATTAAAAAAATGTCTATTTTTCCATTAACTCTCATTACAACCAAGCAAGAAAGGCTAATAATTTAAAATGCAACTTCCCTATTTCTAAATAAAAACCAAAAGCCTTTTTTGTTTTACAATAATAATTATTTCATTCTATTTCAGATACAAATGAATATGAATGGCTCAAATCAAGAGCAGGTAGTTGAGGTTTTGTTCAGCTCTTTCAGTCCTATCTGACCCTGTGATGCCGTGTGGGGTTTTCATGGCAAAGGTGCTGCAGTGGTTCTGTTGTATCCTTCTCCAGCTCATTTTCCAGATGAGGAAAACAAGGCAAACAGTGACTTGCTCAGGGTCACACAGCTGGTAAGTGTCTGAGGCCAGCGTTGAACCCGGGAAGATGCGTCCTCCTGACTCCATGCACTGTGCCACCTAGCTACCCAATTTCAGATACTAATGCTTAAAAAAACCCAGACCCCCAAACCTTTACTTTATTGCTATTTCTTGCTTTTGTACCACCTTCATTTCTGAACATATTCCTTCCCCTCCCCTTCCCTGTGGGCCCCCCCCCACCAGCCCTTGTAACAAACACTTGAAAAATAGAGGGGAAAAAAGCAATTTGGAAAAGTCAATCAACAGGTCAAGTGTCTGACAGAACATGCAATAGTAATAGGAATATTTTCTTTGTAATGGAACTTGGCTTCCAAATGTAAAGACCAGCTTACCTTCTCCTGGTATAACAGCCATCCATAAACTTGCAGGTCTCTGTTCACAGAAGATGGGTGAACCTGGGCTTTGCCTTGGGCTGTGTCTACAATGCAAGCCAATTTCTCTGTGATATCTATTGATGTCGTGTACATAATCTTCCCCACACTGTCATAGAGCCCTGCAGTCAGAACAGCTTTAAGAAGGGCTATTTCCTGCAGAGAGAGGGTCTGGGTGGCTCTGTTTGCATCCCAGCCATTAGACGTTGTAAAAGATGCAAATCCTGCTGCCTTGACTAGCTTTATTAATTCCTGCTTTACATCCTGCAATTAGTTTACAATAAAAACAGAACAAAATTATAATCTCATATTACGCTTGAACTACTTATTAAACAAGGGAAATGCTGATTTATACTGGAGTTATCTCATTTTTTAAAAAATCCTCCATTTGACTGAACCCTTGCTAAGCCAGGGGGTGATTTACTACTGGCAACTTAAGAATTAAAACGAGTCACCCTAATTTCCCCAAGAAAATAAGTATTTCTGTAAAACAAACATTTCTACAATATAAACAATAAAAATAAACACAGACGATTATTTCCATTTACTATATTCTACCTGAGCGATTTAACTGTCCCCTTAAAAATTTGAAGAAAAGAGGGACTGAGTGGGAAAAAGGGTAAGGGAGGAATTATGTAAATATCTGAGGCCTTTTCAGTCAACAAGCATTTATTAAGTGCTCACTATGTGCTAAATGCTGGGGATACAAAGAAAGCAAAACCATGGTCCCAACGCTCCAGAAACTCACATTCTAATGGGGGAATCAACATGCAGATAACCACTTATGCACAAGATAGATGTGGCGATAATGACGGTAAACTTACAGAAAAGGTAATGGGGGGTTGGGTGGGGGGAATCCTTTCAAAAAGTGGGATTTGAGAACATTCCAGGCATGGGCAGTGAAAAGGCACGGGAGCGAGAGTGGTGTACATGAGGATTAGAAAGCAGGCCAGGGCTACCGGATCATATAGTATGTGGTGGGAATTAATGTGTATAAGATGAAGGAAATGTAGGAAGGGGCCAGGTTGTGAAGGCTTTAAATGTCAAAGAACATTCCTATTTGCTTTTGGAAGGAATAGGCAACTGCCAGAATGTGCTGAGGGGAATGCCATGATCAGACCTGTGCTTTAGGAAGATCACTGTGGCAGCTGGGGCGAGGGGAGCTCGAGGACAGGAGACTAAGTGGAAGGCTATCACCATTTTGAGCAGCAAGGGGGCTAGGGCCTGCCTGAAGAGGGGGATGGCCATGTGAACAGAGGAAGAGTGAGTACAAGAGAGGTGAGGTGAAGGGAGAAACAACAATACTGGACAACAAACTGCACTGTGAAGAACTAAGGACGATACCAAAGTTGAGAGCCCAGTTTACGGGAGGAATGGTGGTATTCTCAACCATAAAAACTGGGAAGAGAGGAAGGTTTTGGGGGGGTGAGAAGAAGGAAAACTTTTGTTTGCAATGTCAGATTGGAAATCAGAAGAGAAAAATGAAGCTGTCGAGGCCTAAATGCAGTTTAAAGATTTACTAGTTTATACTGTGCTGTAAGATATGATGAACAGGTGGCCTTCAGAAAAACCTGGAAAGACTTCCATGAACGGATACTGAGTTAAATGAGAAGAACCAGAACATTGTATACAGCAACAGCCACAGTGTGCAATGACGGACTTTGATAGACTTAGCCCTTCTCAGCATTGCAAGGTCCTAAAACAATTCCAAAGGACTCATGATGGAAAATGCCAGCCACATCCAGAGACAGAACTATGGAGTGTGAATGCAGAGCGAAGCAGACCGTTTTCTGGGGTCTTTTTTTTTTGTTTTTTTTTCCTTTCTTGTGGTTCTTCCTATTCATTCTGGTTCTTCTAACATGACTAAAGTATGTAAGTATGTTTAATGGGAATGTATGTGTACAGCCTATATTGGATTGCATACTGTCTTGGGAAGGGAGGAGGGAGAAAATTTAAAACTAATGGAAGCGAATGTTGAGATCTAAAAATAAATAAACTTAAATTTTTTTTCTTTACTAGTTTAAGCCTTAAGATAGTAAAGCTTAAAACTCCCTAAAGCTTTGGGGACACTCTCTATCTAGATCTGGGGACCATTTGTACAGAGATGACAATTGAATCTCATCTGCCACCACCAACCCTTCATGAAAATTGCTAGTTGCGAAGAAAAAGAAAATAAAGAATTATAAACCTTTACAATATATTTTCAAATAACTAAAGATTACTAAATATTACTAAATGTTGCAGTCTGTCTTACCTCTAGAGTCAACAGTGCTGTTCTATTAAGAAAGTTCCTTCTGCAGTACGCCATTTCAGACCGATAACCCCCTTCCTGTTGAGCCTTTTTCCATCTAGAGAAATATTATCAGAGTTTAAGAGGTACCAACAATTAGGCAGCTCTTTAAGATCAATTAAATCTTATTTTAAAAAGAGACTCAAAATTTGTTATTACTGGCCAAGAGGCAAAGTTGATCACTAAAAAGTAGATAATTTTTTACACAAATAAAATCTTACTGGATTTACACTAAATTACTGAATCCTTTTTTAAAAATAAGAAAACATCTGCTCCATTTTTGCCTCTGAACTTCCCTTTTACTTCCCAGGGTATCACCAGCATGTCCTTCTGGTCACCCAGGTTCTTGATCTCAGTGCCGTCCCTGACTCCTCACATGCTCTCTCACTTTGCATAGCTAAAAAGTTGCCAAATTTTGTCACTTTTGCTTCTATGACATCACTTGCATTTGTCCCCTTCTCTCAACTCATGTGGCCATTGTCTTTGTGGAGGCCCATACTGTCTCTCGCCTGCACTACTACAACCCCTTCTCCCTGGTCTCTGCTCCAGCCTCACCAGTTACAATCCATTCTCCACAGGGATGTTCCTAAAACACAGGTATAAGTCCTAGCCCATAAAACCCAGGTGTCTTCCTATAAACTCTCAAGGTAAACATAAACCCCCAGGTGGGGCACTGCAAGCCCTCCACAGTCTAACTCCTCCTCACCTTTCTCGCATTACTTCACACCACCCCGTTCTATACCCCAGGTCCAGTGAACCGGACCCTCTCTCACTGCTGCAGCCCCTGCTCTTTTGTATGGGCTCTCCCACTCCTGGAAGGTTCTCCTTCCTTACCTCTGCCCCCCAGAACCTTAAGTTGCCTTCCTATAACCTCACCTTACACTGATTTTGGATTTATTTCTATGTGTCCATGTTGTCTCCTTAGACAGTATATGTGCTCTTTGAAAGCAGGGGGTGTTTCACTTTTGTCTTTGTGTTTCCAGTGCTTTGAAGAAGTTCCTCAAACACAGCACATGCTTACTAATAAATGCTTATTGACAGATTGATTCTGCTTCAAATTTTTGGAAGAGATACAAAGATACTAATTCCTAAAACATCCTGCTATTTATAATAAAAACAAATGAAGTGGAAATGTTGATGTGATTCTGTAATGAGTATCAAGAGGTTATCACTGAAATGCAACCTCAAGTGCCTACCTAGACTGATATCACTTCCAAAGCTTAATAAATAATAGGTAAATAATTATTGTTTACCCTAGATATGCACTATAGATGGTCAGGTGGTCTGAATTTGCCAGAGCCAAAGCCGATTTTGCAAGATCTGCTTCATCTTTTCTGCCAATTGGTGTGGTAAAGGGAGACTTCTCTGTCATAACTGCAGCTAATGTGGCCTAAAAATAAAAGTCAAAAGTTATTTTATGATCAAAGAAGCACAAAGACAATATTAAGATAAAAAATATAAAGTATACATTGTTCATTTCAATAAAGACTAAAGTACACATTTAAAATTGTCAGAAAAGGCAGCCAACTTGTGAAAAAATGTAAGTAATCACTATGTACTACCTTATGAAACATTTTATTTCAGATTCTTTAATATTATCCTTGTAATACTTCCACATGATAAGGAGAGTTATCTGATTATCTTCAGCATCAGACAAGAAACAGCACAGAAGACAGTAAGGGACTGACATAATTCTATAAAGGCAGGGGGAAAGATAGAACTATAATCTTGATTTCTGCATCAGAGGCAGCAGGGAAAGGGGAAAGAAATGACTTGCAGTCAAAACTTGGGTTTAAGTCTATGTTTTGACATTTATTTCCTTATTTCTCAAACCTGTCTGACTAAAGTTAAGTTGGGTTAAGCATTCTGAACTTCTTGATAACTTCATTTAAAAATTATCCTACCTGGCCTTAGAGAGCTGTCCTGAGGAAAGCACATTATCAGCCAGAATATATTATAGAACTGTGCATGATCAATAATGATTCCAATCTAGTGCTCTTTCTACTACCCCCAACATTCTATTGACAAACCATGTGGCCAAAGTGGATTTACTTAGGAATTTTCAATAACGAATCCTTTAAACTACAACTTTAAACAGCATAACTGCTTTTCTTGGGATCTGAAAATAAAAGGGGCTAGTTTTTTTTTATTTAGCAGAATTTCTGTGGGAATATTCTAATTCTAAAGAAAAGTGAGTAAGTTGTGCTCTCTCTGCCCTGACTATGTTCTGTTCTGGTCTGTGAGGGTAAAGAGTGAGTCTAAGAGCTCATGTGACTAAGGGTCCTGTTGGCCGTGCAACTAATGCTGCTATGTATTTATCCTCTCCACAAGCTTTCTCATGCTGCTTCTGAAATGAAACAAGAAAGTTCAACTGCTAGTGCCCACTGCCTCGAGAAAAACCAGGTATGGGGTAGAAGAGGCAGCTTTCCCCACTATTATTCTTAGGTGAGAAGAATTAACCTGGGCCATTGGCCAAGAGTACTATAAAAATACACAAATTTTTTCAGGTTGGCTCTCTTGGGTATACCCAAGAGTCTAGAAATCCCACCCCTCCCATACTGCAGACCTCTATGTCATATAAGTATGTGTAGATTAATGGTAAATATTTCAAGGATGCGTCATTTTGTTGGCATAGATATATGCTCTACCAATGCAAAGCAAAAACCTTCAACTACTTGCTCCTAAAAGAATGGAAAAATGGGAAGAAGAAAACACTGGTAGGGGCAGAGAAAGAGAGGAAAAGAAGATTAGGGAAAATTATCTCTCCTAATTGGGGTATACAAGTAGATGTCTATATAAAAAAAAAGGAAAGGGAGAACTTGAACCTTACTCTCAAGTCAAAAGAGGAAGAATATACTCAGCTGGCTATTCTGTACTCAACAAGGAAATACAAGAGAGAAAGGGTCTGAGAAAGGAAGAATTATAGGGAGGGTAGATGAAGGAAGAGATTAGTTCTAAACAAAAGAAACTCCAACCAAGGATGTACATGAATATTTATAGCTTTTTTTTTGAGATGGTAAAGAATAGGAATTTGAAGGGAGCCCACCAACTGGGGAACAGCTTTGTGATATATAAATGTGAGAGAATACTATTGTGCTTTAAGAAATGATGCCTTCAGAGAAACCATGAACTCATGTAGAGCAAACAGAACCAGGAGAACAATTTATATGACAACAATGACAAAAGATGTAGGAACCATGATCAATACAATGACTAAATGTAATTCTAGAGGACAAATGCTACTCACCTCCTGATAGAGATGAAAGCTTTAGAATACAGAATCTAACACCTACACAAACCTATATATATATTTCTTTTGGATATAACTAATGAGGAAAATTGTTTTGCTTGATATCAGGGGAAGGGGCTGGAGGGAGAGATGGTGGATTTTTGCTGAGAACAAAAATAAAATTTATTTGAAAACCCCCCACTATTATGGGGATGATCTAGTGATGATGCCCTCTGACCTTAGCTAGGCTGGTTCTAGGCTAAAAGACAGACGGCTCTTGACTGGCATACTCAAAGTCTTTCTAGTCTATTAGGACTATGGTAGAACTCTGGCCTTTGAAGGTCCACAGTGAGGATCTCCTTCCCACAAGGAGGCATTGGAGTGGGATTTCAATGGAATGTTAAAACTTTCATCCCAGCATTATGATCCTAAGTTTACAAAATGGTGATCCAGGCATTTGCTTAGCTAAAATTTTTAAATCATTAATTCATTAAAAATGTCAATAATTAATGCCAATTCTCCAGTCAAAATGACACTTAAGGTAACGATGTAGCATTCTTAGCTTACCACAGGATCTAAGCAGCCAAAGATAGCACCAAAAATGAGCATCTTTCCAATCTTGACATTCACTGGTAATGCTGCAAGATGCTGGCCCAGCGGAGTTAATTTAGGTTCACTGAGTTCACAGGCTCCAATCTTTCGGAGTAAATTCATTGCATTGCTGATTACTTGAGGTTGAGGGGGATCTAAAGCTTTGGACAGGAAATCTTCAGGAGAACCAAGACTGCATTTCTGTAGATAGGAGAGAATAAGAACGACTGACATTTATATGTCATTTTATATACATTGTCTCATTTGATGCTCATAATAACCCTCTGAGATAAGTATTATTGGGGCAGCTAGGTGGCGCAGCAAATAGAGCACTGGCCCTGGAATCAGGAGAACCCGAATTCAAATCCAGCCTCAGACACTTAACATTAGCTGTGTGACTTTGGGCAAGTCACTTAACTCCCCCCCCAACCCAAGAGATAGGTATTATCATTCCCAATTTATAGATAAGAAATTTCTTCAAGTGACTTGCCCACTGCCACATTGTTAATTTATATGTCAGGGTAGAATCAAACTCAAATCTCTCTGACTCCAAGCACAGAACTCTCCCCACTATAACTACATTAACTTCTTTTTTCCTAGGAGTTTAGAGAAAATATTGCCACAAGTCATCCTACAATTCACTATTAAATGTTTAGAAATTAAAGAAACAGACGACAAAGATAGGAAATAGGTCACGCTATTTCTTCTCTTAAAATCTGTAGGGCAACATTCAATGCTTATGTTTTCTTTATTTTCCCCCACTCTTTTAATTCTGATAGATCCAGAAACCTTCCTATGAAGGAGCTGAGGCTATCCTTTAACAGAATGAGCCCAAGAGATGCTTGTTCATCTCTCAGAAGAAAGGTACTGGATCACAGACTGAGAATAAAACATCTAGAAATCTAGAAAAATTACAATTAAAAGATTTTTAGGGGCAGCTAGGTGGTGAAATGGATAGTGCACTGGCCCTGAAGTCAGGAGGACCTGAGTTCAAATCTGACCTCTGACCAGACACTTGACACTTACTAGCTGTGTGACCCTGGGGAAGTCACTTAACCCCAACTGCCTCACTTTAAAAAAAAAAAAGGAAAGAAAAAAAAGATCTTTGGACTTTCAAGGAAGGAGGTAGTCCACAAATAATTAAATTTAAGTTCCCTAGTGATTACCATAATATGAAGGCATAACTCTTCCAAAGGTACACGCAAGATTTCTGGAACTGAATAGTCCATAAAACCTTCGAATCTAAAAAAGATACGTTAATGTTAGGTATTTCATATAATATTAGGGACAAAAAACATTTTTTCCTAAATTCACCTTATCTTTCTGGCTATGTTAAATCATACCTTTCCCTTGTATAAAGTCTGAAGCAAAATCCATCTCGAACCCGCCCAGCTCTTCCTTGGCGTTGCAGAGCACTAGCTTTACTGACAAACGTTTCCACCAGTGAACTCATCTGACTGCTTTCATGGTATCTGAAAAAAAATGGTTTCAAGTAGATAATGGGGTATTTTAGTTTAAAAAACTGTTCCTTAGGGGTAGCTAGGTGGCAAAGTCAATAGAGAATGGGCTCTGGAGTTAGGAGGACCTGAGTTCAAATCTAGCCTCAGATGCTTAACACTAGCCATGTGACCTTAGGCAAGTCACTTAATCCCAATTGCCCTACCTTCCCCCTCCAAAAAGCAAAAAAAAATTTTTTTCTTAAATATAAATAAGAGTTGATCACTAAAAGTAATCAACATTTATAGAAAAATTAAAGAGGTCTCATTAAATTTACCTCCCTAATTACAATTAAACTCTGAAAACATCCAGTCTCAAAAAACTATTTGGAAGGTACAACTTAAGAAGCCATTTTGCAGTAACTGTCATTAACACAGTGCAAATTCTATAGCCTAAAGTTGGGGTGCTACTGATACAGCCTTCATTCCACCCAGAGATGCCAGCCCAGCTCAGACCTGGGGCCCAATCTTTGTCCTTTATGTCAATCATTTTGCATAATATTTTATACAACTATGTAGTTCTTCATACAGACCACAGTGATTTAGGAATTTTATCTAAATAAAGCAAACTAAAACAAATCTTGTCCATGGATGGACAAAGTATGGTTTGCTTTTTTAGTGGTACAAAACAACTAGAGAAGTGTGAAGTGTGGAGGAAAGCATCTGACTAGATCTAGAATATAACTATCCCTGGGCTACTTCTTTACAGGCTAGAGCAGCAGGGAAACTCAAGGGACAGTGATTTTGAACTTGCACAAGCTGGGCTAAAAGTTTTTAAAATCAAGACTTTTTGTACTTTTTTTTCTTTTTCCTTCAGAGTTGAAGCAATTAATATGGTGTCAAGCTAATAAATACTTTGGGTTATGTATGGGTTTGTTTAAGATTTTTTTGAGAGAGTATCTAAATTTATGAGAGCTGTCATCTCTAGGTTTTTTTTAAATCATGAACTTGTCAAACATTAACATTTCCCTATATGAAGAAAAGAAAGAGGACTGGGTATATAAAACTGAATTTTTAAAATTATGTACAGTTAAAAAATAAACTTTTCTCTGCTGTCTTTTGAACTCCCAACTACAATTATGTTTTAAAAACTTACTTATTTTCTTTTGTCCTCCCAGTATCAATTACAAACACAACATCTGGAATGGTGATGCCTGTCTCTGCAATATTTGTTGCTAAAACAATCTGGAAATAAAAAACCCCCACAACATTAGATATTAACACTGTGCAAAAAAAACGATATACTTTAACAGATTTGAGATCTTAACAGATGTGGATAATCCCTAAGTGGGACATGAGGACACAAGTACTTATCCTGTGAAATTCTTGCCCCTGTTCACCCAAAGACCCTAACAAGGGGCAGGATCCTTGTAAGTATAGAAGTATTCCTGCATATGATGCTAACGTCTAGAATTTTAAACTTCAAGACTACTGGTAAGTTATATTGAAATTACTTAGGAAAAGACCTGGCATACTTATTCATGAAGACCTGGCACTTACATGCTTTTCATGATAAGGAACAGAGAAGCTTGGAATCCATTAATGAAATGTTCTAAAGCAAAACTCATTTAAATTTTGTATAGTGAATCTTACCTTTCTGATTCCTGGAGGTGGAATTGTGAATGCTGCTGCTTGATCTTGGGTTGAAAGAATAGAATGCAATGCTATCAATTTATATCTGAAAAGTTAAAATTACAAGGCTGTTAGTACTACCATGCCTGAAACAGAATTTTAAAAAATGACTAAACCAAAAAAACCAAAACAAACAAACAAAAAAAACCACGACTAAATCTGCTTACAAAAAAAAATATATCAAAGAACCTCACGGTTGGAAGGCCCTCAGAGATCTTCTATTTCATCACTCCCCATAGTTCCCATTCAGGCTTTGATCAAGACTTTTAGTGATGTTGGTTACACCTCCAGAGGTAGTGGGCAGTCAGTCTCCTGATCTTTTTCTTTTTATGTCAAACCTAAATCTTTTGTACCTTTCACTCCAAACCTCTTGTTCTGCCTGCACATAATCCCTCTTTCCCATGACAGTCCTTTCAAAGGCTAAAAGATCTCTATCAACAGCAGGCAATTTTTAGTATAAACAGATTAAGAGGTGCAAATAATGGATCTGAAAAGAAAATTAAAATGATGTTTTATAGTCTTAAGAGAAAGCTGTTGATTTTTAATTTTTCAGTCTTTCCACCATAAAAGGAACTGCTAACAGCAATAGGATGAGCCATGGAAGCTTCCTTTAAAAAAGGGTTTAAATGAATCATGAATGTGAAAGACATTTTTGAAGGCATTTGTCTCAAAAATGTAAGACGCTAAACTGTGAAAATAAACTTTGTTAAGGTTTGAAATGCTCTGTAGATGCAACGTAAACAAATTAAATCCATTCCTGATTAAACATTGTCTTAAGCTGCCATCTCAGCAGGGCTCTCGGTGTCCAGCACCACTGCCCGTACAGGTCACCTTTATGCAGTTGAGCAGGACTTCCTCTGGATCTTCAGGTACTAAGAAATAATGGAACCCCAGGAAAGTCTGGGAATCCTATGCACAAGGTAGATCCACAATTTTAAAAGAGCTAGGTAAAAATATTGTTTAAAATATTCACTATTTAATATCGATACTTGAGAACTGACAAGAGATAAAAATTCTTAAAAACGCTGGAGTAGAACTGAAATTTAACTCAGAATAAACTTCTAAAAACCAGATTCATAACTGAAAACTCCATATTCCAAAAAGAATTATCCATTCTAAAAACCCTTAAGAGTAAAAACATTTTACATTACCTTTCTTTAGAATAAAATCTCCTGTCACTGGATAGGAGGTCATACAACTGTTGAATATGAGCAAGTCCAGGTAAAAAAATCAATACTGCTCCTTCTATATTCCTGAACTGGGGGCTTCTATCTGTTTCATATTACACAAAGAAACAGCAATCAAAAACAAGAAATGAGTAAACCTCCAAGTAGACATCCCTTCATCAACTGTTAAGAAAATACAGTCAACTAAAATAATATTATGTACCCAAGAGAGTCTGAGAAATTAAAAATATACCTAGGAATGAGAGCAGCTCCAAAATGAGATCCAAGTTGATTTTATGGGGATTCATATAGAGCACAGCATGCTGAGTTCGGTTGCTGTATTTCTGGTAATAAGGATTTATATCAACACAAGCACCAGTCTGTACTGGTATGTATTCCTAAAAAAGGGCACACACAACCAGAGTTATTTGAAAATATGAATTGTTTGCCATTTTTTCTCCAGTTCAAACTGAACTAGATATTCTAAATTATCACAACATATAAAGCTATATCTAAAAAAATCCATTTAAAATATAGTGCTTTAGAGTAGTTTATAGAATACTTTCCTCAATAACAATCCTATGAGGTCTAAGTACACTCACATTTATTTTATAACTGAGATTATATGCCAAAGGTCAAAAGGGTAGTAAATGGTATAGTTAAGTCTCATTTATTTCATACATTCAAGCTTTGTTAAACTGACCAGGTCTTTTGATGAAACGTTTACTGCTCATATCCAACATTCCACTTTCCTTCCCCAAGACTATAGATCTCATATAGCACTTAGAAGGATTCTCTAATTTAGAAATGGGAAAGTCTTTGTTTTGGTTTTTTTTTTGCTTTTTGGAAGGGCAATTAGGGTTAAGTGACTTGCCCAAGGTCACACAGCTAGTAAGCGTTAAGTGTCTGAGGCCACATTTGAACTCAGTTCCTCCTGACTCCAGGGCTGGTGTTTTATTCACTGAGCCACTTAGCCGCCCCAATGAGAAACTCTTAATTCAGTTTAATCTATTTCTCAGCAAGTAGAAAATCCCATGAATTATCTTAGGGTAAATGAAAAATACTTAGACCATGAAGTCTTTAACAATTTACTTCCCTTCTTCTCAGAACCTTTTCTAGCTCTTTAAAATTTGATCAAATAAGAAAACACTTATAATTTGAAAACTTCTGTAGTTTTCAACCTCAGAAGTTTGGAGAAAAGATTTGATCCTATGCCCATTTAATTTTGTTATGCAACTCTTGTACTTTATTTAAAGGTCTTTCAAAGTAGCACATGATCTGGCTACTAAATTGAAGATTTGCACTGAGGAGTGGCAGAAATGGTACCATGGGCAGGAAGAATTTTATGTATTAACTAGTTATAATATAAAACTGAAGTTTGTTTTTTTCCAAATTATCAAATAAATGTCATATTCCATATACATAATTTTCATCCATTTCCACGTTACTGTTCACTGTTGTTTCAAGTTGCTTTTAGGTAAAAACACTGCTTAAGTGGTCTTTGATTTTTTTCCAAGTCAATAATCCTTAAAAATAAGAAAGATGCCTCACTCCTGTTTTCATAACTAATGACAAAGTTTTGAAATAATCTCTTTAATAAAGAGGCACCAATATAATGGGGCAACTAAAAAAACAAACCAGAGTAGCAATATTAAGACTGCCAAAGTTGCCCCCTTATTATATAATTTAGATACTTCTTCTCTTCTATAAATAACAAACTGTATCTACAGAGTTAAGAGCCTACTAAGCATGAGATTCTGCTTCTTTCTACCTACGGAGGTCAGAGAATTTGAGATAATGAATTTAGGCCTCTCTACCTTTTCAATCTAAGCCCCTCATTCAAAGTGTCAATTACACAATTTAAAAACTTCTGTGAAACGCTCTACCTGATCAAGCATTACAATAATGGTAGCAAAGATTCTTAAAATTACTTTTAAAGAATGAAAATGTTTTTGTTTTAACCTGATATTTTTTGATTCCTCCAGCTTTGCCTGTTACATTAACAGTTATTTCCTCTTCTTCTTCCAGAAATTTCTGACAATATTCTGAGTCCTTCTCTAGTACAAAGCCTGTTTCTTCCACTACGTCTTCAAGATGAAAAACCTACATGGTCCAGGGAATAGAAAGCAAATATATCATCATTTCATTCTTATATTCTGCATTACATGATCAATTCTCCAAATACTTCCTAGGTGGGAAAGACCCCCTCATGAAGTAAAACTTCTGATCCATTAACTATAAACTATAATAACTTCTCTTCTGCTTGGGTTCAAATCCACAGGGAAATCCCTATGGAAATTCAGATCTTAGAGAAAATAATATTGCATCTCTTCCACTCCAAAATATGTTTTTATGTGGGAAAAATTGGTTAAAATAGACAGTCAGAGCAGTCTTGACAAGGAGAATTGAAAATAAACATGAAGAACAGCAGATATAAATATTATAAATATTTCAGGGTGAAATAAGCAGACAGGAGACAGATGCTACAAGGTAGGTGGCCCCAACTGAATTTGCTATTCAAATTGTGATGGCAAAAGGTTTTAGAGGTAAGATACTTATGTGCTGCCTATCTATGTGTGACTCAGAACTTTAACAAGTTTGCAATGCTGCTTCCTTCTACTTTTCTCATCCCCTAACTCATAGGCAGTCCAGGGAGCCAATCAGTCCTAGGGATAACTCTAGACAAAAACTATAGGGTATCAACACTAAAGAATACTCCCTGGGAGGAACTTGTCTCTGTCTATATTTATACAAGAGAAATAAACATTCACCTCAACAGGATAACTTCTTCCTGAGATTCTGAGAATAGGGCAGTGTGTGAAATATGTAGAAAACTTCTCACTGTCTACAGTAGCACTCATCAAAATCAAGTGTAGATCTGAACGTTTCTGCAAAATCTCCTTCAGGATAATTAGTAGAAAGTCTGACTGGACACTTCTTTCATGAACCTATTGTTAGAGAAACAAAAAAATTGATTTTATTTGAAATCTAGTAAGAGGCACAACCAATGAAATTACCAATATTGATCACAAATTAGAATGTTCCTTAAAGGTGCCTTCCCTCTAGTGATACTACAATAGATTAACTTTCATTGTATTTATATCAA
>CM053580.1:309920816-309938398 GCA_028627135.1 Pseudochirops cupreus
TCTAATTCTCAAGCTTAATGAACTGATGACCATTACTGCTTTTAAAAGTAAATGAATTAAGAAGAAGCTCAGAAATACTCTGAATCAAAGAAAATATATCAGAAAAGGTCTTATATTTTTAATGATTATACTTGGGTCTTAGACTACATAGTGATAGTTTGTTGTACTGTAATAAACCAAGTACATTATATAAGAAGTTTTTTAACTACAGGTGGGGTGTATTTTACATAATGTGCTTTCAAAAAGTGGTAGGTAAATTGAAATGTGCATTTAAACCAAATGAAGCAGAAGAATTAGCTACTTAAAAGAACTGTAAAACAAATCTGCAAAGCAAATAGCTATTATTTCTCCCCACCTTTCAAATTTATGTTTTTTCAAAAGGAAATTAAAAAAAAAACATATACTGAATTTGGTTACTTGAAGTGGTAGGGAGAAGAAATACACTGGGCAAAGAGCTGACACATATTCTTTCCTTAAAGTTCTCCTAAGAAATGGGACAAGTGACTTTCTGATGAAAATTCTGGATTTTGTGTAATAACAATTTTATATATTAACTGATGATTCTACTACAAACTAACTGAAATAGGGATATTTTAAAGTATATTCATTTTTAGAAGTTCTACCTTGCTTAAATAAGATTAGAGAACTACTTACCTCATCTACGATAACATGAGACACGTTTGTCAGAAGTCCATCTTCCTGCAATTTTCTTAGCAGAACCCCTGTAGTGCAATAGAGTAACCTAGTGGCATCACTAGCTCTAGACTCCATTCGAATTTGATACCCACATAAGGAATTCTGGGGGAATATAACATTGTGATTAGTTTCTCATAGCAGGGGTCTGATATACTTTAGAACAAGTTAGGAATAGTTAAGCCACACTTCTTTATTTAAGAAATAGCTTTATTTATGTGTTGCATTTACAGGGCCTGTGATTTCACTGGCGTATGGAATGCGTGGTGAGGAAATTACTTCTACCAACGCAGACCAGCAATGGTTTGGCAACTTAAAGTCTTAAAGAACTGCCTGGAGTGCTTAGAGGTTAAGCGCTTTGCTCAGTATCACACATACTGGCTCAGTATAAGTCAGTAGGGGTCACAGAGCAGGGTTCTATCCTAGGTCTTCTTGACGTTAAGGCTGGCTCTGTATCCATTATGTCATGCTGCCTCAAGAAAAGATAATTATTCTAGTAAAGATTCAATAGTAAATTTTAATATTTTAAAGCCCCATTCCATTATATGAAACTGGAGACATGTTGGTCCTAAACAAAACAGCAATCCATAAGGTCCCTTGGAAAAGTTAGGTCTGAGGTGGTCACCCCTCTCTCCCAAATCTTTTCCACCCATCTCATTAATATGACTAATAGAAAGAACATGAAGTAAAATTTCTAATTTTGAAGTTACCTTAAAATGAAATTTCATATGCTAAACTGCCATATAATGAAGGACAATTACATTTAAGGTACCCCATATCTTCCTTACTTTTCCTTTTTTTTGAAAAATATTTTAAAAGACTGTTTAAAAGCACATTCTAACAAAAAGATACACCCAAAAGTTGGAAGGTAAGAAAGCCCATATTTATGTGCCCATAACATCTGTATTTTATTTACAGTGTAAAGCTTGAAGCTTGCCATTAAAAAAAACAACAAACCTACGACAACTAGTCCCAAAACTTCCTAGCAAATAGAGGGAGAAGAAATGGAAGCAATGTCAGATTTTATATTCTTGGGTTCAAAGATCACTGCGGATGGCAGTGAAGCCATGAAATTAAAAGACATTTGATCCTTGGAAGGAAAGCTATGGCAAATCTGAATAGCGTACTAAAAAGCAGAGACATCACCTCGCTGGCAAAGGTCTGTATGGGCAAAGATACGGTTTTCCTAATATGGCTGGGAGAGTTGGCCTATAAGGAAAACCGAGCCACAGAATCAATGCTTTTGAGTTGTGCTGCTGAAGAAGACTTCTGAGCACCCCTCAGACACCAAGGAGATCAAACCAATCAGTACTTAAAGAAATTAATTCAGACTATTCACTGGAAGGACAAATACTGAAGCTGAAATACTCTGGCCGCATAATAAGAAGAAAGGACTCATTGGAAAAGACCCTGATGTTGGGCAAGATTGATGATAAAAGGAGAAGGGTGTAAGTATGGACAGACAGTGTTATGGATGCAATGAACATGAGCTTGGACAGACTTCAGGAGATAGTGGAGGGGAGAAGGGCTTGGCACGCTATGGCGCATGGTGTCACAAAGAGTTGGACATGACTGAACAAATGAATGCAGCAACATCTGTATTTTCTTTTTACTACTTTGTTCATATACTTAAGCAAGGCTTGAAAGCAACATGTTTTTTCCCCTGCATGTGAGAATTATAATGTAATTTAGAGAATGCTGGGTGCCTCATTTTAGGAAGGATGTTAGCAAGCTGGAACACTTTCAGAGGGCAGTGATAAAGAGATCACATCACCTAGGGACTGACTGATGTAACTAGGGAAACTCAGCCTGAAAATGGGAAGACTTAGTAGGGTCACAAAACTTGCCTTCAAATATGTGAAAAGACTCACGTAGATAATGTTCAGATGTGCTCTGCTGGCTCAGAGGGTAAATAGAGGAAAAATGAAAGGAAAGGACAGACTTCAGTTTGACATAAGGAACATCTCCTCCCTAAAAGTAGAATGGGTTGCTTCTGGAGGAAGCAAGCTCCTCAACATTGGAAGTCTTCAATCAGAGAGATCCAGGATGTCCAGGAAGGTTCAGGTCAGGCTGGATTATTTTGACTCTAAGATATAGACTAGCTAACATGTACACAGCGCTTTAAAGTGTGCAAAGCACTTTACATGGACTCTCTCCTTTGATCCCATAACTCTGTGAGGCAGTGCCATTATCATCCCCACTTTACAGAGGAGCAGCCTGAGGCTGAGAGGTCTATGGAACATTGCTCAGCCTGTAACTGTCGGAGGCAGGATTCAGGTTCAGGTCTTCCTCACTCAAAGCCCAGCACTCTATCCAAAATACAACCTAGCTGCTTTGGCAGTATATCGCTTCATCTAAATTAAGAAATGTTTGGGCAAGTGATCTGGAAAGAAGAAGGGGAGGAAAGAAATCAAGCCCCACCACTATGCTAAGCATTTTAAAAATATTGTCTCATTTGATCCTCACAATAATATTGCTATTATTATCCCCATTTTAAAGCTGAGCAAACTGGGTCAGACGGCAGTTAAGTGACTTGCCCAGAGTCACACAATAAGGAAGTCTCTGGGGCTGGATTTGAACTCAGGTCTTCCTAGCATCAGGCCCTGCTCTCTACCTCCCCTGTACCACCTTGCTGTCCCACGGAATTGCCAAAAGCTGTCTGATCTCCCCAACAGGCTTTAAAATCCATGAGACCTTGCCTTAACAATTTTTGTATGACTAGCACTTAGCTCAATGCTTCAGGGTTTAATAACTGTTTACAGAATGAATTAATGAGTAAATTTAGGTTAAAAGATCCATTAGGCTCCTAGGAAAAAAGTAGGTACTGGAATGAATGGAACATCTCTTACCTTTCCACCAGGTCCATTTTCACAGCCCAATTCTTCACACACTCTAGTTGCTAAACTCACTGCAGAGATTCTTCGGGGCTGTGTGCATACGATGTTACATTTACCCGACCCCCACTCATTGAGCAGCAAGTCCTCCAAAAGAAAATGGGGCACTTGGGTGCTTTTGCCACTTCCCGTTTCACCAGCCACGACCACTACTCGATGTCTTTTCAGAGTTTCAATAATTGAATTTCTGTGTTTGAACACAGGTAACTGCTGCCTTTCCTTTAGCAGCTTCTGGTACTTAGGGGAGCTCTGCAACTTTCTAAAAAGGTTTCTGACAGGTTCCAAATCTTCCATGTTGGAAGCTTCCAGAGAGAGTGCAGTAAAATCTTCATCAGTAACCAAATTTTCCCAGGATTCCTCAGGATCATCAGAAATATCTTTTTTATTTTCACACTGCTGTTGCTGTTGCTGCTGCTGCTGCTTCAGTTTATTAAGCAGTTTGGCAATAAAATGATCACGAGGTTTATTTGTTTCCATTTTATTCAGTTCTTCCTTTTTCTTTTCTGCTTCACTCCATTCCAACCAAACATCTCGGTAAGTGGGAGGAAGCAACTGATGGATAGACTAAGGTGAAAAATGACACCATATGAGCCTGTTTTTTTGAGGTACCTTTTTAAAAAGTTACTAATGTGGAGAACACATTGGATCCTCTATGGGTCTACAGTTTTAAGTCTTGCTATCTTGTTCCTTTCCAGTACACTAAAAACCAGACCAAACAACCAGGAAATCATCCTGATTCAAACAGCTTACACTTAAAATGTATGATTTCAAAAAAACAAAATAAGACCAGTATGAAATACTCCACAGATAAAAACTTTATTGGCTACAGGACAAAGCAGCCCAACTTTGGTGCACAACTAACAATATGTTTTAATTGCCAGACCTGGTGGTATCCTCATCCTCCATCCAGGCAGCACCTGGCACCACTGACCACTCCCCCCCTTTCCTTGTGGACAGTCCCCCTACCTCTTGGAACTAAAAACCACTAGTGGTAAAACCACTATCTTGATTTCCCTCCTGCCATCTGATCGTTCCTTCTCCATCCCGCTGTTGCATTATCACCCACAGCCTGTCTAATTTTGAAGGAATTATTTTAACAGCCTGTTCTCTAATAGGGGGTAGGCCCTGTGTGCTCAGGCCCTCATCCTGATAACCCCTCATGGTATCCCTCTTAGCTCCCAGGGGCTCCATTGGCAGCCTCACACAGTAGAAAAAGGGCTGGCTGTAGAGTCAGAAACTTGAGTTCAAATGGGTATTATCCTTGACTCCTAACTCTCTCTTCTCCTCACATATCTAACCAACTGCCAAATCTTGCCATTTCTACCTGCAAGACATCATCTACATCTTCCCCTTCTTTTCCCTCACACAGTAACCACCACCCTAATTCCTCATCACCTCTCACCTGATTACTGCAGTAGCTCCCACTGCTTCCCCTTCCTTGTGTCTTGGCATTCCACTACATCCTACAAAATACTGCCAAGGGAATTCCCTGAGTGAAGATCAGGCCAGATGACTCCCCTACTCAACTGAATTCACTGGCTCCCTACTGCTTCTAGGACAAAATATAAACTCCATTTAGCTTTTAAAGCCTTATACCACCTGGACCTATTCTAGTTCTCTAATGGACTCCTTGGACACTGTTCCCACATCTGCATTTTTAACCCTTGTTTCCCTGAGCTCTGGTCCTACATCACCAATTGCCTAAGGAATGTCTACAACTGGACGCTTCAGAGACATCTTAAACTTAACATGCCTAAAACAAAACATATCTTTCACCCCCGCCCCCAAAATCCAGCCATTTTCTAAACCTGCCTAATCCTGTCAAGGAAGATGTCTTATTTTTAGTCATCTAATTTCATGGCCTTTTAGAACCATACTCAATTCCTGAATCACCCTCACCTTAGTTACCAAATCTTGCCGATTCTATCTCTATAGGGAGGGAAGGAAAGCATTTATTAAGTGCCTACTCAGTGCTAAGTGCTTATAAATATTATCTCATTTGATCCTCAAAACAACCCTGCTATTATTATTGCCATTTTACAGTTGAGGAAACTGGGGCAAACAGAGTCCCACGGTCCATAAAGCTCCAGGGTCACACAGCTAGTGTCTGAGGCCAGATCTTCTCGGGCCTCCCTGACCCAGGGCCCAGTGCTCTACCCACTGAGCCACTACCTGTCCCTGACTGCCCATAAAGCATCTCTTCACTCATATAACAACCACCCCTGCTCACGCCTTCATCACCTCTTTCCTAGATTGCTGCCAAGAGTGTCCTGATTGGTCTCCTTGTCAAGTCTTTCTCCTGTCCCATTCAAGTTCCACAAAGCTGTCAAAGAAATGTTCCTAAGCACAGGTCTGACCACAGTGCTTCCGTGTTCAAAAGCTCCCTATTACCAAACTCCTCTACTTGGCACGTAGAGCCCATAACAGCCTGCCTCTAGTCCATATTCCCAGGATTACACATCCCTCTCCTTCCCATACTCTACAATCTGGCCACACCACCAGGACATCATCTTCCGATTTAACTTTTACTCTTTAAAGTAGAAAACAATTGTTTGTTTACAAAATGGATGAAGTAAATTTTCCTATCAATCAACATTCAACCCAAATTTACAAATTTTTTACATAAAAAATGTAAAGCCAGAAAAAATTTGTGAACTCTATCCATCTGTAACATTAACTTAAAGATCTTTCCAAACGTCCAATTTATGGACTCTACAATCTGTTCCCCACACAAGGCACTCCATCGCCCCCATCTGGAACGTTCTCAACCCCAGTTCTCACTGCACCCCTCTCTGCTCAAGAGGCAGCTCAATCAGCACTACTTTCTATAGGAGGTCTTTCCTGATTTCTTTTTTTTTGGGAGGGGGAAGGCAGGGCAATTGGGGTTAAGTGACTCGCCCAAGGTCAAACAGCTAGTAAGTGTTAAGTGTCTGAAGCCAGATTTGAACTCAGGTTCTCCTGACTCCAGGGCTGGTGCTCTATTCACTGTGTCACCTAGCTGCCCTGGTCTTTTCTGATTTTGCTAATTACCTGTGCCTTCTCTTCCAAACTTCCTATGTTTAATCACTTCATGTTTATTCTCTTTACATTTATTTTAGATATACTTCTTAATGTACTTAATATCTTCCTCAACAGAATTGTTTCATTCTTTGTATTTGTATTCTCGGTGCTTAGGTGGCTGCCTGGAATATAGGAGGAACTTAATAAATGCTTGCTGATTAAAATCCTAGCTTTACCATTTCCTATCTGAGTGATGTTGGGTAACCAGATGGGTTAAGGATGATGCTTGATCTTGAGAACTTTCGAGGGCCCTTTCGGCCCTAAATCCACGATCCTTGTCAAATACACTAAGAATCAACTATTTAGCTCCTCTGGCATAGACTACTGGATAGGGTTACAAATATCTTATAATGAATCTTTCTGGTATATTCAGAAATAAATCACTATAGACAGAGTTAAAGATAGTCCATTCACATAAAATTATTTAAAAGAATAAAGTTCTAGCATAGTATTCTATGCTTCTGCTTATAATTATTTCTCTATGAAACTGTCTAGATATGTAATTTCTGTTTCACAATTAAAGAAGTTTCTTTCAACAGTAAAGAAGCAGATCTAAGATTAAAATTACTGGTTGAATTCTTTTGCTTGGCTCAGGAGTGATATTGATTTTAAATAAATAGTTTTTAAATCTTCCTTTTTTAAGATAAAATATTATTACTATGAAATGATGTTTTGACAATGCAATTATTTCTTCCTTTTGAGGGCAAAATGAAGAGAAATAAAAATTTTTAGAGGTTTTCTTCTCTAATATTTTGTCTTTTTATAAACAGGAAGTTTGCAATTAATCTAACCCAAAACTCAGAATTGGGACCAACAGCCCCAATGACTTATGAAATAAAGTATCACTCCAACAAAATCCTAAACTGATGTCTCACTGTGACACAATGGTGACCCTGATTTCTCAGCGGAACATTAAGATAATCTAACCAAAAAAATCATCAAATGTGGGTGAGCTATAGAATGCACTTCACATCAATGTAACAGCGAGGAGTCTATTAGAAGAAATATGTCTCACCTGCCCTTTTACTAAACGATAAAGAGCCAGAGTTGCTCCCAGATGCTGAGCTTGCATGCCATCCTCTGTCAGAATTGTAGGACACACCACCAGCACATCATCTTCCGATTTAACTACTTTTACTCTTTAAAGTAGAAAACGATGTTTGTTTACAAAATGGGAAGTAAATTTTCCTATCCATCAATATTCAACCCAAATTTGCAAATTTTTTTACATAAAAAACATAAGTCAATAAAATTTATGAACTCTATCCATCTGTAACATCAACTTTCCAAATGTCCAATTCATGGAAAATCAATATTACATATTTAAATTTAAAAAATTATTCATTCAGTTCTCCAGAAACACATACCTACATTTCCAGTATTTACCAACTGCAATCTTTTCAAAGGAAGGATTTGGACTCTTGGGAAGATTTTTCCTGACCCAATCAATAAGAAACTGTTTGGGAGATTTGCCAGTCCAGCTTCGAGCAGTGTAGTCAAAATTTCTCACATCACGAGGATCTTTCTTTTTTGCTAAAATGGCACATAAGCAATTTAAGTTATAATCAAGTAGCCGCAGAAAAATCTCTTGAATCATATGATGCAAGATGAGGAATGTTGGACTTTGAGTCAGAAAACATGGATTAAAATTCTGGCTCTGCAACTTATTAATGGTATGGCCTTGGACAAGTTCCTTAACCACACATGTATCTCAGTTTCCTCTAAATGAGTTCTAATACTTCTTCCAGCTCCATAAATCTATGGTCTATGAAGTATCATACATGCCTAATTTTTAGGAATGGTACTATTTAAAGAAGTAGGAAGGTAAAAGGACAGTCCTGATAGTTAAAATGGGTAAATGTGGAAAATTACTTTAATAAAATGAACTATCTTGCCAGCTAGAAGTGGAAATGAGAAAATTCAGAAATTAATCTTTCAAGTTTGTTTCTGAGGCTTTAAGAAATCTATGTGTTCTTGTAAAAGACTGGATATGTCCAAAAAGAGTATAAACCCAGGAAGCATTATTTTCTAGATTTATAAGCTGGATTTTTCTGCGTAAGAGCTACATTTGATAAATTATGTACAAAAATAGCTTTTATCTGACAATTAATAATACGAATAAGCTTTCTTGTAAGGCTGAAGCTCATTCAGAGGCAACTGAAATAGAATTCAATAAAATTCAAAATTGCAACCTGACTCATTATAGTCAATCAGTTGAAAATATTGTCTCGTGATACAAAATTTCAAATATTTCACTGCTATTTTGCTAATTATACAAAATTAACTTTTACCTTTTTCTTCTTCTGCAACCACAGCATTTTCAAATAAATTCAAGCTCAAAGTCCCCTCCCCTTCAGCAGCCAATGCTGGTTTTTTTTTTTCATTCTGTTGCTGAGAAATCTTTATGGCTGGATTGAACACAGGATGATCTTCTAAAGTTTCCATTTCTACAAAAGAAAACTGAAATGTTAGTTTCATACATCTGCCATGATTTCCCAGAAGTGGTATAGTTAACATTCAATTTATTTGGTGATTAGTCTATAACCAACCTCAACTGTATGAAACAGCTAAGAACCTAGAAATAATGTAAAAAGTCTTCAAACAGTGATGAAAATAGTTCACCAGAGTACAGAGGAAGTGAGGTGGTCTTTACCAAAGAAGGAAGGGGAGCTCACTGTTGATGATGACAAAAGCCAAGCCCCATCTGTATCAAAACCAAAAAGCAAGGGATAAGTAGTAGTAAAAGGAGAGAAGACAATGAATAATTTTTTTGAAAAGAAGATAGCACCTGGGTTAAAATCCCAGCTCTGCTATTTTCTATTGCTGTGACCTTGGACTTAACCCTCTCTATATCTCAAGTTATTCACTTATAAAATGAGTTTTCTAAATTCCCTTCCAAACTCAAAGCCTATGACCCTAAATTGTGGTTAAAAACAAAAACTTCTTTCAGTTAACAGATTCACTGACAAATGAGAGAAGTGACAGAAAAGAACAGACAACCAAAGCAGAGAAGATAAGCAGAAACCACCTGAAAAGCATGATGTCAGAGATATACCACGAATGGAAGAGAAGCTCTAGAAATAATGAGGAGTCCTAACGACATCAAGGAGAAACAGGGCAACAAAAGACAGCTAGCTACAATACTGTGGCAGCCTGGGAATATTTAATCCAAGATTAAATTACTGAGAGCATAGCTTTATTCTGGGTCATGTAAATACAAATTTACTTACTGCTTACAGATGAGAAACTAATACAGACATGGACAAAGAAAAGTTTTAATTCTACGGTCCTTGCATATGAGGTTACAGTCCCAAAGAGGATAACTTGGCGGAAAAGGTCATTAAATGGCACTCTTTAAAATGAAGCTAATAAGAATGAATAAAAAATGGATGTCACAAGGGGAGCAATATTGTAAATCCCTCTATCATCCACACCTCAGGTACGTTATGTTATTTATTCCCTGAAGACTGGTTGGTTCAGGGGACTCACTGGCCCTGCTGCTGACGTCACTTCCTTAGGTCCTGAGCACAAAGCAGCCAAAGGGACCGAAGTGACTCTCAGACACTCAGCTGGTAGACTGTGATTCAAGTTTTGCTTCAAGGAGTTCTCAAATATATATATACTTGTGAATAGCTTTTCACTGTGGCTAAGTAAATTACCTTTGAGTGTCTCATTTTGTTCTGATATTGACCCTAAACCAACAGACAACTGTACTAAGTCAGGCCCAACCAGAACAGATATGATTAATTGAAGAAGCAACCCACTCTAAGAGATATTTTGCTAACGAGTTGTTTGTGAGACCTGGGCTTTTCCCAAATCCAATAAATAGCAATGGTTCACATTTATATAACACTCTATGAACGTGCCATACTGTAAGTATATCATCTCCATTTTGATGATGGGGAAACTAAGGCTCAATGACATTATGGTCAAAAGGACTCCAATTCCAGGGACATCCCCACTATGCCTTCACTCACCAAGAAACAGAGGTCTCAAACATCTAAAGGAATTAAAGTGTGTCCCAAAACTCTGTCAAGGAGTTAAAAATGCAACCAATAAAAACTCTGATCAACTCTACTGTACTGTATTATATATCCCAGGTCATACTGGCCTTAACACTAGGTCAGTGGTCTGTGTGGGACCTAGAAAGAATCAGAGTAACAATCAGTTAGCATTTACCCTATATTGTTCACAGTGCTCTGAGTCTAGATAATCAGTTTTTCATACAGGAATACTCATAATTAATATAAAGTACTCCACTAAACTACTCTAGATTAAAGGAAATATCCTTTAAGAACACCCAATTCATTTTATAGTGTCTAAGTTTTCTGACGACCAAGCAACCTTCTAATGTTTAGTAATCTGGTGTCTTAAGCAGACTTACCTATCTCCCACAAAGAACACACTTAGTACTGGTTTCACTCATATTTCAGCTTTATGGCTTATCCAATTCACGAACCTGGCTCGTGTAAAACAGTCCTCACGAGCCTGCAAAGTTGTGAACCCCACCAAGTGCTGAAGCCACAGAAGGCCAGAAAGGTCAGTCAGGTCTCTCCATGTCACCTCTGAGCTATCACAGCTCCCAATACATTTTTGTACTTGCAGCAAAGAAACAATTCAAAATCATACGTTCACTTAAGCACATCAAAGCTGGTTTTTAAAAAATTATTATTCAACCATGAAATTCACCTTGAGAAAGTACTGTCTGTTAACGTTTATTATCTTATTTGCAGATGGTAAACAACGACTGAAGGAATCAACAATGGAACAGTGTTATTCAGGAAAACAGCTGTTATTAAATTAGACAAAATTTGATCATAAATTGGGACTGTGCAGAACTTTTAAAAAGCTTCATTTTAGACAACAAAATATAATTTTAACGTTGTTTGTAACAACTCTGTTAATAGTCAAAAATAAGTACTTCAGAGTAAGTTGTGACCTGACGTTAGTTTCACAAAAATCTCTTATCCTAACCATAGCGCATTTCTCAGCTTTGGAATAAGGTCTCACTAAAATTCACCAACAGTCATCTGGACATCTCTAATTAGGTGTCCTATAGACACCTCAAACTCAGCATAACTAAAACTGAACTCATCCCTTCCCTTACCACCTCCAATGATCCAAAACTTACCCCTCTTCCCAACTTTTTTACTTCTACTAAGGACATCAATATTCTTCCAAGCTACCCGTCTACAAATTGTTTTTTTCTCCCTCATCCCTAAACGCCCAAATCTTGCTGATTCTACCTCCACAACATCTCTCAATATTGCCTTCTCTCATCTCACACAACCTCCACCCCAGTTCAGGCACTTATCATCTCCTGACTAAAGTACTACAAAACCTCCTAAGTCGGCTTCTCTTAATCTAATCTCTCCTCTATTCAACTCATCCCATACAGTCACCAAACTAATAATCCTAATGAATACGTCACTATCCTAACACAAGAAGCTTCAGTGGCTTTCCTAGTCTCTCTAGGATGAAAAACAAACACCTCTGCCTATTAAAACCCTCATAATCTGGCTCCAGCTCATGTTTTTAGACTAATTTTCACTATTCTTCATTCCAGACAAATTGGCCTATTTGTTCTCTTAGACAGCACTCTATTACCTATGTGTGTCTTTGTACAGGCTACACAACCTGTCCCTAGAATGGTCTCCCCTTTCCACCTCTGCCTCTTGGCATTCCAATAATCTTCAAGGTCCAGCTTAAGTGCCACCAAGGCCTTCCCTAATTCCCTCAGTTGTTGTGTACTCTCTCCCACATTACTTCTACGTACAAGTTCCACTACATCCCCGAAGACCATGAGTTACATGAGGCCAAAGATTGTTGTTTTTTAATTCATGTTGTTAGCACACTGGAAATCAAATGTCTGCTGGATGAAGTGTGTGGTGAGCTCTCTTGGTCTCTCCTACGTTCGTCAAGTTACTTTAAGTTGGTAAAAACAATTTTTAAAAATTTCTTTTAAGAAATGATGGTGATCAGTCAATGTTTTTATTTTCATTCATTTATGATTTGTCAAAGTCTAGAACCTTAAGTGATGGGTCTCTTGCAGACCCTAAGGCTCCCTTGTAGCTGGATCATTCTGCTCTAAATACTAGGTATGACTCCCTCTTCCTGCCCTTAAAAACAAAAGAAACCCAACATTCTATCTCCTCTGCTTATATTCTCTATTTGGTTCTACATGGCTTCCCTCTCCTGACCCCTTCTGCTAGTATCTAGTATCTCCTTGTCTATATGAAGTTTGAATATTTGCTGCCTTCTATGACTGTCTGATTAGGAACGCATCACTAATTAAATCAATCATTTTCTTTGCAATTAGAGTATTTAAAAAACACTGGAAAAAAGGAATGTAAGCAGGCTATTATCTGAAGCATTTTATGTTGGGAACAAATAACCGAGAAGCTGTTTGTTCTCAGGGATTTATAGAACCCTATCCCTTGGGAATAGGAAGGCATTCTGTACTAGAAACAATAAGGAAAGAATGGAAACATCAGCCTGAGACAATTCCCATGCTGGAATGGCAAAATAGGAAATGATTAAACGCAAGCTTATAGCAAAGCAATTTGAAAGGACTCACCCCTCTGATATTTCCTTATTTTTTCTTGTGCCTCCTTTTGGCCTTGCTTGTTTTTTTCTAGTTTAGAGGAAGCTGCCTGGTCCTTTGCATCCTGAAGCTTTGCAGTAAGGTGTAAGTATCTTTCATTCTGTTTCAAAAAAGATGATCAATAAGAGGTTAATATAGAAATTATTGAGATTTAACTAGCTTATCTACATTCACTTCCCCTGAGGCTAGTTCTTTATCAGTAAAACAAGGGGTCTGAACTAGATGATCCAGCTCTTAACTCTATGACCCTACAATTATCATTTAAGGGGCGAAGCATAATGGCACACAAAGCCCAAGCCTCAGACTTCTAATACTAATTCTGTCACAGAACAGAATCATAACACTAAAGCTGGAAGGGATTTAAATGATTACAAAGAGAGGTGGCTAGATGGTGCAGTGAATAGAGCACCTGCCCTGGAGTCAGGAGGACCTGAGTTCAAATCTGATCTCAGGCACGTAACACTTATTAGCTTTGTGACCTTGGGCAAGTCCAATTTTCCCCTCCAAAAAGCAAAAAAAAAAAAAAAAGATTGCAAAGGCACTGGTACAGAATGCTTTCCAAGTAAATCACTGACCCTTATAGTTCAGATTTCTCATCTATGTACTTCCCTTAGCCTGTGTAATGATCTGTCTGTACAATCAAGTTTAGAGATTAAGGAAATGATGATTCAAAGTACTTGTTATAGTTTTAGGAAAATTTTAGCATAAGGATACAAGAGGATTAGAGACAGTTGCTACAGTTACTGTGTTCTCCATGTTAAGTGTTAAAGTATCTGAGTCCACATCTGAACTCAGGTCCTCCTGACTCCACGGTCGGTGCTCTATTCACTGTGCCACCTAGCCGTCCCCATACCCTAAGATTCTTGAACTCAGAGCCTATAACGCAGCAGGCGGCTGTGCTAACTTGGAAAGATTCAGTATTACCCAAAACCACGAATCAGGGCAGAGTCTCCTGCTCTTCTCTGGTGCTCAGGGGACCTTATACCCCAAAGAACGGGCAGGTGGAAAGTATTGTCTATCTCCATCTTATGTGGAAATATGCCTGTGCACAGGAGCTCTTAAAGGGAGGAAATCAGAATGAGGGTTAGCTGCTTATCACATCTGTAGTCATTAGAAGTCTTATGCCCTCTAGGATTGGTCTACAGGTGACTAATCTACTATGGCCATCTACATCCCCCTTGGGCCCAGCCTGGTCAGTGTGCCGAAGCTTAGCCTTCAATGGCTTCCTTTTACCTACTCCATAAAACTGAACATATCTCAGCATATTATTCAAGGTCTATTATTCTGCCTTTCTAGCCATTTCTCATCCTTCTTCCCTCTCAAAACTAGTCAACTTGTCATCCCATCATCAACATCCTGTGACATTTTTCTGTACCTTTGTCTATACCATTTCCAGGGCTTGTGCTGCTTTCCTACTCTATACTCCCTTGCTCAAATTCTACTCATCTTTGAAGCTTCAGGCTCAGATGTCACTTCTCCACAAAGCCTTTCCTGACTCTCCAGTAAGAAATGACATTGCACCTTAGATCCTGAAGAGAACTTACTTATCATCATCTAGTTTATATTGTTGTTATACACACATGCGTATTTCATTACTCTGCTAGCACCTAAGTCTCTGGAAGGCAGGAGCTATGTCTTATCTTTTCATCTCCCCCACCGCATAGCAGACACACGGTTACAAGATCCATCCAAGTATCTTACTCTTGTGTATAGGGACTAAACCAGCCTCAGGTAAGAAAAAGGCTTAGAATTACGAGTAGAATTAAGCTTACGGATTTAACTAGTGGTTTCCCCTATAAATCACAGCAGAGTAAAAGCATTAAGAGGAGAAAGGGTACTACTAGAGTTTGAAACATTCTGGGACTACTCAGTTTAGGGGCAAATAGTCCTATATACTTCAATATTCCTTAAAGACTCGCTCAATATATCAAAGTACAACTGATATTTAAAATTTTGACTGAGGCACCAAGTAAGTTTAAATTACATTCTATGTGTCCCATTAAAAAGCCAAGAAAGTAAGCAATCTAATTTGAAAGATTTTTATCAACAATCGTTAAAATAAAAATTAAAAACAACTCAATCTTTTCTTAGTACAAAAATATTAATAATTTTCTAAGAGCAAAAAACTTAACATGTCTAATGATAACAATAAATTAGGGAATATTTATGTAACTGAACTGAGTCTGTGTATGTGTGTGTGAAAAGAAACATATAAGGAAATATGGAAAGATAAGAAAGGATATGAGATTAGGAGAACTATGTAAAATGACTACAACTTAAAGTAAGTTCAGCTTTTTGGCTTATTCCTTTTTTTCTATGTTTATTTGAACTTGATGGTTAAATTTATAATAAAAAAGTGGGGCTTTTTGTTTTGCTTTGTTTTTTTTCCTAAAAGAGAAACTGAATGACAATGATCATTATCAAAGAAATGTGAGATTTTCCCCATCTTTGGTAGTCAGTGGCCTACCACAAGTTAAGGTAGTCAACCATGTCAAACAAATGGTTCTGGTTTCAGGCAGCATCTGAGAGAACATCTGGTAGATGGAGGAGGGAAGCAGGGTGGGGCAGTACGTACTGCTATTGCAACTGCAGAACCTTCAATCCCTTGCTAGTTTGGGGGCTACTGAAAAGAGGGAGTTAAGAAAGGATGATGCAAAGAGAGAGAGGGCAGTATATCTGGGTGGCCTGAAGCTTATTCTCTACCATACTTAGATTCATCAATGTGGCTAAGGCTACCTGCCAGGTTATTGTTCTAGAAATCCAGTTTTATGAGACTGGTAGTCTATGGGGCTTTGGGTCAGATATGATGACATCTGTGACAGAGAGCAGGACAACAGTTCAAGGCTCTCCAGGAAGCTCTGTAGGTCACTGAATGGATATTCTAGCTGGTATCAAAGATGATGAGCAAAAAGCTCCCCGAGGTGCTTCAACATGATCAGTGACCTGTAGGTGGGGCTTTAGCCTCCATGATGTACTCACTTCCTTTAACAGGAGGTAGCTTCAGATGTTTCATGAAACTTAAGGTGGAACATGAGCCAAGGGAGGTCCCATAGCTTCAGTCTCCAGTTCAGAAATGTTAGGACTGAGGAGGCTTGCACAAAAAGGCTGATGTTGTAGAAATCAGAGCAGAAGACTGCTGGCAGTTTCAAAGAGCTGCCTTCAGAAACTCAAAGTGAACAAGATGAAGTACTTCCTAAATGCCAAGTACTGTGCTAAAAATGAGGCTAGAGCTCACCTGGAGATCTCTATATGTCTCCAAGGAGATGGCTTTGAAGTAGAGGGAAGTACCTCTACATTTTGGTCTCTGGTCTGGCTTGCCTTGCAACAGGGAAGATAGCACTATTTATTGGCAAGGCAAAAAGAAATTTTTTTGGTGTTAAAGGAGTTTTAGTTAACCAGAAAATTTATGTGGAATACTTCACCCACCACTGAGGTTGGTTAAATGAAACTTTACAACTAATGCTACTAATTTATACATATGACAAACAAGTTTCCAAAACATTATCAAATGTATGCTTCATAATAATCTTATAAGGTCGGCTCTATAGGTATTATTGTCCCATTTTACAGATAGAGACGCTGAGGCTTAGAGAGGTTAAGTGATCTATCTATGGTCACACAAGTGTCAGCAGCAGGATTTAAATACAGTTCTTCTTGACTCCAAGACCAGCTCTATAGAGCAGGTCACATTGCTCCTTATGAGGTTTAATCAAAGCAAAACAATTTCATTTAGCCCTAGCCCTACTAACCTCCCCCCAAAAGTCTATCACACACAGAACTGGAAAGCTGGAAAGGACAACAGGTCATTTAGTCCAACTACTAGTCCCATTTATGTGAATTTTGTTTATAATATTTTTGAGGGGGGGCGGAGTCAAGATGGCGGCGTAGCAGCAGCAACATATCGCAGCTCTCACGTAGCCACCCCAAAATACCCATAAAATATGACTCTAAACTAATCCTAGAACTCCAAAACGCACACAAATATACTTTCCACTAAAGTCAGCTCGGCTATGAGGAACCATATCAGTACTGCGAACTGAAACCAGCCTGGCCTGAAGCCCTGGCTGAGCCCCAGGGGCGGCTGGACGAGAGGAGCCAAGCCCCGGCTGGAGCCTCGGGTGAGCGGATTGGCGACAGCTGCGGCAGTATTCAGAACTAGGTCAGTGGGGCTTGTGAGGTTGTGGGAGAAAGGCGGTCTGGCTGAAACGCCTCCAGGGCTGAGAAGCGAAAGGCAGAGGTTCTGCACCTGCCTCAGCATTGCAGCTTCAGCACCCTCGGCCTACAGACTGCAGGGGGACCAAGTGATCGTTCAGAGGCCAAGTGCTCTTGCG
>CM053580.1:309938898-309960523 GCA_028627135.1 Pseudochirops cupreus
GAGAAAGAATCTAGAATCTGAAGTTCTATAATCAAATGTTAAAAATATCTATCTATCTATCTATCTATCTATCTATATATGCAATTATTTTTATTAACTACATCCAACTGGAACTTGAGATACACAGGCATTGTGGTTGGGAGATCCATCTGGCCCTACCGAAAAGTCAGAAGGGTGAGGGGGAAAGACGTAGGAGAGAATAGATTGGGGGAGGGGGGATACACTGGGATGGCTGTTTTGGGGCAGTGGGTAGGGGAAAGATGAGGAGAAAATATGTAACTCAAAATCTCGTGGAAATGAATGATGCAAACTAAAAATAAAATTTAAAAAATATGTATTTTTGAGGGAGCTGCCCCCAAAACAAACTCCCACAAAATCCGCAGCTCCTCAGTGACTATCCTACTGACTTCTCCCTTGGGGGGGGGCTATGCTTCAAATCTACCCAAAGGGAAAGCTCTCACAAGGTTTTAATTTTTAAATATTCATTTTCTCTCTCACACACCAAATAAGAATGCTGTATAATCTGACATAGCTCTTTAGGAAGGGAGAAAAGACAAAGCAATCAGTTCTAATACTATTTTCCCAACAACTTAGACAGTTTTATAACAAATTTAATATCTAAAACCAAATTTATCAGCTTTCTTCCAGTAGTGGTTCCTTGTCCCAGCTTCCTAATTTGTCAATGTTACCCTCACTCACTGAGTCCTCACCCCCTCAACACCCCGCCCCCCCGCAAGACAAGGTGACAGCCCATCTTAATTTCTGCTTCTCTATTCCCCCCCCCCCCCATCTCTCTCTTCCTCTCCATTCCCACTTGTCAGAACACCTTAGATCAGGTGCTTAAGTCCCACTAGGACTATCAATAGCCCCCTTAAAAGTCTCCTCAGCTATAATCTCTCAGCTCACCAATCCACTCCATATGAAGCCAATATACTGTTATTTTTGAAAGATCACTTTTCTCTGCTCAAAATCCTCCAAGAGCTATCAACAGTTTACAATAGAAATTCTAAACTGCTGACCTGTCCTTCAAAGCCAAGCATATCTTATTATAATGAACATTTCAAACTTCATTTTCTGAAATCTTCCAAATCTTCCACAGGCAAGCTGATCTTTTTAGTGTCTTTGAAAGATGACACATGTATAGCCCTGTCTCTGAATCTTGGCTCATGTTGTTCTCTCTACTCAGATCAGCTAAATTTTTATTACCTGTTAAGCTGTCTCTAATCATTCTGGAAGAAGTAATCTTTTCCTCCTCTGAGCTGCTATGGCACCCACATACTGCTCTGGACTTGAAGGAAAGCTGTGAGGATAAAACTGAAAGATGCCAAGGGCAGGGATGTCTCTAATACTGCTTTCCATTTCCCCAAAGGATTCAGCATGGAGCTTTATAGACAGGAACCACTCAAATATTTGTCAACTGATTATCTTTCAAAATAAAACCTGTCATAAATCTCTAACTTACAGGATCAAATGTTTCCTCTTCTTCTAAACTCTTAGAATTCTCAGTCTTTTCTTCTTGACTCTGCTGTTCAGCATACCGCAAAATCCATTCTTTCATATTCACTTCTTTGTCCTTTTCTACATTTTTTGGCTAGAAAAAGAGAGTAAACATGAGAAAAATAAAGATTAGAAGCAAAAAAATCTTTATAGTATCAATATAATGGAAGGGAATAAAATTTAAGAGTGATAATTTCTTGATTTAACGAATAAAATTTAAAAGACACGAAAAGTGCCTAAGGCTCAACAAATGTGAAATGAATCTTAAAAACATATTTTTACTATCTTTTTACATCACCACAATTTCTTCCCCTGCCCTTTCCCAGAGAGACATAGCACACATTAAATAATTTTTTTTCCAAGAAAAAAAAATCTGCAAAACTGATCAACGCATCTAAAAAGCTTGAAAATATATGCAGTGTTCAAACGCAAAGGACTTCCCCCATCTCTGAAAAGGAATGGAGTGGACATCATCTCATGTCTTTTCTTTGGAGCCATGACTAGGTAATTCTGCAAAATTCACTTTTGATCATTTGCTGGGGGCCTGATCATTTCATCATTGTGATTTCCATTTACAATGTTGTACTCATTGAGCAGTTTTCTTAGTTTTACTTCATTTTCCATCAGATCATGCAAATCCTTTCATGCTTCTCTGTATTCATCGTATCTGTCTCTTACAGCACAGGAGTATTCCACCACTCACGAAACACAATTGGCTTAGCCATTCCTCAATCGATGAGCATCTACTTGGTTGCTAATTCTTTGCTAACACAAATAAACTATATATTATATGCTATAAACATCATGGTGTATATGGAGACTTGCTTCTTATCAATGACCTCCTTGAGGGAAGGAGCCTACTAGATCAAAGGGTATGGACCTCTTAGTCACTTATTTACAGAATTCCAAACTGTTTTCCAAAATGGCTGTATTAAGTCACGGTTTTACCAAATGTTAATAGAACTTAACATTTCCCTGACAATTTCACGTTTTGGGAAAATCAAAAGTAGGATTATAGGAACACAGATTTATAGCTAGGAGGAACTTTAGACGTCATTTAGTCCAATTTCTTTACAGATGAACAAACTGTGCCAGAGAAATGAACAAACATGTCCAAAGCCATACACCTGAAGAAGTGTGTGGCTATTTCCATTGTACCATAGGTTAGAAATGGGTTGAGGAGTAGCTTGAGGGGAAGGGTGGAAAGGGAGGAGACATAAACAAAAAAAGAGATTTGTTTTCTATTGCAAATAGTTATAATGCACATAAATATGACTTTTTTTTTTTACAAGTTTAAATTGTTAATTTCTAAAGTTACCTTAACTTCAGGCTCATCTTCCCTTTTTTTAGTACTAGGTGTCTGAGGAGGTGGAGTCGTAGCCCGTATTTGAGGAGACTGAAATTTTGGCCTGCTTTTAGGTTGCTGTTCTTCAAACTCCTGACTAAATCCTTCAGGAAGGGAATCTTGAAAAGGAAAGCAATTAATGCAAAACAAAACAAAATTACATATACAAAGAAGTCCCTGAAGTTATCAAAGGGGAAAAAAACCTTTTCTTTTTATATTTCAAACTAGGGTCATCACCTCTCAAAAATTCCTCTAATTTTCACTTTTCCTCAAACACCACAGATCCAGTGCTGTTATGACAAAAAATGTTGTATGATTTTAAAAAAAAAATCATACCCCCATTTGTTTTGAAACAATTTTTGCAAAATTCTAGTAAAATTATTAAATTTGTACATATTCTGTGGATTTTGTCATAATGGGATTTGAATACTTATTAACTGCATGACCCGGACAAGTCACTGTATTTCTCTGGGCTTCAGATTCCTCATATTAAAAAAAAAAAAGGGTGGGAATTGGACTAAATGTTGTCTAGGTCCCTTTAGGCTTTAAAATTCAATGATTCTGGGGTAGCAGTTTCTAGTCAAGAATTCTTAAAACTTGGCAGACACAATGTAATTTAAATTTCTCTTTCTCTGCACATATACCAAATCCTTTAGATTGTTTCTCTGAAATGTTACTCTTTCTTTTTGTCATAGCTCAATCTTAATTTTGGCTATGGATCTCTTCACCTCAATTAATGCAGACTTTTTTCTAATGTCTACCCAAATACTACAATTTTCACCTAAATCTCTTTTAGCACCTCTCCTCTGCCTGTTTCAATTTTTTCTGTCACTCAAGTTATTGGCAATATTTATGCTCTGCTTGAGAAACTCCAGTGGTTCCATCCAAGGATCTCTAGGATCAAAGACAAACTCCTCTGTTCAACATTCACAATTTGGCTTCAACCTGTTTTTCCAGCTTTAATACACACATCATTCCTAGGTCCAGCCAAACTGGCCTTTTTGTCCTTCTTTCCATGGGATACCCTCCCCATCCATCTCCCAGCTTCTGTATCTTCACACAAGCTATACCCTATGACCCCCAATACACTTCTCCCATCTCTCCACCTCTCAGAATGTCCAGCTGCCTTTAAAGCTCAGTTCCAAAGCCCAACTCTGATTCATGATGACTTTCCTGATCTCCCCAATTGTTGGTGCATCTCCCCCTACCCCTACCTTGTGTTTACTTTGCACATATATATGGCTGTCCATCCTTGATAGACTATAAGCTCTTCAGGGAAGGCAAGAGCTATTTCACTTTTGTCTGCAATGCCTGACACATAGGTACTTGATAAATGCCTTTTACACATTTTAAGCACTAAGGATACAAAGTCAGAAATGAAATGAACCCTTCCCTTCAAGGGTCTTACATTCTATTATGGAAAACAACATATATTCATGAAGAAATATTAAATACATTAAGTAAACATTAAATGCATTAGTAACCTAAGGACAACGTACTAGTAGCTAGGAAGATAAAGAAAACCCTCAGATAAGAATTCTGAAGGACTTTAGGATTTCTAAGAGACAGAGAGGAAGGGGGGACCTTCAAGGCACAGCAGATAGCTTGTGCAAAGGAGAACTGTGTACAAGGAAGAGCAGGAGGCTAGTGTGGCTAGATTAAGAGTGACTCAAAGGGAGTAAAAAACCTAATAAGACTGGAAAATAGGCTCAGGTGAGAATGTGAAGAGTGACAAATGACAAAAAGAGGAATTTATACTACAGGCAATGTGGAGATGGAATTAAAAAAAAAACCAAACCAGTATTTTTCTAAGCCTATAACCTGAATCGCAATGTGTTTTATTTCTAGGATAAGGGATACCAAATCAACAATTGTGCCCGTTGCTTCTTCTGTTATTTTGCCTGTCATTTTATATGAATTAAACATCCTATATTAAGATTGGAAGTGATAACTCCACAAATACAAATATACAAGGAAAAACCAGCTACTTTTCCGTTAACGCACCCGGTGTCGGGGAAAGCAGCCACGTGAGCAAACAGAGTCTGGGACAAAAGCAAGTACAAAGTAAGACCGAAATCAGCGGGGCTACCCTAAATCCACATGTTTCAATGGACTCAAAACAAAGGTGTGACTTTAACTGGCTTTCATTTAAGTCTGAACTTGTATTTTGGTGGCTACAGGGAAACGTAACTGCAGTACTGTCAAAATGCAGCAATACTGACACCTGCTGGCAATGAGACTGTTCTGCATGTTAGTTTTCCAAATGTTTTTACAAGCCATTCAGCGGGGGATCCATGTCCCTATCAATTTAATAAAAAAGATGCTATCAGACACTAGAACTCTCCATTACTTTAGGTAATAAAGAAAATATTTTATTTCTATGTATCTTAAATTTGGCCTTTTCTTTATTTTAAGATATCACTTACTTCTAATACTTGGCAACAGAAGACTGAAACAATATTTTAGAACTGCAGATATGAGAAAAATACGTGTTTTATTAAAGGATTTTTTTTTTAAATCACATATCATTATCATTAAATGATATGCATCAAAACATATTTAAAAAGTAAATTAGTTCATTATTACACTGACTACTTAAATGAACAGAGAAAAAGCAGGAAAATTTCTATTAAAAAAAAAATAAAGGTCTGCCTTTAAAGGGCTTAAGCTGTCAAATACCAATGAAGAGTTTGTTACAAATTTCATGTAAGCGGCAGAAAATGCTCAAAAGCCATAAATATTCAAAGCCATTTTGCTTACCATCTGGAAGATTTAAACAAAGCCAATCCAAGGCAGAGTGAAGATCACCTCCATATAAAACAGTATTTATCATGGCTTCCTCAATGTCCTTCGTTTTAAATGAAAATGCTTGCAGAGCCATGTATAAATCCTACAAAGGAAAAAAAATAAGAAAAACTCAGATTTGAGGAAAGCATATTCGTTTTTCCTTCATTTTTGTTTATTTTCTTTTGCACATCAGAAGATTTTTTTTTAAAGTTTGTGACAATCAGTGTTGTTCTGGACCAAGCTGGATCCTTTTCAGAACAATTTTTAGAAGTCACCCTTTCAGACAGCTCTTCATTCTTTGTGACCTTTGACACCGCTGATCACCTTCTTGGCCCTGATACAGCATTCTCTCTAGGTTTATATAAGACTACTCACTCCTGTTTCTCCTGTCAGATAACTTCCTAGTCTCTTTTTCTGGATCATCATACTGGACAAGCCCACTAATTGTGAGTACTCCTCAAGGCTCTGTCTTGGGCCCTCTTCTCACCTCCACATATGATATTATTCTTGGTAATTTCATCAGCTCCCATGGATTCAATTAATCATCCCTATGCTGATGATTTACTGATTCTACTTATCCAGCCCCAACCTCTCTCCTAACCTCCAGCCTCACATCTTCAATGGCCTAGTGGGCCTTCTGTCCCATAGACACCTCAAACTCAACACATCCAAGATGGAAATTATTACCTCCACCACCCTCCCTCTAAACTTCCCCATTACTATCAATGGTCCTATCATTCTCTCAGCCACCCAGGCTTGCAACCCAGATATGGTATTACACTTGATTGCTCACTCTCACACACCCCTCCCTAATCCAGTCTGTCAGCTCTACCTCCATAACATTTCTCACACATTCCCTCTTCTCTCTTCTAACACTGCTACCACCCTCATCATCTCATGCCTGGACAAGTGCCAAAGCCCACTGCTTGGCTTTCCTGCTTCAAATTTCTCCCAACCACAGTCTATCCTCCACTCAGCTTTCACACTGACCTAAGTCTGAGCACGTCACCACCCATTCAGTAAGCTCCAGTTCCTATGTCCTTCAGGGTTAAATATAAAACCCTGTTTAGTATTCAAAGTCCTTCAAAACTTGGCCTTTTCTTATCTTTCTAGTCTTTTTACGTTTTAGCTGCCTGCTCCTTACCCCAGATCCCTTACAACCTCTGGGTGATCCTGTGACAACAGCCTTTTTGCCACTGCTTGCATAAGATACTCCGTCTCCTGACTTCAGGCATTTTTACTAGCTGTGCCTCATGTCTGGAAGACTCTCCTCATCTCTGCCTCCAGGCCTCCCTGGCTTTCTTCAAGTTCCAGCTAAGATTCTCTCTTCTACAAGAAGCCTTTCCCGATCCCCCTTCATGCTGGAGCCTTCCCTTTGTTTATTACCTCTAACCTACCCACTGCGCACGTTCTTTGCATCTCCCCAGACTAAGAACTCCTTGAGAAGACAGAAGGTTTCTTCCCCGTTCTTTGTAGCCTCAGAGTTTAGCACAGCACCTAACACAAAGCTGGTTGACTGACTGCCTAGGGATTCTGATGAATCTTTATAAGAAGCCCCAGACTTACGTAATTATTTCTATATATGTCCCCTCCCACGAATTAGAATGTGAACTCATGGGGAAAAAAGTCAAGTGACATACATACTTTGTATCCATAATGCCTATTATTAGTGCCTATGATGAATGAACAGGACCATGAAATATCAACGGAGTCTTGGGGTGGCTAGGTGGCGCAGTGAATAGAGCACCGGCCCTGGAGTCAAGAGGATCTGAGTTCAAATCCAGTGTGTGACCTTGGGCAAGTCATTTAACCCCAACTGCCTTACCTTCCCCCCTCCAAAAAAAAAAATCAATGGATTCTAGAATGTCATTCTGTTCTCACACACAGTTAGATTTCCTTCTTTTAAAACTGTCATTAATTTTTACAAAGGGTTTAAATAACTTCTATAGTTTTACTTTGAAAACTTCATGGACCAAATTAAATAGGATAGCAGATTAAAGTTCAAGGTATTTTTTACTAGCCTTGTGAACTTGAACCTCAAGTTGAGGTTCAAGTTCACAAGGCTAATAAAAAAACACACAACAGTAATCTACAAAAATATATAAACACCAAAAGTTTTATAGGTACCTGTAATTTTTTGGCAGTAAGTCTTCCAGAAATCATTCCCTTATCATTATTTTGCTTTTTATGTTCATTGATTACTCCAATGATTCTCTGTTCTAGTTTGCTGTTAATTATCACCTGTCAGAGAAATGGGGTACATAAAAAACAAACTAAATTAATTTAGATCCCATAATAGAGTTCCTTTTACCACAAAACACAGATCTGTACACAAAAAGTGTGTGTGACAGCACTCTTTAAGAGAAAAGTAATACCATAAAGAAAGGGATGGGGCGGCTAGGTGGTGCAGTGAATAGAGAGCACCAGGCCCCAGAGTCAGGAGGACCTGAGTTCAAATATGACCTCAGACACTTAACATAAAAACTAGCTGTGTGACCTTGGGCAAGTCACTTAACCCCAACTGCCCTACCCCCCTCCAAAAAGCAAAAAAAAAAAAAAAGAAAGAAAAAAGAGAGGGATAGAATCATATGATAAAATGATGACAACATGATCTATAACATAGTAGGAAAATCCTCTTATCTTAACAACAACAACAAAAGGCACCTTTCAGGACTTTAAGTCATACAAATTGGCTTTGGGACATGACTTGAAAGAAATGAAGCAGAAACAAAAAAAAAATCAGGCCAGTCAATTATGTTAATAAAATTTTAAAAATTTAAAGTCATTTGGTTCTCAAAACCCTCACTCATCCCCAATCACATTTGCCATATTGCTCTCACTTCCTATCAGCAGCTTCCATGGTCTATTATTTCCTACATTATAAGTCTGGTATAACAAACGTACTCAAGTTCTAAGATTCCCCTGAACACAAAGCAACAGAAGAGAGATGGTAACAGGGACAGTTAAAGGTGTTTGGGAAGGAATTGGAAAACATAAGTCTTCGTCAGCCCTGCCACTTACTGGCCCATGTTCTTTCTTAAATTTCAGTTTTCTCGTGTGTTAGAGGGGGATGACAAAACTCACGTTACCCAATTTACCATTCTGCCATGAAGAAGGCACGTTAAAGCAATGAAGCACCATGTACACTGATGAAAAGAACAGCAGCCAGTATCCATTTTAGTCTACTTTTAGTCTGTTTACCATTAGTCTCCCTCCCCCAACTTGTTATAGTTAATGAATTATTATTTAGTCTTGCTTTTCTACCCGAGTTCTTAATTCTTTACATCTCTATCATGCTTTGTAGCGTTCCACTTCACATTTCAAATATTATTTCATTTAATTCTTATAACAGTTTTGTTATGCAGGGTAAGGTATTATAATGATTTTATAAATGAGTAAACTGAGGTTCAAGTTCACAAGGCTAGTAATCAGCGTAACTAGACCTAGACCCATGTAAGTCCTAAGGTGTTCAGTTCAGGGCTTAGTCTGCTAGACTACACTGCCTGGACCAAGGTTCAGTAAATTTGCTTTAGATGTCAAAGGCATAACTGAAATTGAGAAATCAGATAAAATGTTCATCTTTTCAGCAAAGAAAAACATAACAACAACAACAAAAAAAACACCACCACCACCATCCCAAGGCAATACAGGTTGCTATAGGGCACTGCCTCTTAATTCTAAATTCAGATCCAAATTAAGGTCACCAGTGGTCTATAGCAGGATACCTGAGGATCCCTAGCAAAGGCATAAAGAAGGAGCTGAGTCCATGGGGCCAAGGAATGCCCTGGGTCATATGTACAAGATATGTGAAAGTACTCCCATTAGTATCTCCCTTTGTACAGATAATTCTTTTAATAAGTAAAATGGTTTCATGATGTGCTACAGACAAAAGCATCTCAGCAACTTAATGGGGTGGAGATGAGGAGTTGAATCAGTGCTTTAAAACTTTCTACCTTTTGGAGGATTTGCCAGTTTGTGCTACGTCAGTATATACAGAGTTTGAAAATCCAATGTCAATTTAATGCCACAGTCAGGAATTGGTATAGAATTTGAATGAAGAGTTTAAACAACATCAAGAATTAAAACAGTATATTAATGTATTTCACTAATGAGTTTTGGAAGGGAAAATTATTAAAAATTTTAATTTAAAATACTGAAAATTTGCTACTCACTTTCAAGATAGATTTATCCAGATTTGGTGCACCAGAATCAGTTGCTGAATTAAAACTGTAAATTTTTGGACCTGTATATAACAAATGACATAAAAAGAATGATTAATATCTTTAAAAGTATTTTATTTAATTTTTCCAAAGGAGACTGGTAAATGCCAAACATTTCTGTTTGGGGATTGTCTATTTTTCCAGTTCTTTAAATAACATAAATCTATTTCAATTTCTAATATGAGAGTTGATCAAGGTAACATTATATGAATTATCATTTTTCTAGCAATAAATAACAAGTTCACTTTTAAAATACGCCAAATCAGCATATTTGATCTTGTTCACAACTTAATGAGAATTACTTTAATCAGAATACTGTCCTCCTAAGGCTCAGAGTTGAGTGGTAACAAGGAAAGACGAAGATGTAAAGGTGAAAGGGCATCATGGGGTTGGGACTTCATTTGGTTCACTGCCCAAGGAAGTAGGAGAGATTCACCACTTTATCTCATTTCTGCCTTCTGCTGCTAGCCCAATTCACTACCAATCCACTAACAAACAATGCCCTGGAAAGGTATGTGTGTTTGTAAAATGCAGAAAAATTAGAATCCTGGAATCCTAAATGACTCTACCCTCAACAAACTTTTCAAAATGGGAAAGATTAAGGAGAAATATTTTGCTTCCTTTTGTAGAGACACATTCAGTGGCTCATTGTAATTTTAAGGATCATAGATTTCACTTCTCTCAATTAACTTTTGATCTGAAAACATAAGATAAAATTATTTAAACTTAATTTTCAAAGAATATTTTGATCAGAAAACACTAGTTAATATTATTCAAACTTAACTTAATGAGGCACTCTCTTTAGATAGAATGAGTATAACATCTGACTGTATCTGAACTAAACTCTGACTCTACTATGTTTTGTCACATACAGAGTTTCCGTAAGAAAAACGGCTGAAGCAGATTAAAGTCAGGGAAAACTTCTTAACAGACAGCCCTTTTACTTACAGTTCTCTACCTACTGTTCCCATAATATCACTTTTATTATTTATAACAGGTAGCACAAAGTCTGTTGGGTTCTATGGCCCAGTACATGAGATCCTATCACCCAAATCAAGGCTTCAGGAAGACTCTCCAAATTCTACAAAGATGTTTTCCAGTTCCCAAATCCTAACTAAATCATTTCTAGGAGTCTCTGAATGTTTGCTTTGGACCCCATAATCTCTGGCATTATTTTTTCACAGAGTTGCTCTTGAAAGGACAGCATAAATAAAGTGTGTATGACTGGTAACCATATTACCCCATTCAAATGATACGTATGGCACCTCTATGTAGATCATGTTTCCATGTTGACCTCCAGAACAGATGGTTTACACGACAACACCATCTTGACATCCACTGGCAACTCAAATTCGACATGTCTAAAAACAAGTCCATTATCTTTTCTCCCTAAATCTGACAGTCTTAGTTTTCTATTTCTGTCTGTGCCACTGTCTACCTGGTCTCTCATATTCATAACTTTGTGGTATTCAGCCTCATTTATCTACCCTCATCTCTCATATCCAATCAGTTACCAGGTCTTGTCTTGACAATATAAACAAAACCCTCCCCCTCCTCCTCTTATTCCTCCTGTAACTATCCTAGAACAGGCCCCCTACTCCTCCTTGAGAATACAATATTCTCCCTTTCAGGTCTTCCCACTTCTTCTGCTCCCTTTCATGCTGCTGCCAGGATAATCTTTTTGCACATATCTAGCTATACCATTTTTCTGCTAAAAGATTTTCAGGGGTTCCCCACTAACTATTGAGTAAAGTTTGAAATTGTCAACTTGGCACCAAAGACCTACACAACCTAACACCATCATTTTTGCAACCTTCTTTCATATTATTATCCTTCAGTCAAACTGGGCAACTCTGCCATCCTGAAAACACTATGCTTTCCAGTCACCATGCCTTTGCTCAGGCTGCTCTCTCTGCCTGCAGAAAGACCATGTTCTTCCTCTCTTTCTTCATTTGTTGAATTTCTATCCATCCTTTAAAGCCCAACTCAAAGACTGTCTTCTCCAACAAAGCTTCCTTGATCCCTCTTAGCTGGGAATGACCTCCCTCCCTTAAGACCTCACAAAGCACTTTGTTTTGTAACTCTCCAGTGCACTTAACATGTAATATTGTATATTTTGTCTATTAGTGTTGATATCTTATTTTCACATTAGACTGTAAGTTCCTGCAGAGTAAAGGTCCTATTTTATCTAAACTTTATCTTCTGCAGTAAGCCAGCACAGCATATCATACAAAGCAGACAATAAAGGTTTATTTAAAAATATATAACCTTTGGAAAACTTGATATGTACAATATATAAAGGCATAGCCTTTATAGCTGATTAATAGTAATTTATGTATGAGGTTGGGCACCAAACTCTTAGTCAGGAACTTAAACCTTTATCATAGCAAAATCTATGAGAAAATCAGAATTTAAATTGCTTCAAATTACATCACCTTTTCCAGAAATAAAACCTTTTATATATTTAAGAGGTATCTTTATCATACTTATCAGTGTTAAACAAGCAACATTTAAACTGCTTCTCTTTACATTATTTATTCGTTGACTGAATAATCATTATTAAATGTCGACTATATGCAATGCAAAGACTTAAGTGTGCCAAGGTAAGAAAAAGAATCCTTGTCTCAAGAAACTTACAATTTAGTAGGTAGAGATAAAATGTTTATTTTGGTCCAAACCTTGACGTAGGGAACTCCCTAAGGAAAAGGAAACTCCTACCAACACAGATCAGAAAGTCCTTTTAAAAACTTATAGTCTTAAACTTCTGGGGGGCAACGAAAAACACAAATACAAACCAGAACGTGAGTACCCAAGCTGCACGATGAGGTGAGTGAGGAGTCGCTCCCAGAAGCGACACTCGAGCTTGACCTTCGAGAATATTAACAGGCATGAACAAAGGTGTGCAGAGGTGGAAAATGAATAGATAGAGGTGTGCCTATGGAGAGGAGGGGCAGGCAAGTCAGTCTGGTTTGAGAGTGGAGTCTACGTGAGGGAGTTGTGTGGGATAAAAAGGCAAAGGTAGGGCTGTGTGAAATGTGGAAGGCCTCCAACATTAGACTAAGGGGTTTTTATTCAGGAAGCAACGGACGGATAATAGAGGTTTCACATTCACATAGCAGGAAGATCAATCTAGTAGCAGTGTGCAGGATTCAATTCAATAAGCATTTACCGAACGTCTATTCTGGAGGTACCGAGGACACAGCAAAAAATAAAAACAAAAACGAAATTCTTATCAACAAGGAGCTGACGCGCTGCTGGTGATATTGCGCCCCATCAATACTGACATTCTTACTATCAACGGAACCAGAGGACAAAGAAAAAGCTAAAGGGAGCTCAAAGCTTCTTGGAGAAGATAACAAAGGGTGGGTAGAGTTAGTTTCACCGCGAGTCTGAAGAAACAACTTCTGAAACTCCAGGTTACATCGATCTGCAATGCTCGTGTGGGCACAAACAAAGCCTTTAGCACGAAGACAATTTCAGTCTACAAAACAACATTTATTAAAAGAAGTTCATTTAATCATTTTGGAAAGCAATTTGGAATTTATATGCTAATTAAGTGACTAAAAATGTCTATACCTTTTAACCCAGAGATTCCACTATTAGGCCTATTTCCCCCAAGGAAGTCAGTTGATAAGAAGAAATTCTCCTATACGCCAAAATATATCAGCATTTTTCCAAGTAGTAAATAATGGGAGGGGGCAGCTAGGTGGCACAGTAAATAGAGCACCGATCCTGGAGTCAGGAAGACCTGAGATCAAATTTGGCTTCAGACACTTAACACAAACACAAAACTAGCTGTGTGACCTTGGGCAAGTCACTTAACCTCAATTGCCCTACCTTCCCCCCTCCAAAAAAAAAAAGTAAATAATGGGAAACAAAACAGATGCTCATCAATTGTGGAATGCCTGAACAACTTGTGGTAAAAAGATGCAATAGAATATTGCCTTGGTAGACAACATATAATATATGAGAACATATAATAATGTAATGTAACATATAATAATATAATAATGTAAATGGAAAGAACCACCACAAAACAAGTAAAAACAAATGCTGCAAAAGTACAAAAAACAGGCATGGCCCCAAAGAAAAAACATGAGAAGACACCCCCACTTCACTCTTGTCCAAAGCGGCGGAGAGGTCCATAAGTCTGTTACGTTGTATATTATTTCCAGGCTTTTTGGATGTATTGATTAGTTTGCTGATTTTCTTCTTTTTCTATTAAAAAAAATCAAGTGTTCTATAGATGGATCTCAAGGAGGGAAAAACATTGGGGTACTAGGAGAAATTCTGGAGATGTAAAAGAAAGCAATACAAATTTTGTTTTTGAAAATGGGGGGAGTAGAGAAATTCTATGAAAGACTTGGCAAGAGACAGCAGAATATAGTAGATAAACTAATCAACAAATATTTATCACCCTTGATATTGGGCTAAGAACTCACTATTTAACAAAAAGACAATTAGAAAACAGTCTGAGAGAAACTAGGTAGAGTCCAAAATCTCAGACTGCGTAACATGGTAAATTTCAAATGAATACATGACTTGGATATAAAGGATAACAGCATAAACAAATTAGAGGAATAAAATAAGAAATTACCTTTCAGAATTATGGAGAGGGGACAAGTTTATGTATACCTTACTCCCCTGCATGTATTCTGCTCCTGTGACCCCAGCCATTTCCCAACTCGGCATTCCCCCTCAGATGTTCCTCCATTCCTGGAACACTTTCCCCCCCTCATCTCCACTTCCTTGGCATCCTTCAAATCTCAGCTAAAGTGGCACATTCTGCAAGAAGCCTTTCCCAATCCTCTATAATCTTAGTGCCTTCTCTCTGAGACCACCTCCAAATTCTCTCGTATCTATGTTATTTGTACATAGTGGTTTGAATACCGTCTCTCTCATTAGACTGTGAGCTGCTTGAGAGCGAGGACTGGGGTTTTTCCCACTTCTTTTCTCTGTATCCTTTGTACTTCGCACAATGCCTAGCATATAACAGATACTTAACAATGTCTAGCATATAACAGATACTTAAAAAAGGTAGCTTACTGACACAACGGGGCATAAGACAGCCCACAGAATCAAAGAGTTAGAGCTAGGAGAGGTCATTATGTCCAACCTCCGAGTTTTAAAGATGAAGAAACGGAAGCCCCAAGAGAGTCACTAGCCTGAGTTCACCTCAACCTACAAGTTTGAAGGGCAAGAATAAGCAATATTTGAACTTTGTTGCAGCCTAAAATCCAGCCTAGTGCTCTGCCTACAATGGACACTTAAATATTAGCAGCTGAATGTTGTCATAACAATTTAACAAAGGAGATCCAATGTATGTAAATTATCCTAATATATGTATGCATGATAGTATAGAAGTGAGTGTTAGAGGAGATGAAAGTGGTCCCCTATGGCTGGGGCAATCAAGAAATCCTGAAAGGAGATGGTTACGTCTAAACTGTCTTGAATGATAGGTATCATTCTGATAATCAGTGAAGGCAATGGAAAAGGGTTTCTGACAGCTTGAAGAAAGGTACAGAGGCAGTAAAATACAAGGTATATTTGTTTGGTGAACACTAAACAATTTTGTTTCACTCAATGTAGGATCTGTGTAGGAGAGTAATGGGGGAGAAAGGATTTAAGTATGGGCCAGACTAGGGAGAATCTTGCATTAAAGGATATAGAATAAATTCTGTTGGCAATGGGGAGTCAATTAAGATTTTTGGGAAAAGGGTGACATGATCAAAGCCTGTGCTAGATGAACGAAGTAGAGACCATAATTAGAGAAACTAGTTCAGACTACTGTTTTCATCATTGACAACACAATGTTGGTAGCGGTGGGAATAGAATAGGAATGCATGAAGATGACATTAAAAAGAAGACTAGATAATACTCGGTAATTAATTATATGGGGAGGTAGCAGATATCAGACGATTCCAAAAAAACAAGCCATGGTGGTCCTAAGAGTAAGTGGTAGTAAAATGAGATGTAATAATTTAAGAGGAAAAGAGATGGTTTGAGGATTGAAGGAATGTGAATTTGATCTAGAGATGCTGAAGTTAAGATACCTGTATCTGAAGATCAAAAAGATGAAAAGGAGTCATAGAGACATAAGTATAGCTAGAAAAGTAGGAAGAGAACTAGTATAATACACAAAAATCAAGAAAGGATTCAGTCATAATGAAGAGGTGAGGATCAACAGTGTCAAGTACTGCAGAGGTCAAGAAGGAAGAGGGCAGGTATCACAATAAATAATAAGACAAAAGTTTTCTTTAGCCAGGTAACAGGTTTCTATACATGTAATAATGTTGTTAAATTAAATACATAGCAAAACATCATCACAAAAAGCAAAGATATGAGAAGTACAATGCCTTGCAAGAGGTTCTCAATAAAGACATGTTCATCTAATAGCAGAGTTCAACAGGGCCTAATGATAAATCCCACTTTCCCTTCCGATTTCTACTGATTAGGATATTTCAGAGAAATTAAGTGACTTGTTAAAGGACACATAGTCAGGGACAGAGGTAGAACCCAAGTTTTCTAATTCCTAGAGTCCATTACTCATTTTACTATAACATACTGCCTGCCTCTCTGCCGAATGAGCTACATTCAACCTATACACACAAATGAAAAAAAAAATAACTAGAAAGGTTTAGAAATGAGTAATTGGTACCAACATCTAGATATTGTAAAATTTTACCTTCCCTGCAATAATTTGCTTGAGAACTTTTCCCAAGTCTACAAATAAAACAATTCCTTTTACAGTTGTCAACATCAACGTGGTCTTCTCTTTCTGAAAGCAATTTATTTGCACTGATTTTGGCATGCTGACTAAAATAATGCTTTGCGTATGTTAAATACTTTTTTATAGTAAACTACTGAAGCAATACATAATGCCTCTTAAATTCTAAGGCAGAACCACGTTTTTAAAAGCAATACAAGAAAAAGGAAAACACAAAGCAGCTGTATCAGGACACTAAGATATAAAACACTTAGAATAAAATTGCTAAGAACTGTCAGTTTTCAGAATTTGATTTTTAGAACCTAAATTTAACTTACACAAGTTTACAATACCTGTTGTGCTTTTTAAAAGTGTTTTATAAAAGCCAAGCTTCTTGTATTGTCTTAAAATCTGTTCTTCTGATAGTAGATGTTTTAATGTGGAAGGTGGTAAACTAAAATTTCACTTTTGCCTCTGCTAACTTTTTGACAAACAAGTCAATAGTATCAAAATCTCTATAAAACTAAACAAAATAAATATCACAATTATTCATTCCTTGAAAGCACCAGTGAACGGACACTGCTCTCTTTCTCTTTCTTTCAGGGTTTGCCCAGGGGCACACAGCTAGTAAGTGTCTGAGGCCGAATTTGAACTTAGGTCCTCATACTGCAGGGCCAGTGCTCTATGCACTTTGAAAACTAGCTGCCCCGAGAATGTTCATTTTCAACAAGGTTGTGGTACATCCAATCTGAGTTGGAATGCTACACAACCCTGGTAGAGAGAGAGGAAGGAACAAAGGATCTGGAGTCAGAGAAGCCAATGCTCAAGTATTTATTAAGCACCTACTACTTTTCTAGGGACTGAGCTGTACCTAGCGGTGGACAAGCACAAACAACAAAAGATCCCAATGGCAAGAAATTTGAGTTTATGTTCTAATGGAATGAGAAAAGCCTGCCTCTGCCACTTGCTGTGTCACACCGGGCAAGTCACCTCTCAGGATCTGGTGAGACTGGACTGGGTGGTTTTGAGGTCCCTTGAGGCTCTGGATCTATGATCCCACAACTAAAAGTTCCCTAAAGTTCCCTTTGGGCTGTAAGTCTTCGGCGCTGCGATAAACGGGCCACGTACATACTGGAGGAGTGTGAAGAACAACGATCAGATTGGTCACAGTGGGGATGCCTCGTACAACAACAACCCACGGGGCCGAAAGGTGTATTATGCGCCCCCTAAGCCGAATCCCGGATACCATAAAACCTATTTCGATGCTCCAGAAAGCCGGTTTCATGGAGATTTAAATGGGGTTGGTTATGTGTAGGTTGGCTTTTGGGGGGTGGGGTGGGGGGTGAGGATAGAAACTGGAAGGCAGTAGCAGAGAAAAGGCTACACTACCCTTAGAACAACTTTTTCAGCCACGGACTCCAAAGAACCCCAGTCCTTGCGCCTTCTAAGGCTACCTTCCATCCATCTGCAGATAATTAGCACATACATAGTAGTTTAGCTGTTGTCTCCCCCGTTAGAATGTAAGCTTCTTGAGACCAATCCTCCCTCCTTTCTGTATACGCGACGCTATACAATCTAGCATACAGTAAGCACCTAATAAATGCTTGTTGACTAGGAATTCTTGGCCCTTTCCGAAAAGGCGAAGCAAGCATACGGAATCTATTCAATGCAAGGTGGAGACTCAGGAACCCGAGGGGGCGCGAGAGCGTGTCCCGTGGGGAGAGGAAGGGCGGCTTGGGGTCAGGGCAGGGAGGTCCGCGGCTGCAGGGGAGGAGAGCGGGCGGAGCGGCGTCTCTGGGCCTGCGGGTACCTTGCCTGACGCGCGGCTCCTTGGCGGAGGCGGTGACGGGGAGCGGCCTGGGCACCGGCTTCTTGCCCGGGGCCTCTCCCGCTGCCCCGGATTCGGCGGCAGCCCGCACCGCGCCGGCTCCCGGCGCCTTGTGCTTCTTGTTCTTCCCGCCCATGCTGCGGCTCCCACCGGGCCCGGAGAAGCGAGAGGCGGGGAGAGAGAGGCGCGGAGCACGGACACGCGTGACCGCTCCGCTCTGCCGGGCGCAGGCGCTCCCAATCCGCAGGCGCAGCGGCGCCGCCACCCCGCCGCCCTCATCCGGGGCTTCCCTGGAGCCTCGGAGAGGAGCTGCCTCGGGATTGGTCCTGGCCGCGGCAGTCCCGCCCCTCTCACCGCGTGCTACGTGTTCTCCCTCTTTCTTCTCGCGTCTGGAAAGATTGTAAAAGAGACAAGAGAAAAAAATTTCTAGTGGCCGTGTGAGCTCGAGCTTTCTTGTTCCCTCCCGGACACCGTAGCCCGGGATCGAACGCTCCCTCCGCCTAATTGCGGGACATTGTGGGTAAGGGGAATTTGGCTGGACGGTTCGGAAACATGGCGGACGCGTTCGGGGATGAGCTCTTCAGCGTGTTCGAAGACGAATCGCCGGCCACCGGGGCTAAGAAAGGAAAAGGGGCGTCAGAGGCCGCTGGCAAGGCCAAGTAAGGAGCAGGCCCGGAGCCTTGCGCGTGGAGGGACAGAAGGGAAGCAGGAGGCAGGCTGCAGTTTTGTGGAGAGGGAGTCGGGGCCTCCGGCATCGGGGAAAGCGCAGGTCGCGCTGGGGGCGGAAGGCTACGATCCTAGACTGGGAATCGGAGGAAAGGCCGAAGGAGGAGGGGTGGTTGGTCTGTGAAGCTTTTGTCGGGAACCCTTCTCCTGGGCCAGACGCTGGGGACTCCAGGAAAGGCGAAGGCAATGGGGACCATTAGGGGGAGACCGGCGAATAACCGGGGACTGGACGTGGGAGAGAAGCACCCAGAGAGCAGGGGGGCCCGCTTAGAGGCGGGGATTTCAGCCGAAGGACGTTAGAGAAATTTGGGAGATTGGGGGGAGGAGGGAGAGCCTTCCAGGGGTAGGGAACGGCCGAGGCAAAGGCACGGAGACTGGAGACCAATGCCACTAGGTGTGTGGTCGGGAAAAATAATAACAGGTGAGGTTGTGAAGAGCTTCCAGTGTTATTTGTGAGCATCAGTTATTTTATTTCGTTCTTGAGCCTGGAGGTTGAATTGCAGAGAAAAAGAACAGATGTCTAAAGAGAAAGAAAAGTAGGCTGTGGTTATGGTAGGGGAAATTTAAAAAAAGAAAGAAAACTACAGGATCAAGCTTAGAGCTATGTAATGACACACCTGTCAGTAGGATCTGATTTTTCTTTTTTTTTTTTTTTTTTTTTTTTTTTTAATCAGACAGCGATTTAATGATGGGCATAATTGCCACTACACTACCTGGTAATAAGATAGAAATGAAAAACAGTTCTAGGAAATGATTATACTTTTATACAGCCAAACCAAACATGCATGGAGTCATCTGGAGGAAGGGAGGGAAGAGTAAAGTATACAGCAGAAAGCTGCTCTGAGGTTCTTCCCTTTGAAGACCTTGGACTCTCAAGAACAAAAAACTGGACTTCCCAGTTTTACTGGTGACGTATCTATCGTCTAAATGCCCTGGGAACCCAGAACTGTGGACTCTCCTCCCTCAAATGAATTGTTGCTGCTATGACAATCTCCTTTTCTTTTTTTTTTTTTATATGAGATTCTTTATTAAATTTTTTTGAGTTGCATCTTTTCTCCCCGTCTTTCCCCCGCCCACCACCCCAAAACAGCCATCCCAGTATTTCCCCCCTCCCCCAGTCTATTCTCTCCTATGTCACTTTTTGGTAGGGCAGGATGGATAGGATCTGATTTTTCTGGCGTTATTCTTCCCTGGAATGAAATATCACGAGGAGTATGAGAATTCCGTTTTTAAGTCAACCAGCAACAATTAAAGAGGCCCAGCTGGGTGTCTTGGGGTTTGGGGTAGTGGACCTGGGAGTCAGGAAGGCCTAATCCTGCTTCAGTCATTTACTGGTTATGTGGCTCTGGACCAGGCACTTAACTTGTTGGCCTCAGTTCCCTCATCAATGAAATGGAGACAATAATATGATAGTACCTGTCTTCCAGGGATGTTGTGAAGATCAGGTAGTAATAGGAATAATAATAGCTAGTGTTTATATATTGCTCTGAGGTGCCAAGTTTTCTATTTCATTCTATTCTCACAATAACTCTGGGAGATAGGTGCTATTGTTATTTCTGTTTTAAGTGAAGTGCATAGCCAACAGTAACGTGGCTAATAAGTGTCAGATTTGAAATCAGGCCTTCTTGACTCCATGCTCTATGTAACCTCCACCAAATAACATGTAAAGAGTTTTGCAAACCTTAATATCAGTATGTCAATTCTGTATGTCAAATTATCTTTCTTCCACCACTTTTTTTTTAACCACCTGTGTGACCTTGGTCAAGTCACTTAACCCCTCTGTGCAGTACTATGAAAGATTTGAATTTGAAGGAATTGTATTCAAAGTCCAGTTCTCTCACATTTCCATAACAAGGGGATTTGACTAATAGATACTCTCTTAAGAATCCTTTTGACTGTAAATCACAGAATCCTATGGATAAGCACGAATCATTGGACCCCTTCTTAAGGAACTTATAATCTTTTTTTTTATATACGTGTATATATGTGTATATATATATATATATGCATTTATATGTCTGTCTATTATGTATCAATATAGGCTCAAATGAAATACTGTATGTGTGTGCGCACACATGCACACTTTGATATGAGCCTCACAGCAACGCTGCAGGCTTGGAGGTGATGATTGTCTCCAATCTACAGATAAGGAAACAGGCTTGGAGAGAAGTGCCTAAGGCAGGATTTGAACCCAGGGCTCCCTGACTCCGAGCCCAGCCCTCTCCCCTCCCTGATTCTCTCTTTTTTTTTTAAATTTTATTTTAGTTTGCATCATTTATTTCCACAAGATTTTGAGTTACATATTTGCTCTCCTTCTTTCCCCTACCCACCACCCCAAAACAGCCATCCCAGTGTGTCCCCCCTCCCCCACTCTATTCTCTCCTATGTCACTTTTTGGTAGGGCAGGATGGATCTCCCAACCACAGTGCCTGTGTATCTCAAGTTCCAGTTCGATGTAGTCAATAATAATAATTGCATATATATATGGATAGATATATATTTATAACATTTGATTA
>CM053580.1:309961023-309982265 GCA_028627135.1 Pseudochirops cupreus
TTCATGTTTATTGGAGGCCCCTGGTGGGGGTGCTCTGGCTGCACTCTCCTCCTCCCTCTCTCTCCCATGATCTTTCTTTCCCCAAAAAAGGAATCTAGGGTTTGGGTGCTGTTCTTACTTTGCTTCTTATGCTTATTCTTACTCATGGTTGGTCAGTCCGTGATTTTTTTTTTTAATCTCTATGGGGCTCTGCTTGCAGAAGGGAAAGCTCTGTCCCAAATCTCTGGGGTCCTCCGGGCTGCTGTAGCTCTCAGGAAGGTGCTGGGACCCTTCCTACTTACTTCCGGCTCACTGGATAATGAAGACTCCAAGACCGAGGCCCAAGACGGTGATCCTGATCCAGGCCACTCAACTCGAGAGCACTGGCCTCAGAACAATGGCTTAGTCCCCTGCTGTCTGCAGGCCGCCGGTGGGAAGCTGTAATGTGGAGGCAGGTGCAAAACCTCTGCCTTTCACTTTTCCGCTCTGGAGGCCTTTTGGCCAGACTGCTTTTCGCTCCCAACTTCACAAGTCCCACTGACCTAGTTCTCAACACTGCTTGCAGCTGCCGCTCATCCACTCACCACTCCTCTCGTCCAGCTGCCCCGGGGCTCAGCAGTGGCTTCAGGCCAGGCTGGTTTCCCAGTGTTGATATGGTTCCTCGTAGCTGAGCTGACTTGAGTGGGAAGTATCTTTGTGTGCGTTTTGGAGTTCTAGGATTGGTTTAGAGTCCTATTCCATGGGTATTTTGGGGTGGCTATGTGAAAGCTGCGATATGTTGCTGCTGCTATGCCGCCATCTTGGGCCCCCCCCCCCCGGAATTTACAATCTTAAACTTTAAAAAATTTATTAATGTTCCTATCACAGATTTGGGGCATGAAGGAACTACAAAAATCATCTAGTCGAAACCCCTCTTCTTATGTATAAGATCAAGTGATTTACCAAAACTCATACGGATATTAAGGGAGCTTAGCTAACTCATACATATATAACAGAGGGTTTGTGAGCTACCTTGTTCACAATAAGTCAGTGAACTAGGTAGTACAATAATATCTGCATTTTCAGATTAGGAAGCTGAGTATCAGAGAGATGAACTGACTTTCTTACTATCACATGGATAGTAAATGGTTTGTCTGGAACTGACTTTCTAAATGTAGAATATGCTTTTTCCACTCTACCTTAATTAGTGGAAATTTAGACAATATATGTAAACAATGAATAAAGTTCAGAAAAACTTGCTCAGGGAATGCTGTTCAGTGGAAGGTGCTTCTGGCAGAGAGAGTGAATGATATTACACAAGGTGAGGCAGTGGGAAAATTCAGGACATCTTCAAGGGACAGTAAGTAGTACACTGACTGGAGCAGAGGGTATTGGTTTTTTAGCCAATTAGAAGAGGTTCTTAGGCACTGGGGGGTGGGGTTGGACATCATCTTTTAGGAAAGGAGGAAACTGAAGAATTTTGAATAGAGAAAGTGTGGCAGTTTAAGATTAATCTCCTGACTTTGTGTTGAATTAGTTGGAGACTGGATTTTCTTTTCCTCCAAACCTATCCCACTGTCTTAACTTTTTATTCTATTGAGGGCACTATTCTATTGAGGGCCCTATCATACTTTTAAGTCAGCCAATTTTTTCCACTTAACTAGTCATCCTTAACTCTTATTCTTAATTGGACTTCCCCCCCCCCATATCCATTCAGTGATTAAGTCTTGTTGATTCTATCCCCTCAACAACTCTTGTCTCATTTACTCTACTAATGAACAAAGACCCTAGGGTAGGTATTCATTTTCTTTTGTCCTGACTATCTTGGGGCCCTCTTCCTTGGTCTACTTGCTCCTGTTCTTTTCCCCTCTTAAAGTCCTCTCTCCAGACAACTGCCAGGTGGTTAGTCCTGAAACACAGGACCACCTTGTTAAGAAGCTTCAGTGGCTCCCTACTGCCATTAGAACAGAAGTTCTTCACCTGTGGTCTGTTAGTCTTTTTTTAAAAAAAATTTTGATAACTGTATCTTGATATAACTGATTTCCTTTGTAATCCCATTCATTTTATTTTATTCATTTAAAAACATTCTTTTGAAAAGGGCCATCTAAAGGCTTCACCAGGCCGCCAAAGGGGTCTGTGATACAAAAAAAAGTTTTAGAACCCTTATTTTGGGATAAAGTACAAATTCCTCTTGCAGTTAAAGCCATTCACAGTCTGGCTCCAACTTATCTTCCCAGACTCATCACAAATTGTTTTCCTCATGCATTCTGTGACCCAGCCAGGATGCCCTACTTTTCCTTCCTTATATTTGACATTCCATCTTCCATGTCTGACATTCTGCCCCTCATAACTTCAATGTTTTCCTTCCTCACCTCTATATCCTGAAACCCTGAACTCCCTTTAGGACTAAGCTCAAGGATCACCTTCTTCAAGAGGTCTGTCTTGATTATTCCAGTTGTTATTCATACCCATCAGTCACTTTTATTTATTTTTAAATGTCCTGTATCTTCTTACCTGTGAAAATACTGTATACTTCTAACTATATGTTGTTTGCCTCACCTAGTATATAAACTCCTTAAGGACAGGAACTTTCGTGTTTGAATCTGCAGTGTCTGGCAGATAATAGGTATTTAATAAATGCTTGTTGATTGATAGATGAAGGGAGACCAATTAGGTGATATTTGTAAGTAGTTTTGTGGAGAGTCGAACTGTTAATTCTGCCTTCGTTACTTCTTTTGTATATGCCCCTTTCTTTCTTCTCATACTCCCACCACCAACCTTGGTAAAGGCCTTAAATCACTTCACTTCTGGACTATTGAAATATTCTGCTGGTAGGTCTTCCTGACTCAAGTCTCTCCCCTATTCCATCTATCCTCCACTCAGCTTTTAAATTGATTTTCCTAAAGCACAAGTCTGACCGCATTACCATCTTATTCAATAAATTCCAGAGGTTTCTTATTGCTTCCAAGTTTAAATATAAAATCCTGTTTTTGTTTTAAAGCTAATCTTTATAGACTAGCCCCTTTCTGCCTTTCCAGTCTCCTCATACCCCAAGTAGCCTTCACCCATCTCCCAGCTCATGAGCATTTTTGCCAGCTGTCCCCAATGCCTGGAGCTCTCTACCTCTTCGTCTTTGCCTCCTGAATTCCCTGAATTCCTTCAAGTCTTCAGTTAAAATCCCATCTTCTGAAAGAAGCATTTTCTAGTCCTTATTCTTAGTGACTTTCTCTTAATACTGTCCCCAATTTATTTTGTATATATTAATTTATAAATATATGTTGACCTGACTTCTTTGGAACAGGTTCTGAAGATAGTGAACTAGGGAATTGTAGCAGCAACCATACTGGCATACCCAGGCTGGCTGCTAGCACAGGTTCTTAGATCTGCTTTACTAGGAAAGATAGATGTTTAAGGAGTTAACAGTCTTTTAAAATTACATTCAGTAGTTCAGGGGAAAAGTCAGCACCCTGAACTTCAGAGCAAATACAGACAGAAAATACAAGCAGAGAAATAAAGACTAAAAGACAGGGATCTGACTGCCTGAATCAACTATACACTTTACATATATCCCTGGATTGAGAGAACTTTTACATCTGAGCAGACTGGGAGCTCTGAACATAACTTATGACCACTCAGAATCTGTACCAGGCAATCACAAGATCCTTCTCACAGGCAATCACAAGATCCTTCTCACAATTGAGCCCCCAAAGCAAAATACCAATTCAGAGAGAGTGTCTGTGTCTGCGTGTCTCAGTGCCTAATTAGAAATTAGCAGAAGGTAAGAAAGCCTTACCACTAGCAAGCTTCCCTTAATGGGCTCCATGTGAGGCCTATTAATGGGCAGGGAAGATCTTAAATCCCCTTACCATCACAGGAATCCTATAAAGATTGAGAAATGTAGTGGACCCAGTTGCCATGGTTCTGTGCCTTTTTTCTGACAAATTATGCAGACTCAAAGAAGGAGTAAGACTACTAGTATATAAAGGTGGTGATCAAGAGTTAGGAAATAGTATGGGAGGTTATAGTGGAAGATAAGGACAAAAGAAATGTTGTCTAGGTTGTTAGGGCAGCATTGAAGTTACTTCCAATTGATCCAGGCTGGGCAAGGAGTTAAGTACGGTCAGAAGGAATCTGATAGAATATGAAGAAAGTGAGATAGGTCACTAAACTTGAGGTCCGAGCAAAGAGCAGATTTTATGTGTGTAAAATATTAGAAGAGTTGAGAGGTGAGGGGATTGTGGATAGCACCAAATTTGAATTTGGGTATGGTCTAGCATGTCTAGCAATGACTATATTTAGTATTATTTGGTAGCTAAAGTGGAACAGTGAATTTGAGGAACTGATGTCCAGGGTATCAGATGGGCAATCTTAATGAATATTGAATTCATAGTAGGTCATTTTTGGAATGGAAGGAAAAACTGGGAGCCAGGTGCTTAAATCATTATAGAAAGAAAAAGTAGTTCTTATAGAAGGATGACAATATTGAGGATATAGAGTGGGTATTATAAGCTGTTGGTATAGATTTGAAACCAGATGTGGAATAATAGTCCATCAGTAAGCTTTTATTGAGGTCATCTAAGTGGTACAATGGATGCAACACCAGGCCTGGAGTCAGAAGAAGATTCATCTTTTTGAGTTCAGATCTGGCCTCAGACACGTAATAGCTGTGTGACCCTGGGCAAGTCACTTAACTTTGTTTGTCTCAGTTTCCTTATCTGTAAAATGAGCTGGAGAAGGAAATTGCGAACCACTCTAGTACCTTTGCCAGTAAAACACCAGATGGGATCACGAAGAGTAGGATATAACTTTAAAAAAAATTGAAAAACAAAGCATTTATTAATTACCTACTGTAGATGAGTTATTATTCTAGGTTTTGGGGGTACAAGCCAAAAATTACACAATTCATTCCACTGAGGACCTTCCAGTCTAGTCAGGGGAGAAAGTACGTTCACATAAAGGTGTATATATACGCAGTAAATAAAGAGGGATTGGGGAGAGTCACTCACAGCAAGGGGAGCCAGGAAAGACTTCATGTAAGAAGTGGTGCTAGAGCAAAAACTAGGGATTGAGTTGAGTGACTGTGGTAAGAAAGAGAGTTCATTCCAGGCATGAGGGATAGCTATTAATACAAAGACACAGGGCGAGGATATGGAATGTCCCATATGAAGAAGAATAAAAAGGTCTATTTGGCTAGACTGTAGTATGTATAAAAAGAACTTATTATAATAAGGCTATATAAAAGTAGATTGAAGTCATGCTGTGGATATCGAATTGTCATTTTCCCCCTCTCCAAAAAAAAAGGGGAGGGGGAGGAAGTTTGTGATCCTAGAAGTAATAAGAAGCAATAGAAATTTAGTAAAGCCACAGTATGAGAAAGGGAGGGAGAAAGGAAAGAAAAATCAGGGAGAAATAGAGAAAGTTTGGGATGATCGTGTCTAATGAGGGTTTTTTGAGAATTGAAGAGACTTGGGTGTATTTGTAGCTTTTGAGAAGGGCCAGTAGAAAGGGAGAGATTGAAAATTGGAGGGAGGAAAGGGGTGATTAAGGGAGCAGTCTGCTATAGAAATCGGATAGGGATCAAGATTTTGTGTAGAAGTATTGATCTTGGTGAGAAGGCCTACTTCAGGAACTGGAGTAAAGGAGAAGAAAATAGGAGATGTTGCTTTTGATGTAGGGGATAGTAAAGGAGGAGAAAATGGGAGATTGTTGGTTTTGAGGTGGGGGATAAGGTTATGAGGTAAAAAAAAAGGGAAGAAAAGCAAGCTCACAATGAATGGACTTAATTTTCTTGGTAAAGCTTGAGTTAAGGCCTTCAGCTATGAAGGTAGAAGAAAGGGATAGTGTAGGAAGTTTAAGGAGAGAAGGTTTAATATAGTCTATGTGGGAAATTCAATAAAGAGTTAGAGTAGTAAAAAGATTGCTTTGCTCTAGTGAGGGACCTAGTTGAGTTTAGATAACAATTTATAGTGGCCCAGTCAGCACAGTTGTGACTTTTTCTAGTTGCACATGAATAGAAAGAGAGGAGACAGATGTTGGGCATAATCTGGAGTTGGGTTGTGGTAAATCATGAAATTGCAGTAATAAAGGGGGGGGGTGGTAAAGGATTTGAGGAACAAGATAGTACAGACTTGAACTAGTTAACTAAATGGTCAAGATTGAAAAAGGAGGGCAAGTGATACTAGACTAGGCAATGATAAAAGAGCCTAACTAAGTATGATCAGAGGAGGTATTTGAAATCACAGCAAGAAGGAATATATTTAGGAGGAGTAAGCATAGGGAATGATGAAATGATAGAAAGTTATAATCGGAAAAAAAAGATTAGCTAGATATCTTAGCTGTAATGATAAAATTTTTAATTTTTACATAAATTTCATACATGTCTCAATGTTAATATTATTATAGCTAAATTTTTCCAGAAGTAGCATACATTTAATTTGGAATTTTGAAAGTTTATGAACTTATTAAAAATAAAAACCATTACAAAAAACTTTACTTTTCAGAAAACAGACAGATGATAAACCACAGTCAGGATCCACCAATGTTGGAAAGAACAAAAGAGATTTAGAATTGGAAGGTACAGATGAACCCATATTTGGAAAGAAGCCCAGAATAGAAAATACATTAGCAGAAGATGTAAGGTAAGATTTGCTTTATTGTAAATTTCAAGCATACTTTGTATATCACTTTTATTCTTTGTGTGTCACTTTGGCATAAGGTTTAAAGAGTTTTTTTGAAACTGGATGTAAAGTAATTTGTGACTTACAGAACTGAGCACTTGTATAATTGCACAAAATAAAAGGTATTGTTTGTGCAAAACAACATGGTAGTCAGCTAGACCTTCAGAAACTAAATTTTCATTCTTCGTCTTACACACCTTGATTTTTTTTTTTTAAAAGTTCTCTCTAGTGTACTCTTCTTAGGTTAGCTAGCACATTACTAAAATCATTGTGCAACTATAGCTGTCACCATTGACAACTAGGAGCTGAGCAAAGAGAATTTTTTTTTTTTAACAGTGCTGTGTAGTCAGTGCATTTAGGGAATGACAGCTAACTTCGAAGCAAAATAATTTAGGTAACTTCCGAGACAAGGTAGCCATTAGTGATAAACTAAGATAGGCTTGCTATAGAAGAAATTTCACTTATTATTTGTTGTAACGAATACTACTATATCTGTTACAAATTACCTTGGTTTTGTTTTTTTTTTGGCCTGAACCTATGATTTTATTGGTGTAGGCAACTCCCAATGAAGCATGTCCTTGTACCATAGGTGTTCTGCACTTCAGACATTTATAGGTTTACTGCCTTATACACTAAGAAGATAAGTGCCGAGAGTCACACAGCTGATATATGTCAGAGACAGGATTTGAACCCAAGTTGAATTCTGAATTCAGCCCTCTTTCCATTATATATACCATGCTACCATGTTTTCTGATGGTTAAAATTTTTTAAGTTGAAAGTTCTTTTAAAGTAGGATCATGATATTTTAAACTACTTTATCCATCAGAAATTGTATGTAGGATTATGTATGCCAAATTATTGAAAAAATTAATCTTACATTTAATTATTTTTTGAATTTTAGTCTGACAGATCTCATGCCCAGAGTCAAGGTAGAAGCAGTGGAAACTGTTGAAGGCTGTACACATGAGGTAAGTATAAATAATGAGTACAGTGACTTTAGACTGCGTATTTTCTGTGAGTAATTAGGTTAGTAGGCAATAATCAGCTTACTTGTCAGTGCAGCTTGGAAAGGCCAAGCAGTCTCTGTTTTGCATTGTCATTTTATGTATAATAAGATCACAAATTTAGAGTAGGAAGGAACTTTAGAGGCCATTTTGTTGGATTTTACAGATGCTATAAGTAAAATAACACACCCTAGCTCTTCAAATCTAGTACTCTTTCTACTACAACATGCTGCTTATATTCCACATTTGACTCAATGTCCTAAAGTTTAGAGGTCTAGAATTCATAAATCCCAGTTTCACTACCAGATGACTGTCTTCGATAATCTGTAGTCTCCCTGCAGGACAAAGACTTTTAACTTCTTTTTTGTCTTGAACCTCTTTGGCAGTCAGTGAAGTCTATCAGAATAATATTTTCAGTGCATTAAATGAAATACTTATGATGACAAAGGAACTAATTTTATTGAAATAACTTATCAATGTTAAATAAAAAAGTTCATGGAACTTAAGAACTCTTGCTCTAGCAATATATTAACTATCAAGAGTTTATAAAATAGGTGAGAGAGGCAATTAAATGATAGCTTATTAAGGCCTTTAAGAAATATTCAGAGCAACATCTAATAAACAAAAATGGTTTATAATTCAAATGGGTGCCTTATCTATTAAAACATACATATTTCAAGGTATAGAGGTCCTCAGAAAGATAAAGTAGATCATTAGACCTATGTTCTATAAACTTTTCTTAGAACTAGTCTGTTTGAGCTCCTCTTTAGATTTTTCTTTTCTTTTTTTTTTTTTAAACAGTCTTGACTTATAGAATGTGCTTCAGCTCTGTTGGAATTATGTTCATTAGGAACTTGGAGTTTCTTCTGCAATTAAACCCTTTATATCCTTAGAATTTTTCTTTTCTACAGCTAAACTTAACTTTAATATAAAGCATGACTGATCTGCTTCCTTTCCCACTTAACTTTTTGTGTCAATCATTGTGCTAAAGCCAAGGCCAGATGCTAGTTTAGCTCCTAAAACATCTTTATAGAATTGTAGAATATGAGAACTTGAAAATCTCAGAAATCATCTTGTTCTACCTTTACCTAAAGGTAAAAAGCATCTAGTGTTTTTGGAAGCTCTCTTGTGATTGGAGCCTCACTACTTTGCTGTAGTTTTTTTCCATATTTCCCTCAGACTGGAATTGCAAGTCTTAGAGAAATTTCTGTTGTTCTTTTCTTAATGCCTTTCTTCATCTCTGGTAGTGTTATCATACCATGTTTAGTTATCTAATCCCCTGGATCTGATGATCACTAGGATGATAATAGTTTTATATAGTGCTTTATACAGTCCTTTTTATAGTGTTATAATGTTTGCAAAGTACTTTACAAATATTTTGGGATGTGCTATTACTATTGTCCCCTTGTTATAGATAAGGACACTGAGGCAGTGCAACAACAATGCAGTGTTCACAATGCCTACGGTGACTATAAATATGCTGATATGGTTATTAATCACAAAATTTAACAGGCTCTCTACATGGAGGACATAGCTAGAACAGTTATTCAGATACCAGAAAATTGAGTCCCCAAACCAGAAAGTCAAAGTCATCACAGTAGCCACGGACTTGGTACACATAGTTAATGCAGTAAACACCCACATTCTTAAGCCTTCAAAACAAAACAGACTACCTCAGGCAGAGATCCTCTTCTCCTCACTCATGGTAACTACTCAGCCTCCTTGCAGCTCTCCTCAGCAGCTCTCCCACCACCCCTCACCCACACCCCCCACAGTTCCTTTCTTGGGCAGTGCTCAGTAGGAGTCCTTAGCAGAAGTTCAGGCTGGCTCAAAAAAAAAAAATAGGTTTGCTGCCACCGGCTTCCAGTCACCACACTGGCTGCCTGGCTCCTACTCAGCTTTGGCTCCTTCCTGCCCCACCCCTTCCTGCTACGTCAGCAAGTTCAGGGGGCATGGAAGATCTTCAGATCCCATTACCATTACAGGCAGGCAGAAGTTAAATGACTTGCCTAGGGACACAACAGTGTCTAGGACCAGATTTGAACTTAGGCATTTCTGACTCCAGGTCCAGCATTTCCTCAGAGTGTCATTGGCAGATCTAAGTAGTATCTCAGTGAGGAGAGTAAATGAACCTAGAAACTGCCATAGCCAGCAAACAGTTGATACCCTTGCAAGTCAGTAAACATTAAGTATCAACTTTGTGTCAGGCACTGTGCTTAAGGACTGGGGATAAGAAAGAGAGAGAGGGAGAATCCCTGCCCTCAGGAAGCTAATATTCTAATGGGAAAATAACATACAAAAAAATAGAGTGAAGAAAAAAAAGGTCTCCCATTCAGAGGGCATGATGGGGCAGCTGTCAGTCATAGAGATCCCAAAGTTGTGCAGCCAGTTGAAAAATGAGATGTGTCAGCTGGGTGCTCTTCTTAATGGAGATTTGAAGTTCAAGGCTCTGCCCTCTAGTCAGAGGTAGAAGGTAGTAATGATGAGGAGTCCCAAGGCTGATGAGATTTTACAGGATGATAAAGTTATCCCAATAATAAGCTTCATGGGGCCTGATGGAGAAGCCAGTCAGAGAAGTCCTAAAGTAGTACAGCCAGGTAAGAAATTGCTAAGTGGAGCACAGAAGAACCAAGGGCAACATAAGTTTATAATACAAAATCATTTGAAAAAATGTAATAAACAGTGGAGGGCTCCAAAAAGCTTAGTGTGGGACTAAACTGAACTATATAACTCCAAGGTATTTGTAGATAAAACTGTCAAGAGGACAAGAAATAGAAAACAGAACAGATTTTTCAAAACTTCCGAAGCATTTTCATCATTAATGATGAATAAAACCAGCTTCTACACCTTACTACCAGAGTGACTTTAGACAAGCCAGGTATCCTCTCTGGACCTTAGATTCCCAGAGGGAATCCATCACCTCTTAAAATTCACTTAAGATGGATTAGTCCTAAGCAAGACAAACTCTGCAAAGGTTTTCAAAAATATTTATAGCTCTTTTTTAGGTGGCAAAGAAGCCTGAGGGGTTGCCCATTAATTGGAGAGTGGCTGAATGAGTTGTGATTTATAAATGTGATGGAATATTCTTGTTCTGTGGGAAATGATGAAGGAGATGATTTCAGAGAGACCAGGTAGGACTAATAGAGAGTGAAGTGAGCAGATCCAGGAGAACCGTTTATACAGTGATAATGTTATAAAGACAAAAACAAGTTTGAAAGAATTAAGAGCTTTAATCAATGTAGTGACCAACTACAATTCCAGAGGATGCATGATGAAACGTGCTGCTCGTTTTCTGATAAAGAGGTGAAGGACTCAGTGCAGAATGAGACACTTTTTGTTTAAACAAGACAAATGTTTATCTCTTCATTTTCTTATTTTGTGCTCATTTGGGAAAGGAGAAAAACCAGTTTTGTTGATGAGAGGGAGAGAGCATGCGCACCGTGTCTTAAAGATGAAGGTCAAGCACCACCTTCTATTAGGGGTTTTTTGGTGCCCCTCCCCAACTGCTAGTACCATTCAAAATACTTGTTAATTCTTTATTCGTTCATCAATTCTCTTTCATTTTCCTTGATGAGTTTTGTTCGGTTTTGAGGTTATGATTGTTGGATTTATACTCTTCATTTAATTCTTCTGTAATAATTTCTCTTTATCCATTTTCTGCCCTTTGAGTAAGTGCTTGAACCCTGAAATTAATTTTGCATAAACAGATTTGTTTCCAGTTCTCAAAACTCTCATATGACTTGCCTCCACCCTGTTTTATCCCCAGTTTCTTCAGTTTACTTTATTATTTTTCTTTTCATTTTGTTGTTCCTTTTTCTTAGCTTTTCAAGCACAGATTAGAGTAGATTCTGAATATTTTCTTCTTCCTCCCCCCGTTTATCTCCTGCTCCCCCTCTCCCAGTATAGGTTTTTGAGTAGTATAGGTCTTTGTTGTCATTTTTTGAGAAGTATCAATTTACTTTTGACTTCTTCCTTATTCATTTTCCCTTGAGAGAGGTAGTGGGATATAGTAGAAGGAGTGGAAGGAATTTTAATTCCTGAGAATCAGTTTCAGAACCAGAAATGATGGAGGAGGCTATGTAGTACAATCTTCTCATTTTATAAATGAGGAAATTAACATTCACTGGGTAAGTGATTGGTTTAAGGCTATACAGGTAATAAGTGTCAGAAATGAGATTTGAACCCAAGTCTTCTGACAACAGAGCCAGTGCTTTCTTTATAGTACTGTGCTACAAATGAAAAGTAGCCATATCTCCAGTTTTTTAAAAATTATATCACATTTGATTTCCACCCCATTTTGAAGATGGCTATCTGAGAAAACTGAGAAATAAATCTGGAGATAATAAGTTATTTTTATTTTTTTCTTTCTAATTTTCATTAGGTCGCATTACCTGCAGATGAAGAATATGTTCCACTGAAGCCACGAGATGGAAAAGCTGCCAAGGTTTCTAATTTTCTTTCACTAATTCACTATTTTTTTAAGACTGTTATTTAATTTCCCTGATTTCCACCTCTGTCTTAAATCATAACCCCTCTGCATTTCATTAGTATTGGGCCATTACTGTGGCCAAAAAACCCATCACTTTGTGACCAACCTGATGATGACCCTCTCTGAATTAGAGATTTGGATTAGGCAGCTTCCCGGCCCCAACTTGAAGTCTTTCCAGCTTTTTGGCAGGACATACCTGGAGCTTTCAGAAACCCAAGGTTATTTCTGTGCTACTGCATGGCATCAGAATAGAACTTGGTGAAGTTATCATACTAAAAATTTTTAGAGTGTTTTTCTTCAACATAAAAGATTAAGACAGACCAATTTTTAGTGCTTCTTGATAAAAAAAACACTTTTTAAAAAATTCCTTTTTCTGTGTTTGGCAGTAGGATCTGTTATAAACATGTAATCTGTGGATACTTTTCTGAACATTCTTCTTAGGGGCTAAGCTAGAAATGATGGTTTTTTTTGTCATTCTCCTAAAGATGTTGTTGGATTTTATTTATTTTGCAGGAATATCCATTCATTCTTGATGCCTTTCAGAGAGAAGCCATTCAGTGTGTAGATAACAACCAGTCTGTTTTAGTTTCTGCACATACATCAGCTGGAAAAACTGTATGTGCTGAGTAAGTAACTTCATTTTTTAATAAACTTGAAAAAATAAGCGTTCTTTTCTGTAACTTCTGTAGTAAGATGATTTTTAGTTTAGATTTCATTTGTACCCTGCTCATAGTTCTGAACTTTTAGAGCAAGAAAGAACTTAAAGACAATTCTAGTTCCCTAATTCAGCTCATAGGTTGAGGAAACGCAGGTTTAGAGAAGTTAGTTGTCTGTAGTAAACAATTTGTTTATGGAAGCACCAACTTAGACAGTTTTGGTCTTCTGACTTTATAGTCCAGTGACAGCTGAACTCTTGTATGCAAGGTCTTAATGGTGGCAGTCCTTGCTCTTTCTGATGCTTACACTCCTTCAATTCAGTCTGATTCAAGGACAAATGAAGTTGTATTCACCAAGATAAGGTCATTTATTGAGGCAAAAGTTTAGAATTCCCATTCTTAACAAAGGTGAACTCCCTCATTTGCCCCACGTTTCACATAGGTCTTCTGTGGCAAAGGTTAGTAGAGGAGAGGTCTATGTGTTCTCAGCAGCTTAAGATAAATTCTAGTCCAAAGTTCTGCTTAGAGTTCATTCATTTTTGCGAAACATTCTTGGGTTTTAAAGATCTAATCCAGGTTGGCCAAGGAGACAACACAAGGAAGGTTCAGGTCTGTATTCTGAACCCATATATAGATAGTGTTGAAGTGGAGCTAGGTTTTGTACTGTTTACCAGAACATGTATTGATAGTCCTAATTTGTTGGACATATTCTTTGTTTTATTTTGCCTTTACACTTGTCCTATTCTTAGATTCAGTTGGTTAATATATTGCCATTTCTTGCTTTGTTACTGTTTTATGTCTTTAGACCTTGTTTTCCTCTCTAAGTTTCAATACTTAGTGTACTTAAGTACTTACTGATCATTACTTGCTAGAATTAGTCTTCCAGAATCCAAATATGCAGCTAACATTCCAGGTCATCATACTGTGTGTGTCTGTGTGTGTGTAAGTATAGATTTCAGTAGAAAAAAAGTGCAAACTTCATTTCTCATATTTATGGTAACCTTCTCTCAGAACTGGAAATGTAAAAGTAATTGTTAGTAGTTTTTAAGTATATTAAGTTGATCGTAGAATTTGATTAAAATCTCTCTATGCATTTAGATCACTAGAGAAGTTTCATATTTGTTATCTTAACAGATTTTCTTAACTTTTATATTTGGTTACATATAAATAGAGTAAGATATTCTTAATATTTGGTGAAATCCTTTTTGGTTTTTCCAAAAACCAGCTACTAGAATTTTATTCATGTAAAAACCTTTTTTAAAAAAGGGAAATTACAAGCATATCGATAGAATAGATCATAAAGGAAAACTTTTGAATGTGAATTTTGTGAGTTTTTTTTTTAATTGGTTTCATATATTTAGGTATGCCATTGCTTTGGCTTTGAGAGAAAAGCAACGTGTGATATTTACCAGCCCAATTAAGGCTTTAAGTAATCAGAAATATCGTGAAATGTATGAAGAATTTCAAGATGTTGGCCTGATGACTGGTGATGTCACCATAAATCCTACAGCTTCTTGCCTGGTTATGACTACTGAGGTAAATTACTTAATGATTCGCTTTTTTTTTCTCCTTCAAGTTACTTCTGGAATTAGAACTTGTAAAAAACTCTATATTGTGTCAAAAATTCACAATATTTACACACTTTATCTAAAAGTCTAAATACACAGTATTTTGAATTTTAAATTTGCTTTCTTGTAGTTAATTTGTTTAGTAATATGAAAATAATATCAGTAATCTGTACTTAGGATGCCTACTATTGGAACGTGATTTTGTAGGTAGTTTAAACACATTCTGAATCTAGTTTTTTCTCATCTAAATAATGACACATGACTGTGACTTTTATAAATATGGAATAGTAATAGGATTTTAAAAAAATCACAGTAGAGCTTCATGTTTGTATAGTTTTTGTTTCTTGACCCATTTAATATACTAGTGGTCATAAATCCAAAAATGAATGTCCTAGGAGTATTCGGTATGAATTTTTGCCTCGATATGCTTTGTTCTGTATTTTGGTGCTGCTTGAGTTTTCCTTGCCTCTTAAGTCACAGTCTGTGTTTCTGGACCAGCATTAAAGATAGACTGAGAGTTGCCATAGTGTAGCATATAGAGCACTGTTCTTAGGAAGACATTCTCCTGCCTCTTATACGTACTGGCTGTGAGATCCCTTGGCAAGTCACTTAACTTCAGTGTTCTAGATACTGTAAATTCTAAGACTGTAAACTGCAGAACAGTTGCTGATATATGTTATACAGGGCGAGTCTTAACTGAGACATTACCATGCAAATGACATCACAAATCTTCTAATTACCCCCCCTCCCCCCAAAAAAAAGCCTGTTTCTGGAAATTCTGTTCTTTGGGTGTGTTAAGGACATCTTAAGGATCCATGTTGTCTGTATGACTCAAAGAAAATCCAGGAATGATCAAAAAACTAGAAGCACTTTTGGTAGTATGTGAGGGCTGATAGACCACCTGAGGTTTATATTGTAGCTAGACGATCATCTCAAAAGTTGTTTTCAGAATTGAGACAATAGAAATAGAAACTGGTTCTGGAATAGGCTTTGTTGTTCACTGGAAAATTGTGTGGAAAAACAGAAATGAAATGTGACCTTGCTCTACTACTGTTTCATGCATACTTTTAAGTCATTAAAAAAAAAGTATGAAATGATTCTGATGTTTGAAAACATAGTCTATTACCTATTCCTTCACTAAAACAAAAATCCTAGTGCCCTTTGGGAAAAAACTTCTAATTGCTTACTCTTAGTTAGGAAAGAGCTGTTTTCCATTGAATTTTTAAGTGTCTTACAGAAACTGTTCTGTTTTCAATTCCTTAGATTTTGAGAAGTATGTTATACCGGGGGTCTGAGGTTATGCGAGAGGTTGCTTGGGTCATATTTGATGAAATTCATTATATGAGAGATTCAGGTAATGTATATGTTCTGTTTTCTGAGTATGATTTTTGGAATGTCCCTCTTGAACCTATATATAAGCATCTCAAATTTAACATGTCTAAAACAGAACTCATTTATCTTTTCTCCCAAACCCTCCCTTTTCTCAATTTCCCTATTGCTGTCAAGGGCATCAGCATCTTTAGTCTATTACAGTTACTTTCCATCTACTTATGCATTTCTTTTTTAATTAAATTTTTTGTTTAATAGACAAAAATAATTTTTATCTCTCCTTCCACCTAACACCATGGTCCCTACCCCACCACAGCTTAAGAAGAAAAAGATAACTTGTGTAACAAATAATGCATTGTCAAGCAAAACGAACTGCCACTTTGGCCATGGCCAAAAATATATATGTCTCATTCTGCATTCTGATTTCATCATGTCTCTGTCAGGCAGTGGGGTCATATCTTCCTCATCTCTCCTCTAGCATCATAGTTTGTTGCAAGACTTTCCAAATTTTTTGCTTTTACAATGATACTGTAAAAAATTGTTCTTTTTATTCTATACCAGTTCATACAAGTCTTAATAGGTTTTACTGACATTGTGCCTTTCATCATTGGCATAGTAATATTCTATTACATTTATATACCATAATTTGTTCATTCTCCAGTTGTCAGGCTCCCCTTTAGTTTCTAGCTCTAAGTACTACAAAATGAGCTTCTTTGCATATTTGTTTATTTGTGTCCTTTGCTCTGTATATATCTTGTATATACATTATTGTTTGCATGCTTCTTTCCCTGGCACATAGTATGCCGTGAATAAATGCTTGTTGACGGATTGAATGAATAATTTATCTTATTATTTATCTTAATAAATTTATTATATAATTTATTATATAATATCATATAATTATTATATATTGTATAATTATATATAATTATATAATTTATTATATAATAAATATAATTTATCTTATTTTAGAGATTCCTCTGTAGATTGTTGTTCCCTTTGGAAGTTTGAAAAATTCAGTTCTGTTCTTCTTAGTTTGATGGTTATTAAATCTGTATTGATGATCTTTAAAAATAAAAAGTCAAATTTTATTTTCTGTTTTATGTTCCATTTCTTAAAAGAATCCAACAGTTACTGTTGCATTGAATCACTTTTTTTGTTTACCTTTAAAGGACCTTGTGATAATTTAGTTACAGAGTCATTTGTGGAATAGAACTGTATTTCCAGCTATTTCATTTTTACGTTTGACTTTGTACAAATCATTACTCTCCCTTATTTAGTGTGAAGTAGAATTATTTTGATCCTTTAAATATGAAGTTATCTGCAGGGCCTACTTAGAGCTTTAAAGTATTCAGGTTATTGTACTTTAATGCTTAATTTGGGGTGGGGGTTTATGTTATGGGGTGGCTCTAATGCTAACCTAGATTTGTGGTAAGGGTGAGTATATGAGGAAAAAAACAGTTTCTGACAGTGTTACTTAAATAATTTGGAGTTCTGTATTTGTGATTTTTATTTCGTAGAGCGTGGTGTGGTATGGGAAGAAACTATTATTTTGCTTCCTGATAATGTTCACTATGTCTTCCTTTCTGCTACTATTCCAAATGCTCGACAGTTTGCAGAATGGATTTGTCATTTACATAAACAGGTACTTCTTTTTTTTACTAAAAACCATTTCTGTGTCAAGAAGATGATAAGATCACCTTAGTTTTAGATTTGTTTTATGTCTAGTACTGTACAACTAAATCTGCCTAAAATAAAGAAGATAAAGGGAAAGGGTGAAAAAACAAAAAGCAAGCATGTAAAGTTTTATTCACCATATCTTGCTTTATGAATAAGCCTACAATTTCTTGTTTTGTGTGTGTTTACAGATTTTTTAAAAGTATATTTATCTTTAGTTTTCGACATTCACTTTTATAAGATTCTGAGTTTTACATTTTCTCCCCTTCCCCAAGACAGCATGCAGTGTGATATAGGCCATAAGCGTACAATTACATTAAACATATTTTTTCCACATTAGTCATGTTGTAAAGAAGAATTAGAACCAAAGGGAAAAACCATGAGAAAGAAAAAAACAAGAAAAGGAAAAATAGTATGCTTCGACCTACATTCAGATTCCATAATTCTTCTCTGGATGTGGGTAGCATTTTTTTATGATGAGTCTTTTGGAATTGTCTTAGATCATTGCATTGCTGAGAAGAGCTAAGTCTATCAAAGTTATATGCACAGTGTTGCTGTTACAATGTCATCCTGGTTCTGCCCACTTCACTCAGCATCAGTTAATACAAGTCTTTCCAGGTTTTTCTGAAGTCGGCCTGCTTTATGGAACAATAATATTCCATTACATTCATATACCCCAACTTGTTTAGCCATCCCCCATTGATGAGCATCCCCTCAATTTCCAATTCTTGGCCACCACAAAAAGAGCTGCTATAAATATTTTTGTACATGTGGGTTCTTTTACTACAATTTCTTAATAGTCTGCATAGGTATTTGCCTAAACTGAACATATGGTTAAATGAGGGGAAAGTGTGAACAACTATATCCTTATACCAGTTAAAATACAACAGACATTTTGAAGTGTCTTGACTGAAAAACCTGACGTACATATGAACACCATTTTATACATGTGCATTTGATGTACTTCTGTATTACTACTTATCCTTGCTGACTCCCAGGATTTACCTATTTTCAACCAAACTGAATACTTTTGCACTATTGATCTATTTCTGTAAAAAATTTTTTTTTGCTTTTTTGGAGGGCAATTGGGGTTAAGTGACTTGCCCAAGGTCACATGGCCAGTTTTTGGGTTAAGTGTCTGAGGCTGGATTTGAACTCAGGTCCTTCTGACTCCAGGGCCTGTTCAGAGCACTATCCAGTGCTCTATTCACCGCGCCACCTAGCCACCCTCCCCACCCCCCCACTATTGATCTGTTAAGAGTAATTTAATCTTAATTACTTGCTGAAAACATCATAAAATCTCAGAATTGGAAGAAACTTCAAATCCCATCTAAGTTGATATCTCTTTTATCTGATCCTCTACCCTTGGCTTGAATATCTCCAGTGACAAGGGAGCCCACTACTTCCCAAGCAAGCCTCTTCTACTTTTGGATAGTTCTTACTCTTAAGAACTTTTTTTCTTATAGCAAATCTCATATCGATCTTTCTTTCCCTCAAGGTTTCTTGATCTTTACTTCCATGATTTCTTTTGGGTTGTTTTAGCTATTCAAGAAATATTAAAGACATTGCATCCTAGGTATAGTAAAAATTAAAACCTGTATTTACTTTCTAAAAAACCGTGTTAGGTACTAAAATTATTTAGCACTGATAATAAAATTAAAGTTCTGTCTGTCAGAAGTGACTTTTTTCTTATTTATTATTTTTATTTTAATTACTAAAAAGAAATATATGTGTTTATATAGCTATAAAGCTATACATACATATTGGCATATATACACATATATAACTACATATCTATGTATAATATATAGATTATGTGTCTACATATACACACACACACACACACACACATATGGAAAATTAAGCTATAAATATGCACATGCATAGATATCTTTTTTCAATCTCATTGATATTTCCCAGCATATCCTTCCCCATCATTGAAAGCCATTCCTCTTATATAATAAAGAATAAAAAAGACATTTCACAAGTTTAGCAAAACTACACATTGAAAAAAATATATTCCAACATTTATCTGACATTATATTCCCTGTTTCATACCTTTGATTTCCCTTTCTCTGCAGAGACAGGAGGGAGGATTCTTCTGTAAGGTGGAACTCTGTCATTAGTGCTGTTTCAGAGCATTTGTTTTCAATTTTTTAATTGTTCTTTCCATTGATGTCATGTACATTAGTTCATCTGAGTCTTTGCATGTTTCTTCACATGCACCATATCCATCATTTTTCATTGCGTACTAATATTCCTCTTATTCATATACCATCTCTTGCTCAGCCCTTCCCCAGCTGATGAGCACCTCCTTTGTTTGCAGGATTTGATCAGTATGAAGTAAAATCTCAGAGTTGTTTTGATTTGTGTTTCTTTTGTAGTTAGTGATTTAGTGCATTCTTTTGTGGTTGACTTACTTGTTCCTGTCTTTTGACTGCTTAGATCTAGAACTGGAAAGGACCTCAAAGGCCATCTAGTTCAACCCCTTCACTTGATAGACGAGGAAACTAAAGTCCAAGAAGTGACTTGCCCAAGTTCACACAGGTCATAAACATCAGACTCTACACTGTGCCATGTCTGACCCTTATCAGAGATAAATATACAAATACAAAGATTTATACTGGGGATTCAAGGATAGTTCAGTATTAGAGAAACAACATAGTCATGTTAAAAACAACAACATTTAAAAAACACATTATTATATCAATAGATTTAGAAAAGACCTTTGACAAAATACGATGGTCGTTCTCAAAACCCTACAAGGTAATATAGGCCTTATATGTTGAAATAAATTTTTGTTGATTTGGGGAGAGGTAGTCACAGTCTGTATGTCCTTGAATGCCTATTTCCTCTGTTTCCTGCCCTCATCTGCTCCCAAACTGTCTTTTGTTTTTTTTTTGTGAGGGTCACGCAGCTAGTAATGTCAAGTATCTGAGGTTTAATTCAGGTCCTCCTGATTGTAGCACTGGCACTCTCTCCACTGTACCATCTAGTGACCCCTCCCCCCCAAGCTTTCTCTTTTAAGAAATTTTTTTTTTAAAGAAGGAAGAAGAGAAAATTATGTGAAACTAACCAGCTCATCCCCCCAAAATCTGACTGTTATGTTCAGTGTCATATTCTCCCATCATCCCTCACCTTTGCAAAGAAGTAAGTGGTGGGGAATGGTATTTTTCCTTTGGGACCAAGCTTGGTCTTTATAATTTCATAGCCTTCAGTTTTGCTTGTTTTGTTGTTTTTTCTATTTGCACTTTCATACTCATTATGTATATGATTTTCTACCTCCACAGCACCTCCAACCCCTTCTCTTTATTTAAAACCTCTCTATTTAAAAAGCCTCTTTTAATTCATGTCCTTATCACATCTCATCTAGTTTATTGCCATGGCCTTCCGAATGGACTCCCTACTTCATCTTGTTCTACCTCCAGTCTGTCCTCCACACTAGTGGCAAAGTGATTTTACTTTTCTCAAATATGATCATGTCACATCTCTGTTGGGATAACTCCATTGGATAAATCCCAGTGGCCCCAAATGGTCTCAAGGATTAAGTATAAACTCTCTTCAGCTTTATAGCTATCTTTCTAGCCTCATCGTTGTACATTTTTAAAAATTAATTAATTAATTTTCTTGTTTACCTCATTCATTTCCACGAGATTTTGAGTTACAAATTTTCTCCCCATCTTTTCCCTACCCAACACCTCAAAACAGCCATCCCACTGTATAACCCTTACCCCAATCTGCTCTCTTCTATGTCCTCTTCCTCGCCCTTCTGACTTTCCGGTCGGACAGGCTAGATCTCCCTACCACAGTGCCTGTGTATCTTAATTCCCAGTTGGTTGTAGTTAATAATAATAATAATAATAATTGTGTATATACATATATAT
>CM053580.1:309982765-310025060 GCA_028627135.1 Pseudochirops cupreus
ACATTATTGCTGCTTTTGCACTATGCATTTCAGCCAAATTGGCCTTCTCTTCCTTACACAAAGTGTTCTATGTCTTGTCTCTGGTTTTGAAGGAGAATTAATCTTTAGAGATTTAAGTTTATACAAAACTCTTAAACTCAAAAGGAATGATTGGTACTCTGGGAGCTTTCAGGGAAGTTCTCATTTTTTCTCTTATGGGCTATAACTGTTGCCAGCTGATTAACAGACATCCTTTTCCTTATAGATTGCCAATCGTTATTTTGGGGCAGCTAGAAATCTCTGTTGTTTGAGTGAAGCTTTGAGAGCTGCAGAGGTGAAGCCTATAATTCTAGTAGTGTGGGTTATTTGACCCAAATAACAGTGTGACCTTTTATTTCAGGCATTACATTTGAATCCTTTTAAGCCAGTAGTTGGTAGCTATGACTATGGTACTGTAACCGGAGTTTTCTTTTTTCACATATATTCTTGAAATGTTTTTTCTTAAAAATTATGAATATTTAAAAAGATTTTTCTCCTGTGGATTGAGTGTTTTGGATCATGTTATTTTCATAGGTTAGTAGTAGTAACTAGAATTTATGTAATATTTTAAGGTTTATAAAGCACTTTATGGATAATCTCTTTTTATTCCCGTAACCACCCTGAAAGTCAGGTGCTATTATTACCCCCCTTTTGTAGATAAGGAACCTGAGGCAAACAGGTCAATAAACTAGTATCTCAGGCCAAATTTGAACTTGGATCTTCCTGACTTCGGGATTCTATCCATTGTGTCACCTGCCTCAGAGTCTGAAAAGCTTAAAAGAAATTTAGCTAGGAAAAAATGTATATGCTTAAGGAATAAACTATTTTCAGTTTTTCTTAAAATTTATTTTACAGCCGTGCCATGTAATTTACACAGATTATCGACCAACTCCATTGCAACATTATATCTTTCCAGCAGGGGGAGATGGCCTTCATCTTGTTGTCGATGAAAATGTAAGTGGTTTTCATGTATTGTTTTTTCCTTAATCATAACTCTTTTGTGTAAAATTTTAACCGTAAATTGTAGGTGAAGGCCCACTTGCTTTATTTAGGCTTTTGTTTATAAACTACTTTGTATAGGTTTTAATATTGTGTAAAAATCATGTGACCCAGAAATGAATGGTTTTAGTCAACTTGATACAATTTTTTCTTTTATACTAAGAAATTACTTTTGTTATTTCAGAAAAAAATTCATGATAGGAAAGATGTTTGGATTATGTCAACATTTTTGATAAAATTATGTAAAAGAATAACTTTGGTTCCAGGGTGATTTCAGAGAAGATAATTTTAATACTGCAATGCAAGTACTTAGAGATGCAGGAGATTTGGCAAAAGGAGATCAGAAGGGGAGGAAAGGAGGAACAAAAGGTAATCTCTAATTTTGCTTTGAAATTAGTTTATGTCATTCGTTTTCAAATTATTTGATGTTAAAATTAGATTTTTGTTTTTAGAAAGTTTTAGGGATATATGGGTTTAAATTAATGATTTATGGAAAAAAAAAACCTTTTAAGCCAATCCTTTGTCTTTGCAGGACCATCAAATGTGTTCAAAATTGTGAAGATGATAATGGAAAGAAATTTTCAGCCTGTCATCATTTTTAGTTTCAGTAAAAAAGACTGCGAAGCATATGCCCTCCAGATGACCAAATTAGATTTCAACACAGGTACGAGTGTACTTCAGTACAGTTTTTTATGTTAAATTTATTTAGTTAGTTATTCTTTTTTTATGAAATTTTTTTTATGTCTTCATATTATTGAAGGGTACCCCTTGCCTGTGGCCCAGGGTTCATTGACTACACAAATGAGTTTCATTTCATACACATGAATATGTAAAGGATGGCTTTTGCATTTTAAAATAAATTGACTCTAGGAATCTAGATTATCAAGATGTATTCATGAAGCTTGAGGAAGAATTTGTGGATGTTTTAGAAACAATTGGTAGAAACGAGTTCATACTGTTTTAATATTAAGTATGTCAAGTCTTTTGAGTTAGTAGTCAGAATTTCTACAGTACACTTACACGAAAGTGTATGTAACTTTATAATTTACTGTTAAATTGAGAGACATTTCTATTTTCTGGATGATACTGATTTGGGTAATATTTTTATGCAGCAGAACATAACTTATTCCACATTAATCAAATTTAATCTCCTTTAAGGTTTCAGAATACTATCTAGACTCTGCTCTCAAAGGTTTACCATTTTAAAGTAAAAGAATTTCATTTACACAGACTAAATTAATAAGAGAAACAAGCTATAATGTTACCTTGTGTTTTGTTTTATTTTGTTGTGGCTTTTTTTTAATTTTAATTTTTTGCTTTTAGAGAGCACTTGCAGTTAAATGTCTTGCCCAAGGTCACACGGCTAGTTTTTTTTTGTGTTACGTGTCTGAGGTCAGATTTGAACTCAGGTCATCCTGGCTCTAAGGCTGGTGCTCTTATTCACTGTGCCACCTCGCCACCCCTGTTGTGTTTTTTAAAAGAAAAGCCCGGGAACAGGTAGGCAACATAGTGAATAGAACACTGGCTCTGGAGTCAGGAGGACCTGAATTCATATCTGACCCCAGGCGTTTGACACTTGCTAGCTTTGTGACCTTGGGCAAGTCACTTAACCCCAATTGCCTTGCCTTCTACCCTTCAAAAAAAAAAGCGTATCTGTATCTTTGGTTTACATGTAGTATGAGGAAAAACTAACCTTGTGATTTCTTGCTGCCAGGAAGCGCAGTGGATAGAGTGCCTGAGCTGGAGCCAGGAAGACCTCAGTGTTCAGATCCTCCCTCAGACACTAACTGTGTGACTTTGGGCAAGTCACTTAACCTCTGTTTGCCTCATTTTCTTCATCTGATAATAGAATCTACCTCACAGGGTTGTTCTAAGGATCACGAGACATTTTATTCTCTATTTATTTATTTGTTTATTTATTTTGCTTTTTAGAAGGGGGGGAAGGGCAATTGAGATTAAGTGACTTGACCAAGGTCACATGGCTAGTAAGTGTTAAGTGTCTGAGACCAGATTTGAACTTGGATGCTCCTGACTCCAGGGCTAGTGCTCTATTTATTGTGTTGCCTAGCTGCCGCAAGGCATTTTAGTTTAATAATACAAATATAAATTTGTAAAGCGATTAGCGCAGTGCCTGGAACATACTAGGCGCATAGATATATAAATGCTAGCTACTGTTATTACTATTATTATCATTATTATTGTCCAGCCATGCTAAAAAGTTAACATACCAGAATGGAAGTTCCATAGAACTCTTAGGGAAGGGAATCAATTGATATGGGTCTGGAGAAGTACAGGAATATGAAGAAAGTGGGGAAAGAGGATCAGGTTGCAGGACTATTTATTAGATTCATCTCTAAGTGCTTGGGGTTTTCTAAAAGATTCTTTTTCCCTTTTAAAAATTCCTTATATGCCACCAAGAATCTCCTTTGCTTCCTTCTCAAGTGTGGTTGTTTGGGGTGGGTTGGGGGGAGTTTGGATTTTTTTTTTCTGGAGAATTTCATATGTTCTAACTGAAATTTGCAGAAATTTCTCTCCTAGGAGGGAACTTTTACAGTTTTACAAAGGTACCAAAACTGATTTTTCAGTGATACCGGCCAAATGATTCCAGGTTTAAATAGAACAAAGATAAGTTAGCTGTTTTTATGTATGCTAATGCTGCAGGTTCTATAACTGAATGGGCATTTTAGAACACAGGTTTATTCAAAGTTCATGTAAGTTATTCCTTTGCTAGAAAATTATGATATACTAATCAAACACGGATCTTTTCTAACATCTTTATGTAGGACTCCTATCACTATATGTAGTTTTAAGTATTTTAATTTAAAATGAAAAGGATGTCTTAATTCTTTTAAAAGTTGCAGTTAAGAGTCTGAGAATCTGCCTTGTAGTCTTGCCTGGAAAACTTACTGTTTATGTGACCTTGGACAAGTCACTTAATTTCTCTGGGTCTTAGTTTTATCATTTATAAAATATGGTCATGGGACTAGATAGACCCCAAGCTCTAAAGATGTCATCAACCCTTTTCAAAAGGGAATTCCCTCATGAATCTTCAGTGATAGCAGATTTTCAGGAACAAATGAAATCGTGAACATTATTACTTAACACTAATAATTACATGTTCATTTTATGGCATTGGCACTTATTTTAGGAAAATAAAATGCCTTTCTGGTTGGTATTGTGGTCTAGTCGAAAGCACTGAAAATCCTGGCTGCAATATTTAATTATGTAATATTAGAGTTGAGTAATATTAGACCAGTCATTGGGGTTAAGTGACTTGCCCAAAGTCACACAGCTAGTCAGTGTGTTCAGGTGTGAGGCCGGATATGAACCTCAGGTCCTCCTGACTTCAGAACTGGTGCTCTATTCACTGCGCCCCCTAGCGGCCCCGGTCATTAATTTTTAGATATCAGTTTCCTCATTTGTAAAATGAGAAGATTGGGCCATTCCCATTTTTGATGTTATGAACTAGTTAACTTAGCACAACTAATTTTATGTGTATTTTAAATCATCATGGGGAATAAAGCAACCTTTGAAGTAGCCAGCTACTGGATTGAAAGTGTGTGATATGTTTTTCTTGACTTCTTGGGTAGGCAACCCATAAAGTTATTATTTCATTGCTATAATTACCCAATACTAAAATTATTATAACAGCAATGATTTTCTTTAGTGGTATGTCAGTATTGTTTGGTAGTTATATAATAGCAACTGTCTTAAAGACATTTTGCCTCTCCATGTTTTATGTTTATTAAGCAAGTTCCCATTTGCACAGTGAATTTTATCTGGTAATATTTAAATAATTTTACAAATCATATTATTTGGATGACATCTGATACCTTTTAGGTGATTGGTTTCTTGATTATAGCTTCAAATTGAACTTTTTTCTTTTAGCTGAAGAAAAGAAGATGGTTGAAGAAGTATTTAATAATGCAATTGACTGCTTATCTGATGAGGATAAAAAGCTTCCTCAGGTGAGTGCTAAAGCAGTTAGCCTAAACATTGTTATTAATAGTCCTTCTCTTTCTTTAAGATGTTAAAATATTATTTCTACAACATGGCTGCAAGTATGACTTTGTATAAAAGGATATTTTGCTTTCAGCAGCACCTGAGGTTTTTGCTTTTCCTTTCTTTGCATTTGCCAGTTTAAGTTAATATTTCTCTGGAGGCTATTGTATAAAGGCACCAAATACTTTTAGATGTGGAATGATTATCATCTTAACTCCCGTATGTGAATAAATTAACTCATGGTCTTCATGGCCATTAAAAATAGTTAAAATATAATCCAAACATTGGAAGTAAAATATAAGAAAAAATCTGCCGTTTAAAAATTTTATTCTCCATTTACAGGTTGAGCATGTGCTTCCTCTTTTGAAGAGAGGAATTGGTATTCACCATGGTGGCTTGCTTCCTATTTTGAAAGAGACCATAGAAATTCTGTTTTCAGAAGGATTGATAAAGGTATGGTTATCATTGACTAATTGCAATTTGAAAAATCATGCCTCGGGAAGCTTTTGGCAAGTTACAGTAAAGGCTATCACCAGCTTTTCTTTTGTTTTTACTAGCCTGTACTTTTTTTCCCCCCATGTATAATTTTTATTACTTTATGGCCAGCTAGATAATTGAGTATCTCAGCTTTCTATTCTGTATACATGGATTTTTTTTTTTGGTCTTTCTTGCTTATATCTAGCATAACTCCTGTTATAGTAGCAATTTTGGTGAAGACAACGCTTTTCTGACTAAAGCAATGCTGATCTTGCAGAAGAACTGTTATTTCAGGTAATCTCATGAAGACATCACTTTATAGTTTAGACTAGGAGTAGAATTACTTGGTAGATTCAAAAGAGAAAGACATCCTTAGACTAAGGTCTGATAAAAAAATACCTATTTTTAGTTAATACCTGTATACAGTGGGAATTACTGCAATATGGTATAAGATGACCAAAATAATGGTCTTAACTTTTTAGTTTATTGATTTTGAATTATAGTATCAAAAGATTAGAGCTGGCAAGGACCTGAGTCCGTTGAGTGCCCCCCTTTCGCCCCCATTTTACATCTGAAGAAGCTAAAGAAGATAAGTGACTTGCTTAGGGTACTACAGCTTGTGCCAGAATCATCATATGGTTTGCAGTTGAGTTTGAATTTGACTTATGACATAGCCAGTTGAAGTACAGAAGCAGAATTATAGAACTTTTTAAAATAATTTTTTTTACAAACAACAAAAATCTGTTCTCTCTCTCTTGCCTCCCAGCTACTGCCTAATTTAGAATGAAAGAAAAACAAAACACCTGCAATAGATATTTATTATTATTAACAGAACAAAATTCCACATTAGCCATGTATAAAGGAAAAGGGAGAGAGAGAGTGATTCTACACTTTGAGCGTATAGCTTGTCTCATCATCACAGCTCATCATTACACTGATCACTTTGGATTTCTTTTTTTTTCTTCTAATTAATGTTTATTTTTAGTTTAGATCATTCATTTCCACAAGATTTTGAGTTAAAAATATTCTCCCCATCTTTCCCCTACCTACCAACCCAGAGCAGAGATCCCACTGTAGACCGCCTCCCCTAGTCTCCTCTCTCCTATACCCTCCCCCATCCCCCATCCAACTTTCTGGTAGGGCCAGATGGTTCTCCATGCCCCAGTGCCTGTATATCTTATTTACCAGTTGCATATAAAAAAAAATAATAATAGTAATTATTTTTTTATATTGTTTTATTTGTTTAACATTTGATTTTAAAACTTTGAGTTCCAGGTTCTTTCCCTTCCTTCCTCATCACTCACCTTTGCTGGGAAGATAAGCAATTAAATATAGGTTGTATATGTGTAGTTACGCAAAACATTTCCATAGTGGATATGTTGTAAAAGACTGACTATATTTCCCTCCATCCTATCCCGTCCCCCACTTGCTCTAATCTCTACTTTGACCCTGTCCTTTTACAAAAGTGTGTTCTTCTAACTACCCTCCCCACCAACCTGCCCTCTCCTTCATCATCCCCCTTCTTATCTCCTTTCCCCCTACTCTCCTGTAGGGCAAGATACCCACTTTTACACTGATCACTTTGAAAGTTCTAAGACTTGGGGGTGGCTAGGTGGCTCAATGAATAGAGTACTGGCCCTGGAGTCAGGAGGCACTGGGTTCAAATGCGGCCTCAGACACTTGACACACTTACTAGCTGTGTGACCTTGGGCAAGTCACTTAACCCCAATTGCCTTATCCTCTCCCCTCCAAAAAGCAAAAAAAAGAAAAGAAAGTTCCAAGACTTTCAAAGCTGTTCGTCTCTATAATAATTGTTGTCATTGTACAAATTATTCTTCTGATTCTATTCACTTCATTTTGTATTATTTCATTCAAATTTCCTCCACTTTCTCTGAAACTTCCCTTTCATCATTTGTTTCAGGATACCAGTACTTACATTTGTATACCACAAGCTAATCAGCTGTTTCTCAGCTGATGGCCACCCCTTGAGATTCCAGTATTTGGTTACTACAAAGAAAGTACTATAAAAATTCTTCTTCATCCATAGTTAGACTTTTAAGTTTGTGAATAATCTCTCCTTTAATTTATCTTACCCCCAATTCAATCTTCTCTTTCTTGTTTTATCTTTTGAATTAAATGAGAGGGAGGTGTGTGTGTGTAAATGTGTGTTCTTCCCTCCTTTGACCAGTTCACATGACAGTGAGGTCCAAGTGTCAACCATTTGCCCCACTCATTCCTCCTTATTTGAATGGATTTCTACTTACCCTGATGATGTGGGATAATTTTTCCTAGCCTTCCCTAGCAAATTGTTCCTTTCACCCCCCCTTTTCATTCTTCGATATAGCAGAACCACTCTTCTGTCCAATTAGACTCCTCAAGGACTGGTATATATCACTTCTCCACATTAGAATGTAATCAATTTTTTTCTTGTTTGGTCCTTTTTCATTGTTCGTGCTTACCTTTCTGTGTTTCTTTTCATTCCTGTTTTGTTTGAACTTCAAAGTTTTCACACAACTAGGTTTTGTTTTGTTTTGTTTTCAAAAAGGATGTTTGGAGGTCCTCTCGTTTAAGGTTTTTTCACCCCTAAAAGATTATACTCATTTTTCTGCATAAGTTATTCTTGGCCGTAAGCCGATATCTTTTGCCTTCTGGAGTATCACATTCTAAGTTTTATGCTCCTTTACAGTGGTTGCTGCTACATTGTATATGATTCTGTTGCTACAAAAACAAATATGTGAATGAAACACACTTATCTCTGCTTTTTAGGTTTTTTTTTTTCCATCTTTATAGAAGCTTGATTTCTCTTAAATCTTTATTGAGTACTGACAGATGAGAATAGAGTGTTCTTTGTAATCCATAGTTCTTCTGAACCGAGGGTTGAGCATTCTGTTTTTTCCTATAGGTATGAGATCCTTAAAATATAAAATTTGTTGCTTTTCATTGACCCATCAGATTCTAGAAAAAAAAATACCCTGTGGAATTGCTGTGAACTATTTTCTGTATTGTCTTGACTTTAAAAAAAGTCTCTAAACCATTACTCTTTGTTTTTAGAAAGATGTTTCTAAAAGGATTTGGTTAAATCTGTCAACTCTTTTAGTGATTTTGCTTTGGTGTTAAGTAATTGATTTTATTGAGCATGTTTTTATGTATGGTTTACATATTTCCTAAGGGGTATCATAGTAAGTTAAAACAGTTTGATACTGTGTCTTCAGATTTTTAAGAAATCTTAGCTAACTTTTATTTCTTAGTTTTAAAAATCATTAATAAATATTTAACATAATGTAAAAAGGAGGTTTACATATTAGAACATTTGTGGTTCAAAAAGAAAATGTGTTCATTTGTGTATTTTCCCCTTATTTAGGCCTTATTTGCAACAGAAACTTTTGCTATGGGAATTAACATGCCGGCCAGGACTGTGTTGTTTACAAATGCCCGTAAATTTGATGGGAAAGATTTTCGATGGGTAAGTAATATTACAAGAGAACATGTTGAATTAATTTCCATTTTTTATCTGATAATTTTGTGTCATGTTCAGTTAGAAAAAAAACCTTAACATACTGTGATTTTGAAGCAGTTCATTCCATAGTAAGTGATATCACATACTATGCTTATTTGTTTACGTTCTCTTTTTTTGTGTGGATATTTTCCTTTTCAAATAAGGGCTTGCCATTTTACTGTGACCTGGTGATTATGAGAACACTTCTTTTGGAAAACTTAATCCAAAGGCCCAACAGAATTTACCTGGGTTGGGGGAATTGGTTGCAGACTCCGGCTGCCTAGAGTTGTTATCTTGAGTCTTTTTTAAGTGTGACAAAAAGAAGTTAAGTGTACCCCATGACAACTGGTGAGTAATGAAAGATCCAAAGACCTAACATTAAATTCATCGTCAATACTTAAAACCCTAAAAAAATACTTTTTATTGCTTTTTGTCTTTGTATTATGATTATGTCATCTCCTGATACACCTTCCCTCTCTAATAACACCATAGAATCTTGTCTTATAACAAAGAAAATATGTCAAGTGAAAAATCAGTCAACAAAAGAAAGTGGCAACATCCTACACTGCTAGTCTCCAACATCTCTAGCAGCAGTAGAGAAGTGTATTTTTCATCTGCTCACCAGACCCAGCTTTCAATTTCCCTTTCATTTACATTATTATAGCCATTATATCTGTTGTTGTCTTGGTTCTGCTGTGCAGAAGCACTAGACATTCTTTTTCCCCCTACTTTTTTCTGCTATAAAAAGTGCTTCGCTGATCATTTTGTTATATGTGAGTCTGTGTTTTGTCTGTCACTGACTAGAGTTGCATGTTCACTAGTGGGATTGCTGAATCAAAAGGACTAAAGAGTTTATAGTGACTTGTTTCATATAACTCCAGATTATTACCAAAACAGCTTTTGTACAGAGACTTTTGAAAGTATTTTTTTATCCTCCATTATCCAGAGCTTTTTCTTCATCCCTTCTTAATTATAGTCCTTAGGTGTTTTTCATATAGTTCAAGTTGCCACATCACTTAATCCTTTATAGGTGAAAAATTGCATGGCTAAAGTTACACCTTTAGTCTTAGGCTGCCCCAGGCTTGAATGAAAAGCACATTTTGAGTGTTTTAAAAGGGGAAACAGCCAATCTTAATTATCTTAATAGTAATTAGATGGGAAGACTTAGTTGGTAGTGAGTGTTATATACTGCTTGCTATACTTTACTCACTTTTGGACAAAATTCAATTAAATATAAAAATTCTTTTATATTCATTGGTATATAAGTTCAGTTTTTGAAATGTTATGAGCAAGGGCAGCTAGGTAGCACGGTGAATAGAGCACCGGCCCTGGAGTCAGGAGGACCTGAGTTCAAATCCAGCCTCAGACACTTAACACAAAAACTAGCCATGTGACCTTGGGCAAATCACTTAACTCCAATTGCCCTGCCCTCCCCCTTCCAAGAAGCAAAAAAAGAAAGAAAGAAAGAAATGTCATGGGCAAAGAATATGAAAAATCACAAATTTTAAGTGTATTGACTTTGTTTACGCTCTCTCACCTCCAGCAATTTGGATTCATATAGGACTAGATGGTTTTTCATTGGTATCAAGAAATAGTTCTGGCTTGGAAAATTCTCTCTACCAAAGCACATTACCACCTTCTCTCTAGACAAGAATCTTGGAGAGTTGCCTAAAATACTTAGTGAATTATTATGTCCTTACTAATAAAACAGAATTGATCTTATTTTAAATACTTCATTAATTTTCTATTTATCTTTTTGAAACCTGTAAGTCTTTTTTTCACATAATGAAAATTTAAAGAATGCTGGACATAGGTGTCAAAGGGCTTTGTGAGGTTTAAAGTCTTGACTCTGTTGCAGTCATTTATGTTGTCAAACTGAAGGCCCCAGGAGTCATATTGAAATGGAATGGGGGGGTTTAACAAAAATGAATAAAAATGAAATACATAATAGATAATGTAAATTTGTGGTTTTCTAAGTCAGTGTCAGGGATCCATTCAAAGATCACTTTCTATTTGAGTTTGATATACTATTTTACCTCTGGGCTTTGTCTCCTTATTTGTGCAATGAGAGGATTGAATCAGATGATTTCTGGTTAGATGCTATTGTAGGTCGGGCATTGTATGATTCAGTGAAATTCTACCTAAATAAAAAGTTAGCTGGTGAGGAAATTGATGTTTGTATGCTAATAAATTAGCTAATGTTTTTGTTTAGCTATGGTATATTTTAAAATGTGAGTACTATTTGGCGCAGTGTTTAAGATGTCATTTTAGAGGCAACATACAATAATTTTCTCTTTACTACTTGAACAGCTACACTTGTATACTCTGCACTTGAGTAGATTTTATTTTTATCTTGGTGTTTCCATCACCTACCTAGCACAGTGACTGGCCCTTAGTAGCCACTTAATAAATGCTTCTTGACTGATTAATTCTAAAAACTTGGACAACTTATTTTGTGGTGTCTTAAAACGTGCTAAATCTCTTCTTAGAGTATAATTTCTGTTCAGAGAACAAAAATGGTTTTGAAAAACTTTCTTTTGCTATTTCTATGCTAACAGAATTTTAAAAATTTCATTTAGATTTCTTCTGGTGAATATATTCAAATGTCTGGTCGAGCTGGAAGAAGAGGTATGGATGAGAGAGGAATAGTCATTCTTATGGTGGATGAAAAAATGAGTCCAACTGTAGGAAAACAGCTACTAAAGGTAACTGTATATTATAGTTTATCGATTCAAAAAACTTTTTTGAAAGACTTTTGCATTTGAATTTCAAATATTCCTGGTGAAATGTACCAGCTTTACCAAGCAAATACTTTGTTTTCACTGTTGAGTTCCACTTGCAAAAATGAGGAAACAAGTGTAAAGATCAGCTGGAATGCCAACTTAAAATATTTTCTCAGTGTGATTTGTCAAGGTGATTGGTTGGAGTTACTAGGTAAGAAGGTTCACAGACTTGTTCTCTGCTCAAAAATGCCTGCTGCTATTTGGTACACTGTAAATCTATGTCTTAGACATGCATTGGTTTAAATGAAAACACCTCAGGGAAGGTTAGCTTCACACCTTCTACGTAGAACACCCATCTCTTGCTGTTAAATTTGTACAATGTTTTCCCAGTTTTGCTCACTTCATTCCAAATCAGCTCATGTAAGTCTTCCCAGCTCTCTTTAAAACCATCACCTTCGTCATTTCTCACATCACAAGCGTATTTCATCATATTTGTACACCAGATCTTGTGCAGCCATTTTCCAGTTGACAGGCATCCCCTCAGTTTCCAGTTCTTTGCACAGAGTTGTTTTCCTTTACTTAGTTGTGCTCATTGTGTTAATTCTTTTACTGATTCTGCTCACTTCAGTCTGTATCAGTTCATACAAGTCTTTGTCTTGTCAGGTTTCTCTGAGTCTTTCATTTTCATTGTTAGGGTGCCATAATATTCCTACATTTTAACTGAAAAACTTGTTCAGTTAATCTTCAATTGATTGTCACCCATTTCATTTCAAATTCTTTGTTACGAGAAAAAGTGCTAGTAATTTTGTATATATGGGTTCTTTCCATCAGTTTTTTCCCCTCTTAAGACTATATGCCAAAAATGATATCACTAGATCAAAAGGATTAGTTAGGCCTCTTTAGATTATATGGCTAAAATTGGTATTGCCATATCAAAAAGGATATGCAATTTTCATTGATCCAAATTGTTTTTTAGAATTGTTACATCAATTCAAAACTTCATCAGTACTGCACTGATCACTAATATACATGCTTTCCCATATATAGTTTTAAAATTTTATATTAAATTTACATAGGTCCAACTTTTTTGAAAATTAATTATAAATTAATTTACTCTACTTTTGCTTTATGCCATTGATTTTTTTAAGTAATGTAATATTTAAAAACAGCGACTTGGACGTTTACTACTTTTTACTACAGGATGTTATTGGAAATCATGTCATAAAGCAGATTATTATAAAATAGATTTTGTTTTCCAATAAAAAAAATGTCATCCTTTGGTCAGATGCTAAATTTGACCAGCAGCAAAATGTATACCACTCTTTACTTCAGAGAGTGGTCATATTGTCAGTGCCAGTACTTCTTGCCCTTCTATAGATTGTAACTCTTTGCTTCTTCCATAGAGTATGAACTCTTTGAGAATAGGGATTCATTTTTGTTTTTACTTTGTTTTTATTTTTGTATATAGTGTAGTGTTGGCATATATATAGTAGCTGCTTGGTAAATGTTTGTTGATTGGTAGGATGTGTCACAGCTTATTTTGTACAGGTGTATTCTTGAAACCTTGGGAAACCCCTCCATGTTGAAGTAATGTATGAATAACATAAAAAGCATTTATTAAGCTCTCATTATGTGTAAGGCACTGCCAAGCCCTGGGGATACAAATTGAAAAATAGAAAAATTGCCCACTTTCAAGTAGCTGACTTTCTCATAGAGGTAGCTTTACTAGAGGATCCAGTCATAGGGTGGATGAAAAGACCCATCAGTCCTTAAGGATGATGACACATCAGAGTAGTGCAGAGTGAGCCTTTGTAATTATTCTTTAAAAGTAAAATCATGCTTTCAAGCCCAATAGGCTACATATCCTGTACACACTGAACAGGGCTTGCAATCATAAGACTTGGGTGTGAATGAATATTGGCTTAGTTCATACATTTGTGAGCATGGGCAATCACTTAACTAATCTGACCTTTGTTTTGATATTGCTGATATTGTAAAGAAAGCCCTTTATAAAGGATTAAATCCTATGTAAGTGTGAATAGTCCAGGTGCTTACAGCACATACAGAATAAAACTCATTCATCTTTATTTGCTTTGAAACCAGTACTATTAAATTGTTGTTGTGTTTGTCCTTCATTCTCAGAGAGGACCATGACATCAGGGAAATGATGACATGACTTGCAGTTGACTTGGATTTGAGTGAGGGAGGGCTGTGCAAGGTCACCAGCCTCACTTTCTCTCCAGAGCCATCTGGATCCAGTGACCAGATATTTGTCACTATTAAATTAAAATAACTCTGAGCTACTACCCCATACCGGTAAAATTGGTTAATATGTTAGAAAAGGAAAATGACAAATGTTGGAATAGATATGGGAAAATTGAGACATTGACGCATTTAGTAGGTAGTTTGGAGCTATGCCCAAAGGACTATAAAACTATACATACCCTTTGATCAAGCAAAATCACTACTGGGTCTGTATCCCAAAGAGATTAAAAAAAAAAAAGGTAAAGGACCTATATGTGCAAAAATTTCTTTTTTTGTTTGTTTTCTTTCATAACATGACTTACATGGAAATGAAAAAAAAACCCAACCAGTTCTATCTATGATCGGCAGGTACACTACCTGGAAAGAACATTGGAGTTAGAAAGTCAGCTAGTAAATAATGGTAATAATCCAGATATGAGAGCCATTTGTACCTTTGTGAAGAGAGTTTCCACATCAAAACGATTTTTGTGTGTGTGTGTGTGTGTGTGTGTGTGTGTGTATGTGTAAGTATTTATGAGAAGATTAATATATATGGAAGTACTTCTGGAAAGATTAATGTATAGTTTTCATCTAAAAGAAAACACTTAACTATCAGATTATATGGTATTATTTGATAGATATTTAAAATGTTCAGCTTTTCTGTCTGTGATTGACTAAAAATGTTACTATAACTTTATTTTTTAAATCGACAGGATTTATTTATTTGGTCTTATCTCTTAGGGCTCAGCTGATCCTCTCAATAGTGCTTTTCACTTGACCTACAACATGGTTCTGAATTTGCTGCGTGTAGAAGAAATTAACCCTGAGTATATGTTGGAAAAATCTTTTTATCAATTTCAGCATTATAGAGCTATTCCAGGAGTAGTAGAGAGTAAGTACAAAATCTACATTGCCTTTTCCTAAAACTAAATTTATATTTCAGACCGAACAGCAAGATAACTAATGTTTGGTTGCATTTACAACTTTCCTTTTTCTAATGTGTTAAGTTTTAGGTTTTTTGGGTTTTTTTTAGACTAAGGTAACTTGATAAAAGAAGCTTTCTATGTAGTTTCATTGCTATATTTTCTAAGAAACACTTTAGTAATATATAAGAAATAAAACAAAAAGTTACTCATGAATAATTTGATATATTACAGGATAGTTATTATAATTCTTTCTCCCCTAAAAATAGCATTACAAAAGTAGACCCACAGCATTTGCTTTCAAGGTTACTTTTTAGTCTCAGTTTTTTTTGGATCTGGATCCCATGTAGCCAGAATCTGTCAGATACCAAAAAGGAGACAAACCCTGTAGTAATACATTTTTTCATTGTTAACTCAGTAGGTTAATAGTGTCTGATAGCAAATGAGGTTCTGAACAAAAAAAATAAATAAATGATTTTATTTCCTGCTTTAAAAGGGAGTCATAGAAAGATTGATTCCACCCATTTTTCTGAAGTCTAGAATTAAACAAATATGAAAGTGTATAGATGGGCTTAAGTGCATTAATAATCAGTACAAGAGATGATCCTTATTACCCACTTTCTTCTGTATTAGGAGTTCTTAACCAGTCTCAAGAGGATTGTGGACAGATTTCAGTGGAGTCTATACATTTGTGTGGGTTTTTTTTTTAACATTTTGATAACTATTTCAATTAATTGGTTTAGTTGTAACCCTATTGCTTTTTTATTTTATCCACTAAAAAAACATTCTGAGCACCAGCCCTGTAGTCAGGAGGACCTGATGTTGTACTGAGAAATGAGCGAGTGAGACCGTTACTCTTTTTAAGTAGAGTTTAATAAGCTGGCGACTGCAAGGGGTGAGCATCACCCAAATCAAGCAGCCCCAGCATGCATTTCCTCAGGGCTTATATAGACAAAAGTCACAAAATAACTGTTACCAGGGGGAAACCACAACTTAGTCAGTTGCTATGCAAGCAGGGAAAATATAGAAGCCAAAAGGTAGCAGTCAGTTCATTGCCTAACGATTGTTGCCCAGAGATCAGTTTGTTGCCCAATTGGGAAGTTCCCAAGTCTATTCTGAAAGCTAACCAAAAAGGCCGGGGGGACTATGGGTTCCAGGTGGCAGATTTGGGTAGGTTTACTTGGAAGGTTTGATGGGGAGAGATAGGGGATGTTCACAAAATGGGCGTAACAACACTGAGTTCAAATCCAGCCTCAGACATTTAACGTGTGCTAGCCATGTGACCTTGGGCAACTCGCTTAACCCCAATTGCCCTGCCTTCCCTCCTCCAAAAAGAAAAAAAACATTCTGAGAAAGGATTCTTAGATTTGGTGATACAGATAAATTTGAAGGAAAGGAGGTCCATGACAAAAAAGTTTATGAACCCCCGTTCTATATTATTAGGTTTTAGCCATTGGTAAGATATTAGGGAAAACGCAGGAAGGTAAAATAACTGAGAGTTCCAATTGTTTGATTACTCATTTAACTCAGAGTTTCTCCTGAAGTAAACTAATCATTCTTCCATTTTAATATCTGTTTCTTAAAAAGGGCCAGAATTACTCCTTTTGACATTTTGAAGCTACCAGACACAACTATCCCACAGAGTAAAAAAAGTCAAATAAGATTGCTTCTAGAGGTCTTTATTTAGAGCAGGCGACCTGAGAGGGAACTTATCATTCCTCATACCCACCCATGAAAGCCTGAAATACCAAGGCTGTCCCAGCCACTGGCAAGATCGCTGGAAATTACACTGCATGCCTCACCCAAACAAATACTCTAGGGCAGCGATTCTCAACCTGTGGGTTATGTTCAGTTTGTAACAATGAAAATACATCCTGCATATCAGATAGATTCATAACAGTAGCAAAATTATAGTTATGAAGTAGCAACGAAAATAATTTTATGGTTGGGGGTCACCACCACATGAGGAACTGTATTAAAGGGTTGTGGCATTAGGAAGGTTGAGAACCACTGCTCTAGGGAATTGGTTGTGGGGTTCAATAGCTGTAGCCTCTTGTGGAATGTCAGCAGGGCACCACTGCCTCTGACCATTCCCCAAGCGTACCTCTGATGGTTGGGTGGAGGGAGGGAGGGAGGGTCCTTAGGCCCATTTTGCACCTCCACTGGAAAGGAACCTGTGCCTTCGTCCAAATGGCTATCTCCTTTACTATAGCTTCCTTGAGGGCCCCTGCTGTAGGAGAGGGTAAGGGGGCTTGGAGGAAGAGGGAGGTCAGCCTCCAGGGCCCCCCATGGGTCATTCTATGCGAAAATTTATCTGGATAGTATAGGTATCCCCAGGGGAATGCCTGATAAATTCAAGGCCAGAAATCAGGCAACATCGGGGTTTGAATCCTTTCTTTTCTGGTGGGTAAAAATTAACAAAAATGTAGACTGGATTAATTATATCTATTATAATCAACAAAGATTCATTAGTTATAACCGAGATGTAGTGAAAGGGATTGCCAGCCAGCTGGATGCAACCAGTAGAATGGCCTGGGAGAATCACATTGCCCTAGACATATTGGCTGAGGAGAAGGGGAGTGGTCTGTAAAACTATAGGAGCCAGTTGCTGTACATATATACCAAATAACACTGCTCCAGATGGTACCATCACCAGGGCCTTACAGGGATTAACAGCACTCTCCAAGGAATTGGCCCAAAACTCAGGCATTAATAACCCGATTACTGGGTGATTGGAGTCCTGGTTTGGGAAATGGAAAGGTATGGCTGTATGAATACTCACCTCCTGTACAATAGCTGCCAAAGTGCTTACTGCGGTAGGATGCCATATAATCCCCTGTGTTTGAGGAGTGGTCCAAAGATTAATAGAAACCACTTGGACCAGAACAAGACCTATGCATACAAACCTCCAGTTTGGAGGTCCAGGGGAAGTGAGAATATTAGTGGAGAGGACATAGGAAATAGACCCCAAACTTAGAGATGAGGCATATCAGGAATGGTGTGAGGGGTCTTCAGAGGTGGAAAAATAAGAGGAAGGGTTTGAGTGGGATGAATGTGAAGCCCCCTCAGGGAATAGCCGTTTGCTTGCATGCTTACATGACCTGTGATTGTTACAAACCATTCCTGGCCCCCCTCAGCACATCCTGTTCAAACTGGTTCAAACTGTATAAGTGGATTTTTTTGAGACACAGAATGTTCTATAAACACCAGGGGGCCCTGAGTCCTGTACCTCCAGCATGCCCAGCCAGTGGGCTGGAGTGGGGGGTTAAGGAGGGGTTGCAGTTGGGGCCTATAAATTCTGCTTTGCTGAAAACGCCCATGCACTTCTCTGACATCACTGTCTTAGATGGGTGGAGAGTGCCCTTTCTGGAGAAGGAATAAAAGACTTCTCCTTTTTACTGCTAGGACCGAGACTCTATGATTTCTTTGAGTAAGAATTCTTGCCATCCCACACAGTACCACACATAGTGCTAAGTGCTGGGAATACAGATACAAGCAAGCAAGACAGTGCCTTTGTCACATCGTTGATAAAATTCGTAGGTTCATACCATTTAGAGCCAGGAGGGACCCTGGCCATCATGCAGCATTCTTTGTATAAATGAGGGCTGACAAGGTGAAGTCATTTGACCATTCACATAAATAGTAAGTAGCAGAACCTAAACTTAAACCGAGCCATTCTGACTCTAAATTCAGTCTCCCTTCTATTACATCAAAAACAACAAACCAAGTTGTTTTATCAACCAAAAAGCAAGGTGATAGTTTTTTTGAATAAAACTTTTATATAAATATTAATGAGAATTCAAGTGCTAGATAATGACCCCAGTAAAAAACCAATTGATGCTCTCTGGGAAAGTTTAAAAAAAGACGTGTTAAATTCATCTTTTAACCTACAAAGGCAAAAACTGGCAGGAACTTTTATTAGTGACATAGTAATATTTTATAATGGGTTCCAGGGTGTAGGATTAACAGGTTGATGCACAGCCCAGTGTTAGATTATTAGGTGTTGGAAAGATAGGAAGAATAATATCTCCAACTTTCCAGATGAGGAAATCGAGACTCAGAAGTTAAGTGATTTAATGACTAAAGGTTACACAGCTGTTAAGATGGGATATAAACGACTTTTCATGATTTCAAAACTAGTATTCCATTCCATCCTAGAGTCTTTTTCTGACCCTATTAGCAAATCAGTAGAGACATCTTTGTTTATGGTAGGGGAAGTGGGGATGGGGAACCTTTTCAAGGTAAATGGGCTAAGGCATTCTCAAAGCTTTTTATTTATCTTTTTAATACTTTAGAGACTTTGCCTTGAATGGGGTAATTTCCTCTCTACCCTACCTCCATCCCACTTCCCCTTAGCTGACCAAGGGAAAATTATCTTTATCTTTACTCATCTTTTCTCCTTGGGAGAGACAAAATGATATTGAGCCAAGGACATGATTCTACCCAGAAGACCGAGGGCTTCTCACTATTGGCATAAAGTAAGGCAGACCTGGACCAGGTGCAACTGCTGCCCATTGTCATGTCCGTAAGGCCCAGGATTGGTGGGATATGGGTTATTCTTTGGGCAGAGTACTTCTTTTCCAAGGGAGTAGAGAAGTAGATATTAAAGATGTGGGGTGATGAGAGTATAGATTTGTGTTTAATTTCTGTTCTCCTACTTCTGAAGAACGTAAATTATAAATTGACTTCAGATATAAATAGTAAATTGACTTGCAAGAGGCAGTTCAGTAATCACCTCCACTCTAAAGCACTCACTAATTCCTCCCAAGGTATTACTCCCTTTCTTCAGTCTGCTTGGCATCATATGTACCAGTGTCTTCCCAACCCCCAATGTAAAGTCTATCCCAGGGACTGTTTCATTTATGGTTTTGTATTCCAAGCACTTAGCTTGATACCTTACATGTGATATTTGCCCAAAGTCATTTGTTGAATTGAGTGATTCCCAATGGAAGAAGTAAAAATGTAGGTGCATCTTATATGGTTTTTTTGCCCCACATATTTTCACATAGTACATATTTTAATTTGCAGAGGTAAAGAAACTAGAAGCACAATATAATGCAATAGCAATTCCCAATGAAGAAAGTGTAGTCATCTACTACAAAATAAGGCAACAGCTTGCCAAGCTGGCTAAAGAGATTGAAGAATATATCCATAAACCAAAGTACTGTTTGCCATTTTTGCAGCCAGGACGATTGGTAAAGGTAAGTTCTCTGTTTAACTGCTCCACTTTCCAGATTTTCTTTGTAAATAAAGATTATACCTCATAATCTTAATAATAAAAGACTCCATATCATAAGAGTTTATAGAGAGAATATGAATGATTTTTTGTTCCTGTTTGATAAAGGTGAAAATAGGACCCTTGCCTATTAATTCCCTATACTTTTAGTAAGTATAAGTAGAAACACATGCCTTTAATTAAAAAAATAACTTCAATTGGTAATGGTTTTTATGTTATATACTTGTTTCTGCCTCTTCCTTTTCCAGAGAGCTGTACTTTATAATAAAAAAGGGAGGAGGGAGAGTGAAATTCAGCAAAACTGTTCTACATATCAAAAAAAGTCTGATTTTATATGCAAGATTGCACAACCTAGTCCTCCACCTCAGCAGAGAAGTAGGGTGCAGAATGTCTTCTCATACTTCCTAGTTGAGACCAAACTTTGTTATAATTTCATAGCATTCCATTTCAATTAATTATTACTGTTTTTCTTCCTTATTTACATTGTTAACAGTTATTGTGTATATTGCTTTCCTTGTTCTGTATACTTAAGTTTGCCTCCTTTCGTGTGAGTCTTTCCTTGCTTTTCTGTATTTGTCGTATTCACCCATCATCGTATTCATCATTCTTACGGTACGGTAATAGTTCATTACCTTCAGTAAACTGCAGTTTATTTAGCCATATTCTGCATCAGTGGAATCCACATTGTTTCCAATCTTTTGCTCTTACAAAAAGTGCTACTATAAATATATACTTTTCCTCTCTTCTTCCCACCTCCACCCCCCAACCATGTACTCTACTACCCTGGGACTCTGACCTCCTCACTCCTCTTTGAACAAGATAATCCATTTTCACTGGATTCCCCCCATTCGTGGAATTCTCTACCTCCTCATCTCTGCCTTATGATTTCCCTGGCTTCTTTCAAGTCCCAGCTAGAATCCCATCCATACAGTCAGCCTTTCCCGATCCATCTCGATTCCACTGTGCTGCCCTTCTGTCAGTTATTTCCAGTTTATCTGTATAGCTTGTTTGTACATTGTTGTTTGCATGTTGTCTCTTCCATTTAGACTCTGTTGAGCTCCTCAAGAGGAGGGATTGTCTTTTACTTTTCTTTGTATTCCCTTCTTTTATCACTATGCCTAGAGTAAAATAGGTGCTTACTAGACATTTGTTGATAGACTGTATAATAGCACCTACCTCACAGGATTATTATAGCGAAAGAGATAAACCATATATATAAAGAAGTTTTTTAAACATTAAAGTCCTATATAAATGTAAGCAAATTATTATTAGACAAAGTATTCATAAATATCGAGAAAGCATTTTGCCAAACTTTTTTGAGGCAAATACAGACCTAGTAGCTAACTTGTTGAAAGATAAAGGACTATAGAGTAATATCAGTAATTAATTCCAAGTAAAAAATTTAAATAAGCTTCTGAAGAAAATATACAAATTTATCTAAAAGATTATTCACTGTGATCAAGTTGGATTTTTACCAGTGATGCAAGTATCATTAGTTCCCCATTAGGAAAACAACATAATTATATATTTAAAAATTCACATAATTATGTATTGAAAATTTAAAAATAAAAAATTCACAAACACATGTTTTTATCAATATACATAGGAAAAGCATTGACAAATGACAGCATTCATTTATGCTAAAAAAAGGAAAAAACTTAGAGACGTAGAAGGATCATTTATTTAATATCATAAAAAGCATCTATCTAATCTCAAAGTTTATATTTCATGGGGAAACAGTTTTCTCAGTAAATATAGATGTTAAGCAAGGATGCCCTTTCCCTATAGTTTTTTGATATATTCTAGGAATGCAGACAGTAGCATTAAGGCAAGAGAAAGAAATTAAAGCCATAAAAGTAAACAGAGGAGATAAAACTGTCCCTATTTCTGTATAATATGATTAGGGTATTAATAAAGATACCAATTGAGACAATACCTTTAACAAAGGTACAAGCTACGAAATAAACTTACTGTATTTGGTATCAGATTTGATAGCATTTTCATATAATAGCAAGATCCATCAGGCAATAACAGAGAAGTCTCATTCAAGATAATTATAAAATGTATAAATATTCAGTAGTCCAGTCTATCAAGGCACAATTGATTGTATATGTTTAGTTATAAAATGCTGCTTAAAGAAATAAGGTATTGCAGTAGATAGAGCGCCAGCCCTGGAGTCAGGAGGACCTGAGTTCAAATTCAGCCTCAGATACTCTGCACTTAGTAACTGTGTGACCCTGGGCAAGTCACTTAACCCCAGTTGCACATGTTGCCCCGGCCTCCCCAATCCCCCCCAAAATAGATGAAGAATTGTTTAAATAAATAACTGAAGGAATATTCAGTGTCATGTCTGTGCTATGACAATTTAATAAAAAATAACATTACCGAAGTTAATATACCTATTTAAATTTGAAAGCATAAATTACTTAGAAAAAACTAGCTTAATTTAATAGCAACTGTTGAGAAAACTGGAAAGCAGTCTGACAGAATTAAGAATTAAACCAGTGGAAGTGTCTTCCATCTGCACAAGGAGTCTATCACTTTTTGCTGCAGCCTCATAGCTACTCTCCTGAGGTGGGCTAACACCCTGAGCCTTCCATCTCCTTCCCAGCACTGCCTATCCCCTAACAAAAGACTGTTAAATGCCAGGCCTGGCACCTTACATTTCCCCACAGCTACTTCCATCTGTACTAGCACAAGGCATCTTTCACCTCCTTCAGCCCTCTTAATCTACCACCTGAGATAGAGACCACTCTAGTTCAATGAACAACACCCCTTCCTTTAACTTGAGGCCTTCCTTCTCCTACTATAGCACTCTTCAGTGAATGATAAACATTCTCATAGCTTCAGATCCTAGTGACCCTGAATTCCTTTTAGATCATCATCCCAACCCTACTGCACTCCCTTCACCACCCACTTCCTCATTCCCACCTCAATCCTCAATCCTCCCACCCTAAAGTTTCATCTAGAGTCCATCCAGTCCTTCTGCTGTGCTCTCTGGAATGCCCCTTTCGTAGGCAACAAACGTCCGTTCATCCTAAATCAGTTCCTCTCCCACTCCTTCCATCTCCTAGTTCATACTGAAACCTGGCTTCCCCCTAGTGACATAATCTCCCTAGCCATCTTTTCCAGTACTGGCTGCACCTTTACTCATTCTCTTTGACTCACTGATCAAGGTGGAGGCATTGAAATACTCCTCTCTTTCCATTGTCCCTTCTCAGTTCTCTCCCTCCTTCACTTAGTAACCTCTCTTCCTTTAAGGTTCATGCTACATATCTATCACTCAATCAATATCCTGGTAGCTATTGTCTATAGACACCTACTCCCATCCCCAGTCATTCTTTTTCCTTTCTCAGTGAGTTTGATTCCTAACTTAAAATTTTTCTCTGCCCTCATACCAGGGAACTTCATCACACATATTGGTTCTCCCTCAAATATCTGAATGGCTCAGTTCCTCACCTCACCTTCCATGAGCTATTCCTGCATCCCACCTCAGCCATAGTCAAAAATGGTCATATCCTCAATCTTGCCATCACTCAAAAATGTACCACTTCCATGTAAAAAAATTGTGAAATCCCCTTGTCCAACCATAATCTATTGGCTTTTCGCCTCTGCCTTCCCTACTCTTCATCCTCACTATGACCTTCAAATCCTTGACCTTTCAATTATCTCCCAGGCCATCTCACTGGCATTAGCTACTCTCTCCTCTTCTCCCCATCTTGACTCCTTGGCGAACCACTCTGCACTGTCCTTCTCTCTTGAATCCCTTATCCCTTTATAGCACTGATTACATCCAGCCAAGCTTCAGCTTTGGATCACTCCCACCATTTTGCTACCTTTGTGTCTACACACATGCCACTGAACAAAGGTGGAGAAAAATCACACAACTGTTCTGACCGGGTCCACTTCAGATTTGTTATGTAATTTTACCTGTGCCCTCACTGCTGTTAGACAGTCCTAGTATTCCTCCCTTATCAATTCACTCTCCTTCTCTTCACATCAGCTCTTCCAGACCTTTTCATCCCCCCTCAAATCTTATATGACTCCCCCTACTCTCACAGAACTTTGCCATATATTGTACAGAAAAAATTGAGGTCATTCACCACAAACTCCTTTCTTCCTCATCTCGTATCACTCAAGTGCCTTCTGCCACTCTCTTCTCCTTCACCACTTTCATGTGATTAAGTGACCTTATTCCTTACCAAGGCTAAACCCTCTATTTTTTCAAGTGATCCAATTCTGTTCCATCTTCTCCAACAGATGTCCCCTCTGTTATCCCCACTCTTTCACTTACTTTTCAATCTCTCCCTCAATATTGGCTCTCTAAAAAAATACAGGATTAAAAAATGGAGCTGAGTAGACAAGGAGGAATCAGAAATAATTTACTTTAATACTTAGATGTTTAGTAAATTTCTAAATAGAAGTTACCCAGGAAAGCATTTCCCATTAGATAAGAATCACTGGAAAACATCTGACAAAGGTTTTTATCAAACTGTTTCCACGAGTTCACATGATATGTGATCTGAATATTAAAGATTATATTATTTAAAAGTTAGAATAAAAGAAAATAAGGTGCCTTTCATTAACTGTTGTTAGGGACTGAATTCTTAACCAGAAAAGAGAGAAAAAATAATTTTACATGAAATTGGAAGATTTTTGCAGGAACAAAATTGATTCAAGTAGAATAAAAAGGAAAATGTGTCAGAGGGGGCAGGGCAAGCCTTTTTTTTTTTTTTTAATCAGCTACTTGTACATGTTTGAAATCCAAGATATATAGACAACTAAAATATACTAAAGTGTACTAAAGGTAATAGAGTTGGGTAAGCTTTTATAAAAGTTATTCTTACAAACTATCTTTCTTTCTTCTCAGGTGAAGAATGAAGGGGATGATTTTGGTTGGGGAGTAGTAGTGAATTTCTCCAAGAAATCAAATGTTAAGGTAAAATGATTACCTTTGATTAGGAAAATAGTGTATAAGTAACTAATCAGATATTTCAGGCATGAGATTCTCATGGCCTCAGTTTTTAAAATCTGATCAGTAACCAGTGTTTTTAGAAGAAATATATTGTTGAGAATTTTAACGTAAGGGATTTATTTTTTACCTTATTGAATTTTGTGCCCATATAAATACTTTGTTGTCTTACAAAAAATTGTGAAGTTTGGCGAAATTTTTTATTTCTATTAAATAACTTTTTTTCTTTAAATATGTAGAATATTTTGATGATTTTCACCAGATCTCTGGGTGAAAATTAGAATTGGGATATGGAAATCATTGGGAGGCCTAAATTCTTTTTCAGTCCTCTGATACTGTAGTTGTCAGTACATTGATCAGAGTTTCTCTTATACCTAGAGGTGGTTACTGATAATTAGAATTTGAAACAGGTATTTGACCTGGCAACATTTGAATAGAATTTGAAATATTAAAGCAGTTTGTATTAGATAAGGAATTAATATCACATTTTCAGTTGCCTCTTCATTCATCATTGATGTCATTTTACCGTGCTTCTAAGAGCATATGAAATAGTTACCTTTTTTCTAGTTTAAAAAAATAAGACCTTTAAGTAAATAATACCTTATATTTACATGATGCTTGATTGTTTTAAAAATTGTTTTATATACATTATTAATAGTAATACCATCATTTAAGAAGTTATTTAAGATTTGCAAAGTGCAAATACTTTACCACCTTTTGATGCATTGTTTCATTTGATGCTTATAGCAGTCTTGCTGCTAATGGTCAACATGTGAGGTGGTCAGGATAAATGTAATTCCTCTTCTCACATTTATTCTCTTCTGAATTTTTCCTTATTTTTATTGACATCTTTTGTTATGTCAATTTTATTTCCAAATACCTCACCTCCCCGGCAAGCCATTCTTTGTAATAAAGGCTTAAAAAGAGAGAAAGGAAAAAAATTCAGCCAATCAGCACAGTTTATGTGTTTATGACAGTTTATGCAGTGTTCACTCCAGTCGTATTCCATCTCTGTTTTTAAAAAAGAGGGGGTACGCAGGTGTACTTTTTCCAACTCTTTTTTTCCCATCATCAGTAGCAGTTACTAGCATAACAAAGTATTGATTCCCTTTTTTTCTTCTATTTCCTTCTCTCGTTGTATGTATTATATTCTTGGTACTTACATTTGTCGTTTCTCAGAGATTAGTAGTATGAATGTACATATGAATGTAGGGGATGTTCTCCTGTTCCCCACTCAGTGGTCATCTGTTTTGTGCTGGTTGCCTGTTTTCCTGCTTCCTCTCTATGTTAACTCTTCTCCATCTTTTTGTCCTCTTTGACAATTTGCCAGATGTGAAGTGAAAACTTGGTTATTTTGATTTGTATTTTTCTTAGTGATTTGTAGCTGTTTGTACTATTATTATTTATTAGTAGTTTGCATTTATTCCTTTAAGAATTTTTTATATCCCTTAACCTATTCATGAATGGCTCTTGGTCTTTATCTATGCTAACTTCCTGTATGTCTTGACTACATGGCCCTAATCCAAGATAGTTCATAAACATATCTTTCCTAGTAATGGTAATCCGTCTTACCACATTTTTATTAATTCTGTTCATGCAAAAGCTTTTCAGTTTTATGTAATCATTATTATCTATTTTATCTTTTTTGATTGCCTCTGACTCTTGTTTGTGTTAAGAATACTCCCCTAATCATAACTGCGCATTACCTAATTTCATTCTTTTCTGTTTTTCAACATTGTAGTCTATCTATCAGTTTGCCTCTCCGTCTTGAACTTATTATAGCATCTATTATATGATGTTAGTGTAAATCTAATTTCTGCCAAAATATTTTATAGTTTTCCCAGTAGTTTTGTCCTACAGAGAAAATTCTTCCCCAAGTAATTTATGTCCTCACATTTAGTACATCTCCTCTTTATAGAAAACAAAAACAAGGAGATAGCCAAAAGTTATACAGCTGGCTGGTAGCAGACCCAGAAATATTGATTGCTTTTCCATTGCTCTTTCCTCATCACTATACTTTTCCACATAGGAAATTATTGCATTATCTTTTCCCCTTTAGAAAGTTCAAACTCTGTTGAAATAATGGCAGTATATGTACAATCTATTTTCACTCACTATTACCTTAGGTCCTTCTAGGACATAAACTTTTCAGTAAACAAATGACTGGAATTTGCTACTAACTGTCATCTTTAGGTTTATTTGAAATAGTAGTTTTTATTTCTGTAGACAACAGCTAAATTATTTTGCGCACAGTAGAAAATTGTGACATCTAATGTCTTCTACAGTTATGGACAAGATAGCTTATATCCATCTGTTTATTCCTTAATTTATCCACACATAATAGACAATTTTGCTAAAAAGGACTATTAATTCTTATTTTTGAAGGGAGGTATGATACAGGTTCATCAGTTTTGCATCAGAGATGAGATGTAGCTAGCATTCTTTTATTTACAGATACCTTATGGAAATATTTTAACATAATTTTGCCTTTAGTGCTTAGGAAGCAAAATAATACAGGTATAAATAGAGGGTTTGGGTTTGGTTTTATTTTATTTTTATTGGTAAGCTCATTTTTTTCTTATGAAGTTTGGAGATAATTATCTCTCACAGATTTTTTGTTGATTTTAGAAACTAGTTTAAAATCTTAATACAAAGATTTTGTGGTAATAGGATTTTTCATAATGCAATGTTGGGGTATATAGACTTGCTAAGTGAGCATAAATTAGCATTGTTATAGAATGAAGCTATTCTAGTTTATGGGAGATAGGCTTTTAATTCATGGTGCTTATTTAATTTAGAAGCAATATCGAATATTGCAGTGTACTTAAACTTAAAACTTATCCATAATCTCTTCTCTGTCATGTTCAGTAAACAGTATTGTTTAATGAAGTGTACGTTTCATTTATGGAAAGTTAAGTGCTGATTCATGAAAATATGTGGTTTTCCAAATTATGTACCAGAATTGCAAAAGGACACACTTCATAATTTTAATGCCTGTGGAGATATACTGGGCAGCCATATGTTATATACTACCAGAGGGCAGTTTTTAGCAAGCACTTCCTGTTGAGAGGGCCAGCCATCCACACCAGCTGCCACTTGCCAGGCAAGCAGACCAGCCTGGCTGAAGGAAAAAGAACCCTGAGAGAGACCCAGGAAGCAGTATAATGTCAGGAAAGTCAACCTGCCACCCCCACCCCATCACCTCTTCTTGGACCCTAGCAGTGGAGCCTTGGGAAGAACTGACCTCGAGAGCACTGGCTCCGCAGCCCTCATTTAGGGAGGCAGTCACGGCGGAGAACCCCCACTGACAGCAGCTGCTCACTGTCGTCATCAGACAGGTACATGCAAGGACCCTGAGAGAGGAAGAACACCAGACTGCCCATGCTGCTTCCCTCTCCACAGCCACAGTCAGGGGAAGCAATTACTACGGCAATGCAACCTGATCAGTAGTTCTGGCTGTGCTGAAGCCACAGCCACTGAAGACTAACCTGGTCCTCAGCGCTAGCGGTTGTTTTGTTGTCAGAAATGGTTATGATTTTATCAGTATAAATGACATTAAAGAAGATGCATTACCATCTGCTTTGCCCTGCATTTTAAGAACGACGGGACCTTTCCATTGACCTTGCAGCTGAAACTTCTGTGTATTTTATCTCCTCCATTACAGCGTGAGCTTCTTGAGAGCAGGGGCTGTCCCGCTTTTCTCTTAGGATCATGCTCTGCACGCAGCGAGTGCTTACACAGCCGTCATGTTGCTGTTATTTTTATTTCATTTGTTATTTAATGCGAGTGTGTTTTACTGGATGTTACTCACGGGTTCTCAGTCTGTAAACTCAGGACGAATTTTGGCAGGTCCTACCAAGATATAAAGACACAGAGTAGGGACCTGGCGATACACTGTATCTGTTAGCAGAGGATCATTCTTTCTCTCAGTTTGGAGAAATATATAATCAGAATTTTGGTGGCCAGGTCCAACTGATGAATTATTTTGAGCCAGAATAACATCATCTATTCTAAGACAAAGGGAGGCCTTCCTGCATCTAGAGGGCGCTCTCACATTAATTACATCAGTGTTTTTGGAAATATTGAAATGTTTATTAGCAAAAGAGTTTTAAGTGCATGGTAAAAAACTCTTAGACTGTCTAGCAGTTGTTTTACTACATAACGATTTCATTTTCAGGTAGCTTTCATCTGCTTCTAATAGATATTTGTATTTTATAAGCTTAAGTTCTAGCAAACTACTGTAAATAATACCTTGTATACAATCATCATGAGATCACTTTAAATTTTTGGTTGTTATTACCACAAGAAGATATCTTCTTTTTGACATGGAACAGTAATTATTTGATGTTCCTTTTGTTTTGGTTTGATAAATGCTATTTCGGGGAAAAAAATGAAATGTTTGCTATGAAGGACCAAGTGAAACATGAGCACATTTATTAGTTGAATAAAAAAATTAGCATTTTCTTTCATTCTACTGAAGATCAAACCCATGTTTTAGTGTTTACTGTATTTGCTGAATCTTTTAAGGGAAAAACAAGCTTTTCCTTAGGAAAGATAACTTAAGAAACTTGCATTTATTATTGGTTTTTTTGCATAAAGACTTATCTTGAGCATTATAGATGGTCTTCAAATAGTATTCTTTATTAGCACCAACATTTTTAAAGTCTCACAACTCTTTTCAATGTTATTAGTTCAGTTGTATCTTTTTAAAACATTTGAAAATAATTTAAAACCCAGTGAAGAGCTCACTTTATTCATAAATATTTGCCTCTTTCAAGTAAGATACTTTTCTCTAGCACTTGATTAATAGCAATATTTGCAGAAAACTAATCATTTAAAAACTTGTACATGAACAAAATCATTTTTTATGTTTCAGTAACTGGATCTTTAAAAATCTATTTATGGAACTATTTGCTGCTTTTTGTTTTATTCTAGAATAGAAATGGAAAATTTGTTATATCCTTAAACTTAGAATGCTTCAAGTATGGTTATATCTGAAGTGTTATGAGCTAAATTATATGTCACATACTTTACAGAATTCACCAGGAATTAGTCAGTTTTAACTCACTACTTCTTCCAGAGAAATTATATGTGGCCCCTTATTTATTATATGTGGCCCTTTATTGTATGTTCAGTTTAAAAGAGCCACCTGCCTACCTATATGGTTAAGGGAGAGCAGTGTTAGAGAATTATAATTTCATGTAATCAGGAGAGGAACTTGATTGTACCATCCATCTGGGTAGCTGGCTAGAGCAGAAATATATTTCTGATATTAATCTTATGAGAAGACATAGGTGTCCTGTGATTGTTAAACTACTTCTATTACATCAGTCATTTTTAAGTCATTTTTTTACATCCGATTCATTAACATATCTCTCCCTCCATCTTCTCTCTAGCCCAATTCTGGTGAATTAGATCCTTTATATGTCATAGAAGTACTTTTACATTGTAGCAAAGAGAGCTTGAAAAATTCTGCCACCGAGGCTGCTAAACCAGCAAAACCTGGTGAGAAAGGAGAGATGCAGGTTTGTTTTTTATTTTATTTTTTTAACTTAGTATGTAAGCACTAATTTACTTGTACTGTCGGCTCTGTAGAGTGTGCTAAAATGATTTTATAATTAAAAAGTGAGGTTCTCAGTTGGTAAGAACATTATTTTTGACATTTTACGGATTTATATGTAAAGGGGTTTATATAATATTGCTGTCATGCTTCATAAAGCTACCATTTTCTTTGGTATTTGTCAGATAGAGTGGTTTAATGTTATTGGAAATAGCAAAAAGTGACTTGTATTTTATTATATTAATATGCATGTACACTGATTTTTTTTTTTACCATTGCTTTACAGTTCATAATTTATCATTTCCAGCCCTGGAAGGGTCTTTAGAAGTCATCTATTTCAATTCTCTTATAGATGAAGAACTAGGCTCAGAAGTTATGACTTGCTGAAAGTTACACAGATATTTAATTGGTCAAACTATCAGACTGGTATTCTGATTCCAAATAGAATTTAATTGCCAGTTTATTGTGATTAGAGTTTGGGGTTTTGAAACATTTTATTTTAGACAGCTCCACCTGGGTTGTTGGGGGTGGGAGGTTTGTTCTTGTGAAAATGGCATTTTAGAAAAGTAGAAAAATCATTCATAAAAATAAATTCTCAACTAAAACATTTATTAGAAGCTATTTAACTTGTAATATGGTTTATATTGAATACTCACCTCAGTCTACTATCTTCAAACAATTCAAACTTCATTTATTATTTCTGTCATTGTTGGATACTTTCTTTACCAGTGCAGATCATAACCTCTTTGCTGCTTAATAGAGTGTCTTTGAGAAGTTCTGTGGACTAAAATATTAATCACCATCCTAATGAATACTAACCTCTTTTAATTTAGTTAGACTGGTCATCAGGCAGCAGATACTCGGTCCATTGCCAAGTCCTTTTACATGGAAACTCATCAGCCATAAGTTGTAAACATTGGATTGACTTCTTGCTACAACTTGACATTTCTAGAATTTACACACGTTTTAATGAAGGGTCAGAATTGGTGTCAGAGTACCTGAGTTAAATCCTCACTTTGCCACATCCTACCTGTATGAACGTAGGCAAGTCATAACTTCTTGGATCCTCAGGTTCCTCAGATATAAAATGAGCGATTGGAGTAGATGATTCCTAGAGATTTTTTTCTGAAAGGCCTCCATTGATGGAAAACTCACTTCATCCTAAAACAGTGAGTTTTACTTTGGGACAACTTTAATAGTTTTTTTTAATTGGCTTGTGTTAAACCTAAATCTAAAACTTCTTCCCATTTCTTTCAGTTCTGTCATCAGTACCAAGCTAAAAAAGCCTAATTCTTACTCTTTTGCAAGATAGTCCTTCATATTCTTGTAGATACCTATTATTTCCACCCCAAGGGAGTTAATGGCATTTTAAAAGGTAAAGGTGATTGTTCAACATCAAAATGATAATCCCTGGTGGTCATTTTATGCTGCTCTAAAATCTTATCCTTTTCTTTTCTCTTTTCCTAAATCCTACAACCAAGAGAATTTTTGCTCAAGTGTCATTTCATGGGACCACTTCAGTTAATAGAACTTTATACTACTTTATTGCTACTAAGGATAAAAAAATTAAACTCTGAAAGTTTATAATACCGTATTTGTTCATGGAAACTACTCAAAAATTTGTTGATAATGAATCCTTGAATATAAGGACTGTATCTGTTTTACTTATTTATATAGGCAATATTAATTCACTTAATAGATGACGTATGGCAATCCAGAAAATATTATTCCATTTTTCTTTGTAGCTCTGTGCCTTGAATATGGGTTCCAGGTACATGGTGAAATTCATAGCCCTAGAAAACTCTCTAGGGAAATTACTAGAAATCCTCTCCAGACCCTTTGCAGACGTAGGACAAGAGTCATACTTGCTTTGTTTACTGGGGGAATAACATAGGGTGGAGATTTTAGGAGCCCTCCTTCCTTCTAAAACGGGCCTCTGAAGTCAACGTTTTGGCGTCCTTAGCTTATAGTAAGAGGAAGAAAGGTCAGGAATATTGCTTTCTTGAAATAGAAAAACATCTTTAGAGGGAAGACTTTTATTGCAGTCACCAGCTTGAATGAGAGGATGTGGACAAAAGATGTTGAGTAGATTGGCTCTTACTGCTATGCTTTCATCTCTGTCACTTATTTGCAACAGTTGAATCAGAAATTACCCACAGAACTTTGGATTCTAAATTTTCAGTCATCAGCCTTTCTTTACCTCTAATCATTCCATAATCATTCCAAACACAAAAGAGTAGTAATTTTCTAAATTGTATGTATATATTAGTCTCTTGAAAGGATTTATTACTTCAAAGTACCTAATGATGTCGGGAAGTACAGAAGAAACATTCTAGCATCTAAAGGAATATTCCGTTACTTTTTCCTCTTTTGAGGGCACTAATAAAGGTTACTTATCATTCAGCTTAATCAGCCCTAAAAAAATGAATCATTAAAATTAATCAAGTCCAAATAAAACATAATGACCTTAGAATAAAGAAAAATCTATTAATCTAAGTCCCTTACGTTAAAATAGTCGTGTCTGCTATATTGTCAGTTTTATTAGATTGGGCTGAAAAGTTACTTTTCCAAACTGAAGTCTTGTTCTTTTAGATTGTAGCTTTTAGACAAAACTAATTATTGTAGCACCTAGATTATATTTGTTCATCTTTCTAAAAATTTGTTTCATTACTGAAATACATTTTTATTCTCTTCCTGTTTGAGAAATCCCACTCAAGTTTTATTCCTCATCCATCCAGTCACCAGTATCTGCGCCCTCCCACCTCCATCTCTATTTCATAATTCACAGATGTGGCCATCTTAGAGTGTGTCCAATGGACAGCCTTCTCTAAACTACCTATTTGTTGGGGTGACCTTCGTGTCAGACCCTTTTTTATAAGACATAAGGTGACAGAAGGGAAGAAACCTTGTCTGTAGCTACTTTAGGGACTTGGCTCTTGGCTCCTAGCTCCTAGGCCATCTCCATATCCTCAGTCTCTGGGCTGCTGGAAGCAAATCATTCTTGGGCACATAGGCATTACCTAGGTATCTGTACTCTTCAGGACTCCCCTAAGACAGACAATCACCTGTATTTCTTACATTTAACCTGTACCACGTGGAGCCAATGTTAGGTTGTCACTATCTGGAAACTTTCAATGGAAATACTTCACTCTTGCCTAAAACCCTCCCTACCTGCTGGCCTGCTTTAGCTACCATTAGATCCTGCTTTTTGCCAGGACTCCCCTGTATGACTTTTACGAGTAGGCTTGTCCTCAAAATTAGGCATTTCAGGGATGATGGAAAGAAGCACTATGTCTGCCATCTCTTAGTCATGGTGATTCCTTGTGTATTGCTGTTGCTATTTAGACACTCATTTTGTCTTTCTTTTTGTATATACCTTTTAAATTTGATTATAAATTCCTTTAAATGCAAGGAGTATGAATGAAAAGTCTTTTTATTCTTCATAGCTGCTGTCATAGTTCATAGAACCATGGATTTAAAGGTAGAGAAGACATGAAAAACCATCTGATTTAACCATTTCTTTTTGTAGTTTAAGATAGAAGATTCTCAGAAAGTAATTATGATTTGCTTAATTTATCACATCTTTATTGCACTGCAATATTGACTTTCTTTGGGAATCCCATTAAGTCTAAGAAATGGGACAGTTCTACCATGGGTTATTCTGATGATCATTTCATAAAACCACGTGCTATTAGGTGGTTCCAGTCCTGGTGCACCTTCTGTCCGCTATCAGCAGTGTTCGGCTTTATATTCCCAGAGATCTGAGGCCAGTTGACAACCGACAGAGCATGCTAAAATCAATACAGGTACACATTTTATTGTAATCAGCTAATTTTTATAATGCCATGAATTTCATGATAGAAATTTATGTGGTACCTTTTTAAGAAATTGATTACTTTCTTTAAAACACTCTAATTAATATTGTTCAGGGAAATTACTACCAATAACAATAATCCTTTGAAATAAAATTGCTGTAAACTAACAGGAGCAGAACTGCTAATTGGCCACTCTTTAAAGCTACTAGCAGTTTGGAATATAAAGGTTTCTCAGAGAAAAATTATGGTGTGTTTGCTCATCTTCACTAATACAGGGAAAGGTATTCCTCTTTTCTAACTGTTAAAATATGATTTGTAATAACAGATCTTCAGAATTTTCTGTTTTTTTTGTTGTTGTTGTTTTTTATGTTTTTTTATGTTCCAAGTGCTTATGTAAAGTTATTTTGTTTTCCTTGGGAAATACTGTGACTGTTACAGCATTAATCATGGTAATTTAGTAAATAATTTATCTATAATTTCATCACCTGACAAACATTTGTCAAGTACCTACCATATACAGAACCCTGGGTATTATCCTAGGGGACATACAAAGTTTAAGCGGCATCGTGGATAGAGTGCCAGGCCTGGAGTCAGGAATCTTCCTCAATTCAAATCTGGCCTCAGACACTTACCTTGGTGACCCTGGGTGAGTCATTTAATCCTGTTTGCCTCAGTTTCCTCATCTGTAACATGAACTGGAGAAGGAAATGGCAAATGGTATCGACAGCTGAAAATAACTGAATGAAAACAACCCTATATGTATTGAGCTTAGTCTAGTAACTTTATAGCCAGCTGTGAGACCTTGTGTAAATCATTTTAACCTCTCCACGTTTGTTTGTTTTTTTCTCCTGTAAAATGAGATAGTCAGAGTAGATGAGGTTAAAGTCTCTTTTAGGATTAAATAATATCTTCTCCTCTGCTTTTTAAAAATCAGTACAATGTTTCCCTCATGCTAGGTTTGTGGGATGTCACATGTTCTCTGTAATTTTTCAGACCACCTATTAAGGCTCAGCCATCATATTTGCCTGAACTTTCAGAACCCTTGGTGGTTGTTTTTATATTTTAATTTCCTTATCCCTGAAATGCCCTTTCACTCTTCTCTGCCTAGCCAACCCTTCTCTATGAAACTTACCCAGATTTTAGTCCATTACAATTTCCCACCTTTTGAACTCAACTTTCTTCATCTATACCACTCATTTAACAGTCAGTACCTCCTACTTTTCACTTTGATTTACCCCCTTGTATATACAGTCAGTCTTCAACTTTCATGAGAGTAACATTCCTAGAAAATGGTACAGAAGTAAAAAATACAAATGTTGTGACATTGAACCTATGAGAAATGGCAGGTTATGTTCCTACAACTGCCAAAAACTGTGATCTTTCTCTAGAGATTGCTGAAAATATTATTTTCTGCATTCAGTTCTTTATAACAAAACATTAATTCTGATAAATCTGTACTTTTCCTAACTCAGTAACCATGAAATAACCCATAAAATGCAGTACACAAAATAAAAATGGTAACGTGGAACATTTTTTCTCACTTGTAATTCCCTAGAACTCTGTGACATTTCAGTAAAACAAAAACAAAATAAAAACATCGATTTCAGTCTGATATTTACTTTTCATAACCTGAAATCTACAGTACCATAAATACTGTACAGCAAATTAAATACTTAAAACTAAAATACTTTTTAACTTGAATCTTACTTTCTGCTGTATCAGAGGATAGTGTGAGAGCAGTGTGCTGTGTATACTGTGCTGCTATAAACCCTCGCTCTCTAAGCTGCTCTCTGAAAACCAAGGGAGAGGTTGCTGGGGCATGACTCTGAAAAAGACATTGCAACTGGCAAGGTCTTGACCTTACCTTAGAGCCCAGAGCTGTTACACTACTCTTTGGGGACAAAGTTGCAACATAGAACTTGACTTTTTAAAGACAGACAATGAAAATATGCAACAAATGCTTGGGCAGTTCTTTACATCAAGGTGAACAAGACCAGGGAAGTGCCTAGTAGGATACCAGCTACTCCAAAAACTTGGACACACCACACCTCTTTTTTTTTCTCTTCTGTGCATAGCTACTAATATGCACAGTTAGTAATGCAAAAGTGGAAATGAGGTTACTAATTAAATCCTATAAATGCTTGAAGACACAAAAGTTAAACTTGTCAATGTTGAAGATTGATAGTAGTTATTATATTGTCATTTGTCTTTCATGTGTCTGTGTTTCATCTCTTCAACTAATTGTTTTAGTAAGCATTGTCTCATTTTTTTCTCCTATACAATGTTTAACATAAAATAGATAGTAAATGTATTTTAACGTATTTATTTTCATTGATTCTTCATGTATTAAGAGAACATTTTAAAAATTAACATTTATTTTTTGTGTTCTTTTAAAATTTTGAGTTCCAAATTTTCTCTCTCCCACGTTCTTCCATACCCACTGAAAAGGCAAGCAATAAGATATCAATTATACATGTGAAATCATGCGAAACATATCTCCATAATAGTAATATTTTTTAAAAAGCAGAAGGAAAGTGTGGAAAATCACACTTCATTTTACACTCTGAATTCATCAGTTCTGCCTGTGGAGGTGGATGCGTTTTTTCATCATGACTCCTTTGGAATTGTCTTGGATCAGTGCATTGATCAGAGCAGCCGAGTCTATCACAGTTGATTATCATTATAACATTGCTTTTACTGTGTAGCGATCTCCCAGTTGTTCTCACTTCACTTTGCATCAGCTCATGTAGGTCTTAACCCTGTTTTTTTCTAAAATCATCCCCTTTGTCATTTCTTACAACACAGTAGTGCTTTCTCGCAATCATATGCCACAGTGTGTTCAACCATTCCCCAATTAATGAGCATTTCCTTGATGTCCAATTCTTTGCTACCACAAAAGGTGTTGCTATGAATATGTTTGTATATTTGGGTCCTTTTTGTTTTATCTCTTTGAAATAAAGACTTAGTGGTGGTATTACTGGGCTAAAAGGGTATACAGTTTTATAACCCTTTGGGCCTACTTTCAAATTGTTCTCCAGAATGGTTAGACCAGTTGACTACTCCATCAGTAATTCTGTTTTTCCCTTTTCCATTTCCATTTCTGATAGGTGGTACCTCAGAATTGTTTTGATTTGTGTTTCTCTAATCAGTAGCGATTTAGAGCATTTTAAGAAAATTGATTTTTAAATTATTTTCTTTTAAAGTGTTTAATAACATAAGTTTTTGAATCATTTTTCTTTTAGGAAGTTCAGAAACGTTTTCCTGATGGTGTTCCATTACTAGATCCCATTGATGATATGGGCATACAAGATCAAGGACTTAAAAAAGTCATTCAGAAAGTAGAGGCTTTTGAACATCGAATGTATTCTCATCCACTTCATAATGATTCAAATTTGGAAACCATTTATAAGCTTTGTGAAAGAAAAGCACAGGTATTACAAACTTTTTTTACTTTTTATATTTTTTCTCAGCCATGATACAGGATTTGATCAATATCAACAAAACTGTCTCATTCTGCAACTATTTACCAAGAGGTGGGAATCATGCTTCTTAATAAACCTTCTAAAATTATGCTTGGTCATTGCATTGATATGAGTTCTTAAGTCTTTTGTAGTTGTTTTCTTTTACAATGGTATGTTTGCTTAAATAGTTCCCTGATTCTGCTCATTTTACTCTCTCAGTTCATGTGTATGAGGTAAAACTGTAGTTTTCATTTGTATTTCTCCTTTTAATAATTTAGAACAATTTTCCATCTGGTTGTTAATAGCTTGCCATTCTTTAATGAGAAGTTGGATCATATTTTTCTTTGACCATTTATTTTTCCCTGGTTCATTTGCCTTCTAATTTTAACTGCATTGGTTTTGCTTGAGCAAAGCCTTTTTAATTTTATGTAACCAAAATTGTCCATTTTAATTCCTGTTCTTCTGTATACATTATTTGGAATGATTTTCCCATTTATTGTTGTGTAAGGTATATCCTTCCCTATACCTCTAATCTGTTTGCAGTGTGATCTTTAACATCTAAGTCATGTATTCATTTGGAACTTACTACTTCAGTTTGGTGGTACATAGTGAGAGTTACTGATCTAAACCTGATTTCTGCCAGATTGCTTTCTAGCATTTTGATGAAATTGTTATCCCTCTAGGTGGAGTGTCTGGCTTTGTTGAAATTTATGTTCGTTTCTGGCTTCTAATCTGGTTTCACTGATCAACTTTTTTTTCTTTTTCTTTTTTAATCAGTACCAGTGCTTCATTGTATAGTTTAAGATCTTGACCTACTGGACTACCTTCCATTTTTTATTTATCTTTTGAAATTCTTAACCTTTTATTCTGCCTGATTAAGTTTATTATATTTTTTTCTTTTATAAAGTAACCCCTTCTCCTAATTTTTATTTCTGTAATGATTTTTGTAGTTATATACATTCAGTTCCCTTATGAGTCTTAAGTAGCAGCTATTTTGTACCTTCTGTAGTTACTTTGCATAAAATTAATTACACAAAGGCAGATAATTTTTGAGAGTTTCTTTATTTTAATGAAATTGATTATTTCAGTTACTTTTTGTTTGAATTGCTAGATTTCTCTAAGTTAGTTTTGTCATCTCTTCAGATCATTTGTTCGTATTTTCCTTATGAAAATGAATTATAAATACAACTACAATACTTTTTAGGAATAAAAATAGAACTCAACAATTAGAAAGCATTACTTTTATAATCTAGAGGAAGTGATGGTAAAATTTGTCTGGAGCAACAAAGGATTAGGAATCTCAAAGGGAAGTGAGGCATCCAAAAGAAAAGTGTAAAATTGGAGGCGCCTAATAGCACACTATACTACAAAGTCAGTATCAAAACTACTTGGTACTAATTTAAAAATTAAGACATCAATTGGATTAGGCATATAGCATACTGAAAAATAGGGGCCTTATGTTTGGTATACAGATTTTGACAAAAACTGCAAGAAAATTGGAAAGCTAACTGGTGGAAATCAGGTTTAGTACAACAAATGACTTTATATGCCAAGATAAGCTCCACGTGGTTACCTCATTTCGATATAAAGATCACCTTGTAGAAGCATGGTGAACATTACCTTTTAGATCTCTGGCTAGTAGAACAGTTTATGACCAAACAAGATAGAGAGGATCAGTTTGTCACTATCATTTTTCGTTAGAACGTGGTTTTCTGCCATTATAGAGCTCTCAATCTAACAAGGGGATAAAACTCAAAACAGAAATAACCCTGATAAATATATGTATTGTGTCTATTTCTCTATTCATTGCAACAAGTTCATAGAAGTTATTTAGGTATTATCTTAGATCACCAAATATTTTGCAGCTTAAGTAGCTATCCTCAAGTAGATTTTAAATGTTTTTTTGTGGGCAGTACCTATATATAATCTGTTATATTTGCCACATAGTATGCTCTTCATAAATACAGTAATACTGTAATTAATTCTTTAATAACAAAAGTTTTCTGGAGAGTCAGCCATTGTTTTAAACAATAACAATTTTTAAAACTATAACAATAAAGTGGGAAAGAGGGCAGAAGTTCAAAGAACCAAGATAATTATCTTAGTATATAACTTCTGTTTGTTTTTCTTTAGTTAAAGGTCAGCAGAGTCAACTCTAGACAAAATTATGAAATCTTCAAAATCTGAAGATTGTGTAATGTATCCTAAACCTTTCTTCAGGCATTCATTACATTCCTTTTCGTTTCCTCCAATTCCACTTTTCAGAAAAGTGAAAAATTTTGTATTAATCATTTATACTTCACAGTGCATAAGTTTGCTAAAGGATTACTTGGATCATGCGTTTTTGTTTTTATTTTGTGGTTGTAGGCCACACTTGCAGACAGATGGCATGATGGTTTAGTTGGTTGACTGAATGGATGTGAAGGTGAAACATGGTCATGGTCTGGCAGCAGCAGTTGTTCTCCCTCTCCCTCTATGATACTTTACTTAGTGATCTCATTGATTCCCATTTTAATTATTATCTGTATGGATTCTGATGGAATTTGTATGGAATCTGATGATTCTCAAATCTATCTATCCTTCCTTAATCTCTGCACTGACTCTCATTCCTACATCCACATCTGCCTTTAAGACATCTCAAACTGGCTGCCCAGTAGACATCTTAAGCTCAGCATGTCCAAAACTGACCTCATTAACTTTTCCCCTAAAGCCTTCCTCCTTCCAAACCTCTCTATTAAAGTCAAGGGTACTACCATTCTTCCAGTCCCCCAGACTCACATTCACCAAGGTCCAAGTAGAAAGAAGCAGGGGAGTGGCAGCAGGTGAAATAGCAGGATAGCCTTGGTGAATGTCTGGAACAAGTCAGGGGCCAGCTGGGTGTAGATCCCTTGGTGATCCTTTGGGATATAAGGGGTTCGAAAGAGAGATGGTTCACTGTTTTTCCCAAGGTGCTATAGTTTCCTGCTGGTCAGAATGATGAATGGCTAGGCTTGGCTGTCATAACCCTAGTCTTTGGAGTTGCCTTTTTATCACCAATGACTTCCAAGAGTTGGAGCTGTACTAGTCAAATGTAGTTTGGGTCGTCTCCACCCCTTTATTAACTCCCTTTGTATCCCCTCCTTTTTCTTCCCTCTGTACTAAAGTTCTCGGATGCATATGCCATTTTTTTTGACATATGTAATATGCTATAATTTTATTGTGCCCTCCTTTTCATGATGCTTTTCTAAAGACATGTGTCCAAACTTTTATCTTTATTGCTAATAGTAATAATATTTTTCTTCAATAAATCTGGTTTCCTTTACCATAATAATGACCTAATGAATTTAATCCCCTTTATTGCTTTGATATTTTTTAGATTGCTGTAGATATTAAATCTGCAAAGCGAGAACTAAAGAAAGCAAGAACTGTCTTACAAATGGATGAGCTTAAGTGTCGGAAACGTGTTTTACGAAGGCTGGGTTTTGCTACATCTTCTGATGTCATAGAGATGAAAGGACGAGTGGCATGTGAGATCAGCAGGTAAAACTGGTTCCTTTTTTTGTACATCTAATCTTGAAATGGCACAAATTATTCTTAATCAGGAAAGATGTGGAAGGTGACTTTCTGTATGCTGATTATTGTATTTAATGTAAGCAGTAAAGAGGTGATGTTTTCTTTGGTCAGCAAGTATTATAAAACACTTTTTAATCTTTAAAATTAAATTTTATGTTTATTTTTAGTTTACAACCTTCATTTCCACAAGATTTTGAGTAATAAATTTTCTCCCCATCTTTCCCCTATCCACCACCCCAAAACAGTGATTCCACTGAATACCTCCTCCCCCAATCTGCTCCCTCCTATACCCTCTCCCATTCCCCCTCCAAATTTCCGGTAGGGCAAGATGGATCTCCATACTCCAGTGCCTGTATATCTTATTTCCCAGTTGCATGTAAAAATAATAATAGTAGTAATATATTTTTTTAATAAAACATTTTAAAACTTTAAATTCCAAGTTCTTTCCCTTCTTCCCTTGTCACCCACCCTTACTGGGAAGATAAGCAATTCAATATGGGTTGTACATTTGTAGCTATGCAAAACAGTTCCATAGTGGCTATATTGTGAAAGACTGACTATTTCCCTCCATCCTATCCCATCCCCCTACTTGTTCTATTTTCTACTTTGACCCTGTCCCTTTTCAAAAGCGTGTGCTTCTAACTTCTCCCCTCCCCCGTCCCCATCTGCCTTCCCCTGTTATCCCCTCCCCCCCTACTTTCCTATAGGGTAAGATACCCAATTTAGTGTGTATGTTATTCCCTCCTTAAGCCAAATTCAATGAGAGTTAAGTTGACCCATTCCCTTTTGCCTTCCTGTTCTTCCCCTCCATTGTAAC
>CM053580.1:310025160-310080697 GCA_028627135.1 Pseudochirops cupreus
TTTTAAATATCATCCCTTCCTATTCAATTTATCCTAAGCCCTCTGTCTGTGTATACCTGTACACATATATACACACATTCACATATGTATTCATATACACATACACTCTCTTATATAGACTATATATGTGTGTGTGTGTTTTATATATATATATATATATATATATATATATATACACACACACACACATACATTTATATTCCCTTCAACTGTCCTCATACTGAGAAAAGTTTCATAAGTTAAAATTATCGTTTTTCCATGTTGGCATGTAAATAGTTCAACTTTGATAAGTTCCTTATGATTTCTTTTCCATGTTTACCTTCCATTGTGTCTTGTATTTGAATGTCAAATTTTCTATTCAGTTCTGTTTTTTTCTCAAGAATGCTTGAAAGTCCTTCACCTCATTGAATTACCATATTTTCCCCTGAAACATATTACTCAGTTTTGCTGGGTAGATGATTCTTGGTTTTAATCCTAGCTCCCTTGATCTCCGGAATATCATATTCTAGGTACCTTTGATCCATTAATGTAGAAGTTGCTAGATCTTGTGTTATCCTGATTGTGTTTCTATAGTATTAAGATTGTTTCTTCTTGGTAGCTTGTAACATTTTCTCCTTGACCTGGCAGCTCCGGAACCTGGCTATAACATTCCTATGAGTTTTCTTTTTGGGGTGTTTTTTCAAGAGGTGATCAGTGAATTCTTTCAAGTTCTATTTTGCCCTCTGGTTCTAAAATATCAGGACAGTTTTCCTTGAGAATTTCTTGGAGGATGATTTCTAAGTTCTTTTTTTGATCATGGCTTTCGGGTAGTCCAATAATTTTTAAATTGTCTCTCCTGGATCTATTTTCCAGGTCAGTGGTTTTTTCAAGGAGATATTTCACATTGCCTTCTGTTTTTTCATTTGTTTGGATCTGTTTGATAGTATCTTGATTTCTCATAAAGTCATTTGCTTCCATTTGCTCCACTCTAATTATTCTCTTCAGCAAGCTTTTGAAATTCCTTTTCCATCTGGCAAATTTAGCTTTTTAAGGTACTCTTCTCCTCATTGGCTTTTTGGGCATCTTTTGCCGTTTGAGTTAGTCTATTTTTTAAGGTGTTATTTTCTTCAGTCAGGTTGTCGACTCTCTTTTGATGATTTTCTTGCATCGTTCTCATTTCTCTTCCCAATTTTTCCTCCACTTCTCTTACTTTATTTTCAAAGTCCTTCTTGAGCTCCTCCATGGCCTGTAACCAATTCATATTTTTCTTGGAAGCTTTTGGTACAGGAGTTCTGACTGTGTTGTCTTCCTCCCGTTCCATGCTTTGATCCTTTTTGTCCCCAAAAAAGGAAACTAAGGTTTGATTGCTGTGCTTGCTTTGCTTCCTTTGCTTGCTTATATTGGCATCCAGTTACTTGACTTTTGAACTCTTTGCCACAGTAGAACTCTGCTTCCAGAAGAGAGAGAGCTATGTCCCAAATCAGTGGGGTTTTTCCAGCTGCTGGAGCTATTAGTTGAGTGCTCTCTTTGCTGCCCCCCCCAAGCTCTGGCTCACTAGTCACATACCTCAGGGCTACCACCCAAGACTGCAATCTGGATCTAGGCAGGTTAAAGCAAGAGTGATTAACCTTTGAATGGTTGCTAGGTCCCCTGACCATCTGCAGGCCAGGAGCCTTGAAGCAGCCATGTGGAGGCGGCTGCATGGCTGCGAGCTGTGGCGCCTCCACAACTTCCCTCTCCGGGGGCAGAGGCTGGACTGCCCTCCTACTCCCCCTTGGTTCCAACAGAATTCCAGTGACCTTTTACTTTGTCTTTGGCATTTATGGGTCGACATTTCTGGAAACTGCTACAGCTGCTGGTGATCCACTCTCCAGAAGGCCACTCTAGCTGCTGCTGGTCAGGGCCACCCTGGGGCTAAAACCGCGGGCGCACATGGGGCTGGTTTTGGCTTCTAGCACGCTGTGATAGAGCCTTCCTGTAGGGCTGCTGGACTGCTTCAGCAGGAGATTTATTTCTTTCTGTCTCTTTGTGGGTTTTGTAGCTCTAAAATTTGTTTAGAGTCTTATTTTATAGGTATTTGAGGTGGTTATGAGGGGACCTCACGGAGTTTCCTGCCTCCATGCTTCCATCTTGGCTCTGCCGCCATCTCTCTGTAAAACACCTTCAATTAACCATAATAACCTAGAAGATTTTAATATCAAACTTTGAGTACAGGGGTGGCTAGGTGGTGCAGTGAATAGAGCACCAGCCCTGGAGTCAGGAGAACCTGAGTTCAAATGTGGCCTCAGACACTTAACACAAAAAACTAGTCATGTGACCTTGGGCAAGTCACTTAACGCCAACTGCCCTACCTTCCCCCCTCCAAAAAAAAAAAAGATATTTTTAAAGACAAAAAAGAAAAAGAAGAGGAAAAAAAATCAACAAAATTGATCAATACTTTGAAAAAGTCTAATTACGTATTCAGTGTACCACACTCTTGGACCTAATAACTCCAGAGGATTGGAATAGGGAATGTCTTGTCATCTCTTCTTTTGAGCTCTCAAATCCTTTTCTTTGGAGTTACGCTTGTTCTATATAATTTTGCCACATTCACTTTTGAATTTTTTGAATGTTCTTTCCATTTTCACTGTTATAGGCATTGTTTATGTTTTTCTTGATCCTATTTTCCTCACTCTGCCTCAGTTCATCCAAGTCTTTCCATGTTTCTCTCTGTATTCACCTTATTGATCATTTCTTATAACCCAGAAATATTTTATTACATTCACATATCACAATTTGTCTTACCATTCTCCAATCAATAGGTAATTACTTTGTTTCCGTTTTTTTTACTTTCACAAAAAGTATTGTTATGATTATTTTGTTGTATGAGGGACTTTCTTAATCTCAATGACCTACTTGGAGTACAAGCCTAGTAATGAAATCTCTAGGTCAAAGGGTACAGGACATTTTAGTCACTTTGTATGCATAATTCCAAATTGTTTTCCATAGGGGTTCATATACCAAATCACGACTCCCCCAATGTTGCACTAATGTTCTTTTCTTCTCATAACCTGCCCAGCATGGATTTTTCCCATCTTTTATCATCTTTGCCGGTTGACAGGGTAGAAGGTAAAACCTCAGGGTTGTTTTGATTTTTATCTCTCTTGATGTTAATGATTTGGAGTATTCTTTCATATGATTGTTATTATACTTACCAGTTTTTTGAGAAGTTGGTTTACAGCCTTTGATTATTTATGTGTTAAGTAATGGCCTTTGATCTTCTGTCTGTTAATTGTTTATATATTTTAGATACCAAACACTTTTACTCTGCCCCCCCCCCCATACCAAATACTTACTAGAGAAATTTGGTAGAAAATTTTTTTTCTCATTTAACTTCTTCCCTTATCTTTGATGAATTGATTTTATTTTCATAGAAACTTTTCAATTTTATGTAGTCAAAATTCTCCATTTTTTCTTTTGTAATTACTTCTTTCTACTACTTGGTTAAGAATACATCTCTTATACATAGCTGTGAAAGATTTATGATCTTTTTATCTATAGATAGATATTCATATATGGGTAAATCTGAGATCTGTGATCTTTAATATTCAGATTACATTTATAATTGGATATCCATTTAGGATGAGACCCTAATATTTCTGCCAGGCTACTTTTAGGTTTCCCTAGAGCAAAAAAAAAATTTTTAATTTATTTACTATTAGTTTGCAACATTCAGTTCCACAAGTTTTTCAGTTCCAGATTCCCCTCCCTCCCCCATGGTGGCCTGTAATCCGCTATTCCCTGGAAATTTTTAATAAAATTGGGTGTTCTTTTCAAAGTAATTATGTTTTTCCAGTTTATGGATTACTGTATTGCTGAGTTCCATTTTTCTGATTCTCCCCTTTCTAACCTGTTCCATTGTTACACCTCTCTATTTTTTAACCTAGACTAGATTGTTTTAATGACTGTTGCTTTACAGTATAGTTTGCAGTCTGGAAGTGTGATACTCCCTTCCTCCCTACCTCTTTTCGTTATTTCTTTGGATATTTTAGGACTTTTGTTTCTCCAAATGAATTTTCCTATTATTTTATCAAGTTATATAATTTAACCTTTTTGTAGTTTTATATAGGACTAAAACTTGCCTATTTTTGGATTAAAGGATAATAATAGGATTTAAAAGTTTAATTTAGGTAAAGTATTATTTTTGTTGTTATGGCATGGCGTGGTCATGAGCACTGAAAACTCCTGCAACTTTTAAGTTCTTTATTTCTTTAAGGAGCCTTTGTGTTTGAATTAATATAAGTATTTTGTATGTTTTAGTAAATTGATCCCCAAATATTTTGTGTTTTGTAATTATTTAGAATAGAATTTCTCTATCATTGCCTTTTGGCTTTTGTTATTATTATATTAAAATGGTGTGATGGGGGGGTAGGCAGGCCTGGAACTTTGCTGAAGGTATTATTTATCTCACTGTCTTTGCTTATTCCTTAGGATTTCTAAGTAAACTGTCATGTCATCAGCAAAAGGAAATCACTTTATCTCCTGTTTACCTATCTTTATGTCTTTAATCTCTTTCTCATCTTAACGGCTATTGCTAGCGTTTCCAGAACTATGTCAAGTAATATAAATAATATACTTTACTTGTATTTATTGGAAAGGTTCAAGCATATCCTTGTTACATCCAAGGATTGTTTTTGGTTTCAGATACCAAAGCATAATAAGTGTCATGCTTTTTCAAAGGTTTCTTCTACATTTATTGAGATAGTCATGTCACTTTGGATATTTGTTTCTTTAATATTGCTAATGTTTATTATTTTCCTAAGCTCAAACTCTCTTCTCATGCCAGGTATAAATCCAACTTGATCATAATGAATGATATTTTTGGATGAATTACTGTAGTCTTTTTGACATGCCTTTATTTAAAATTTTTGAATCAATATTCATCAGTGATACTGGTTTATCATTCTTTTGTGCCTTATCCTTTCCTGATTTAGGTATTGCGACTATATTTATCTTTAATGGGAGTCTCAAAGTGCTTTTTCAATTTTTGAGGATAGTTTGTATAGCTGGTACTAACTGTTTTTTTAGACTTTGTTAGGGGGCAGCTAAGTGGCACAGTGAATAGAGCACCTGCCCTGGAGTCAGGAGGACCTGAGTTCAAATTCAGCCCCAGACACTTGGCACACTTCCTAGCTGTGTGACCTTGGGCAAGTCACTTAACCCCAATTGCCCTGCCTTCCCCCTCCCGAAAAAAATGGCAAAAAGAAAAAAAAAACTCTTTGATAGAATTCTCCAGTGAACCAATCGGGACTGTGAAGATAGAAAATTAAATCAACAAAACAGCATATAAAACACTCAAATTGATAATATGACAAAGATCTTAAATAGTCTAATCTTAGAAAAAGAATTGACTAATTAACTATAAAGGAACTTTATGAGGGGAAAAATTATTAAGTATAGCATATATTCTTGTGTGTGTGTGTGTGTGTGTGTGTATTCCTAAAACAGTTTATAGAACCTTATCATGACTTTTGAATGGGCAAGGCTCATCCTCCCCTGATACTTACTTTATTATCTTCTTTACAGAGTAATAAAGTATATTCATGATGAAGAGTTTTTCATTTGAATCATTAAAAGCAGCTTCATAGGTCATCTATTTTAAATCCTTCTCTTTACAAAATGAAGACATTGAGGCCAAGAGATTTTAAGTGATTTGCCTGATGAATCAAGATTAATTAATGGCAGAACCAGGTCTAGATGCCAGATTTCCAGACTCAAGAGTCCAGTATTAGTTCTTGTGGCAGAAATTAGTATTACTAAAGTGGTTGCTTTCCAGTGGTATTTGGATACTCTTTTAAACTAGACCATCTTCTCCGTACAGTTCATCTCTTGGTGACCTTGGTAATACACCATAGGATTAATTATCATCTCTATGCAGATGACTCTCAGATCTTTAAATATGCTACCAGTCTTTCTTCTGTCTCCTATATCATTTTTCCTGTTGAATGTGTCCAATTAAATGTCCTGGATATAGGAATCTCAAACTAAACAAGAAAAGAAAATGTTTTGTATAGTGGATAAAGTTCTAAGCTTGAAATTAGGAATATATGGGTTCTAATGACTCCTAATATTTACTAGCTATGTAATCCTGGGTACTTTGCATCAGTCTCATATCTTACTCCTGAGTCTTCCCAGGGAGCTCTGCACGATAAAGAAATAGGATGCTTTAATCACTTTTTCAAACCACTCCCTCTTCCAGCCTTCTAAATTACTATCAAGGGCACCACTATCCTCCTGGTCATCCAGGCTCAAAATGTAAGAAGCATCTTTAATCCTTCACTTTCTCTCATCTCCTGTGGGCAATCCATTGCCAAGTCTGTCTTCTACCTTTGCAATATTTTGTGTCCTCTTCTCCCTTCTGCCTGTGCCCTTCCCCCAGGCCGAAAATATTGCAATAACCTTTTGTTTGGTATCCCAGCTTCCCTTCTTTCTCCACTCCAGTTCGTCTTCCACTCAGATATCGAATTGACCTACCTAAAGCACAAGTCTGAGCATGTTCTTGCCCTATTCCATAACGTATGTTAGGTTCCTACTAAAGTCTTTCATGACCTGGCCCTTTCTATCATTCTAGTCCCCTTACACTTGATTCTCTTCCATATACTCTGTGATGTAGATACACTGGCCTCTTTGCTGTTCCTTACATGTTAAAGTATGCCTTCCTTCCTCTTTGCCTTCCCTGACTTCCTTGGATAGACTTCTTACCTAGTGAATCTCTTATACTGAGGAAATGAAAAGGGCTTTAATGTCTTCATGTATTTATGAGGATGTGATTTTATACTTATAATGCTGATTTTTCATTTTCTGATAAATATTCTTGTTCATTCTCTAGTTTCTTTTGATCTTTGCCCATTTTGTCCTTTATCTGAATGGTTTAGTAATGCATTTTTTAGCAAAACTTTTTTAAAAATTATTTTGTATTAAATATTCTCTTTCTTTTTTATGTAGTGCCGATGAGCTGCTTTTAACTGAAATGATGTTTAATGGACTTTTCAATGACTTGTCTGCAGAGCAAGCTACTGCATTGCTAAGCTGTTTTGTATTTCAGGAGAATGTGAGTTAATAAATAAATTAATATATCTTTTTAATCCATGCAATAAACAGGTATTTTTTGTATAAACCAGAGAACATGAAAAAGTTTAGTCTTAACAGTGTTGTTACTATAGAGTTTTAATTATGAAGAAATTAAATAATTGAAAAAATATTAGGAGAGATATTAAATATGATTAGGAGAGGAACAAGAATGAATTCTTTTTCTTAATATAGATTAAGAGTGACTGAGTTGTAAGCTTGTGTTGTTAATAAGTATACTTTTGCAGATGGATCCTCTTTTATTAAGTAAAATTCTGAAACAGGATTCTGAGAAAGTAGTTGATTTAAAGCTGAAAGGGACCTTCTAGGTCATCCAAAGATCAGATACTTTGTTTTACTGATGGGTGAACTGAAGCCCAGACAGTTAAGTGATTTGTCTAATGGAACACCCAGGTAATCATGACAGAACAAAGATTTGAACCTAGGTCCTCTGTCTCTAAATCCAGGACTTTTTCCTCTGCACCACTGTTAAATATTAATGTTAAAGTAATAAAACATCAGATCTGACTTTAAATATTAGGACTTATTTTTATTTTGTTACTAGAGAAAATGTAGATTATTTAAGGGCTCACATGATAAGTTATGGAATTTTACACCCAGTTTTCATTTTCTTTTTTTTTTTTAATAGTCCACTGAATTACCCAAATTGACAGAACAGTTAGCAGGACCACTTCGTCAGATGCAGGTAAGGCTTTTTATTTCAAGTTGCTTGTTTTAGAGTGTGTTGGACCAGAGGTGTCAGACATGTAACTCAACAACAGTTCTGGAGTTTAGCTGAACCAGATTAAAATATAATTGGGAAATATTTAACATAATAACTAAAAGTGCCATAAAAACTATTTTAAAACTAAATCATTATGTAGCCCATAGGAATCCTTATGTAACAGATTACTACCCCCCCCATTTCTATTTCAATTTAATATAACAGCTCCAACCCAGCTTTGGACTCTGCTCTTGGAAACAGAGGGATGAACCATGATTCTTGCCTGCCTGTGTATGAAAGTACTTCAGGTGCATATGCTCACTTATTCCCTTCCTTAACCTTCAAAACCTTCTAATACTTTGGGGACCTGAATTTGGACCTCTACTTGACCCTAAGAAACCCATGTCCTTAGCATTTATTATTAGCTAGCAAGGACCTAAACGCCCTTCTATTCTGGCACCCTCCTATTACAAGGGAGAAACCTGGGGCCCAGAGAGTTAAGTGATTGGCCAAAGGTCCACCAAGTAAGTAGCAGTGCAAGAATTTTGAACCCAGGCCTTATAATTGCAAATCCAACCCTCTTTATGCTTTATGTCCTTCCTTCCCACCCCACTTCCCCTCCTTGACCTTAAAAAAAAATTTCATCTGTTAGAGTTTTGTTGATTCTTTGATCCTATATTAAATGTATTGTGACCTGACTTAATGGCACTGTATACAAACTTTAGACATAGTACCCGCAAAGAAATGATTAGCTTCATTTGTGCTAGGTGGGAAAACCCAAGATTTTAAATTGATAGCAAAATTATAAAGGGTCATTTTTTAAAGGTTGATCTTTTCTTTCAAGGAATGTGCTAAAAGGATTGCAAAAGTTTCAGCAGAGGCCAAATTAGAAATTGATGAAGAGACATACCTAAACACATTCAAGTCAAACTTAATGGATGTAGTCTATACCTGGGCAAGTGGATGTACATTTGCCCACATCTGCAAAATGACCGATGTCTTTGAAGGTATGTTAGCACTTTGTTTTTAAGGATTTAAATTTGACAAAATTAACAGGCTTTGCTCAGTCTCTCCCAGCTTGTAGTCTCCTATGTAGAATGGTGAATATTTATTCTTAGGCGGAAGAAAATTCATCGTCATATAACATTTTAATAATTTTATCGTATTATAACATATTAGCACTTATTATATATCTGTCCAGTTTTGTAATGTAAAGATCTGTTATTTTAAACATTTATTAATGTTTTTATGTCACAATTATTTCCCTGTAATCTCTTCCCTTTTAACAAAGAATACTAGTTAAGCAAATTGGTTAGTCACACAATTATGTGTCAGCATCTATTGTCAGATTACCCTTGGGTTTAGTATTGGTTGCATTTAATCATGGTTCAGTTGCCTTTTTGTTTTATTACTTATTATTAGCACCATTATGTATTTTGTTCTCTTTGTTCTCCTTGTTTTGCTTTGCATTCATTCAGATAAGACTTCCCCTCATTCACTGAATTCTAAATATAAATCACTTCTTACAGGAGTATAGTAATATTCTTTCACATGATTACACTAGTTTGTTCAACCATTCTGTAAATTGATAAAAATCCTGTTTCCCCCCCACACACACTTTACTACCACAAAAAGTGTTGCTGTGAATATTTTGTTATTTATGGAGAATGTTTAATCTGAAAACAGAATTTTTGAAAGTAGAATTCTTACTTGGTTAAGTTAAGTTTGTAAGTCTTTGTGTTGACTGATTGAAATGTCTTGCTTTCCAGAAATGTAATTTTTCACATCTGGTTTCAAATTAAGAACCTATTCAGAGAATATCTAATGTGATAAATGACCTTATTGCATTTAAAATATTGATTAGAAATTAATGGGTATAGTTTGTTTCTTTTCTCAGTTAAAGAGGAAAAAATGACAGCTACATCTGAATTATGGAAGGAAAGAAGGAAGGTTGCTTGTAATCCTTTAGAACACTGAAAAGTCAAATTCGCATAACTGAATCATAATTTAAGAATGGATAAATGTTTTCATAGGGAATCTTTGAGCCTTTTGTGAGGGTATAGTTGGTATATATTATCTGTCTAAAGGATTAGTTATCCAGATCATTAAGTTGTTAATGTATTTTAAAACTAGGGTTTTGTTTTGGTTTTTTAGAAATTTAAAGAAAATATTAAGTATGGTTATTTTGTAAGGTAAGGAAATAGGAATTTTTCATTTTTATAATTTTTTAAAGTAAAACATGTAAAGCGATTTTTATTGCATTGCCTGTCTTTCTAATTGGTTACTAAAAGATATTCCAGCCAAAACTTTTTTGTACTTGATTTAAATAACATTTAGTTAAAGATCGCAGAATGTTAAGAGCACTATACATAAGGCTCTAGAGAAGCATGTGCATGTAGGTGTGTGGAGGTATAGACATATCTATACATATTTATTAAATAATGCATTTATTTTTCAAAGATTTACCCTACATTCTCAGAGGCCAAGGTAGTAGGTGCAGTGCTAGAAAGGCTTGTTCAGATATGGACGAAGTGAAGTATTTTTGTTGGAGAGCAGTCCTACTAAATTCAGAGAAGCTTTTCACCAAATTGACAAAAGTTTTTTTTAGTGATGACTATTCTTTTCAAGGTCATCCATTACATTATAGTGGGCTTAACATTTCAGCTGAGGAAAGGGATAACCACACTGATGGAATTACAAATTCTTAAAGTTCAAAAGAGTATTTATTTGAAGAACATAATAAACTCCTTATTATCCCATGATGGGGTCCTAGTCATCTATTAAGAGGGACAATCCCCATGAATATTTTATTTGTCTACGTGTTTTTGTTCTTTGGTAGAGATAGAAAAATGTCATTTAGCAGGTTCTTCCATTAGGAAAATAACTCAGTGTTACTAATTTTATGTAGTTACAATTAATTTGTTTCATATAATGCTTCATCAACAAGTTACTTTTTATGGCCTTTACTTTAACAAACTGATGAATGGCCTCTTATTCTACTGAAATAAAATTAATCAGGAAGTGATCAAAAGACTGATGAACCAACAAGAAAAAATAATTGAGAAACTGAAAAAGATCTTAGAGGAAATAAATAAGGATAAATTTTAATAAAGTAAGAATAAAACCAAGATGATGGTTAAAGAAAAATGATGTGAATTAGAAACAGTCTTTATAAATTTTTAAATGGCTATACAGTAATTTATTATAATAAATCTTGTACAACAACATAAAATTATTATATTGAACTTGATACAACCTATTAAATGTTATCCGGTAAAGACTATTTTAAGGGAATTTCTCATCTTCACCTTAGTGAGCATTTTGAGAAAATGTGTGTCTTGTACACATATTTATACCATTGTTGTCTGTTATAAGTTTATTATTAGGTCTCCATTATTCTTAGATTACTGAAGTGTCATGATAGAGTAAAGAAAACACAAGATTTGGAGTCAGAACCTTGTTTCAGATCACATCTCTACTGTCTTACTATATGTATGAGCTTGTGAAACTGGGCCAGTTTCCTCATATGGGAAATGAGGCAGTTTGATTGGATGCCCTGGGAGGTCCCTTCTAGCTCTGAGTATATAATTCAGAGATCTGATTTTTGCTTCAGAGAACTAAACTTACTCCTTTTCAGTGTGTTCAAGTAGGACAAGCAGGACTTTGGAGCGTGGGCCTATGTTTTCATGAGTTTTGTGAAGTATTTGCTTTAATAATAACATTCAGAAAATGAATTATCTTTATCACACAGGTACTTTATTTTCATACTGCATTTCAAAACTCCATTGTGGGTATTACTTTGTGCCCCACTTGCTATTCGACATAAAGAATCAGTATGGCATAGTGCCAGGCTTGCCTTAAAGTTAGGAAGATGATCTAGGTTCAAGACGTGCCTCTGACTCATCAAACAAGACTTCCTGGACAACTCACTTGACCTCTCATGCTCCCACCACCTCTCTAAGACAAGGCCAGTTACCTACATGGATCAGTAGAAGGCATTGGAGGGGACAGCTAGATGGCACAGTGGATAGAACACTAGGCCTGAAGTCTTCCCAATTTCAAATCCAACCTCAAATACTTACTAGCTGTGTGTCTCTGGACAAGTCACTTACCCTGGTTTGCATCAGTTTCCTCATCTGTACAATGAATTGGAGAAGGAAATGGCAAACCAGTCCAGTAGGTCTGCCAAGAAAGCTCCCAACTGGGATCCCAGAGAGTCAGATATAACTGGACAACTCAAGAGCAAAATCGGTAGAGGGGTTTTCTCTGCCAGAGACTTTTTCTCCACACGGAGGAATTCACAGCTCCACACCCCTGGCTTAGAGGAAGACTTGGGTGCAGGAATGTGACTTGTGCTGCCATTCGTATTTACAAATGGATTTCAAATTGACACTCTAGGGAAAGAATTGTACCCATTTCACTACGCTAGTGCCTGGCACATAGGAGGCACTTAAATGTTTTTTTTTACTTGAAAGCACAATGTAAGCAACAGTTTATTAATCTTTGGTCTCAAAGGAAAGTTTCCTGTTCTAATCTAATCTTAAAGTCTGCCAGATGATCTGAAATGCTATTTGCACACTTTTTTATTGTCAGCCAAACCAGACTTAAAATTTGACCTCTGAATTCTTACACTTTATTTAGAGGCCGCATAGCTTAAATAGAGGAGAATCACAAATTCTGGCTATAACACTCACTTCATGAGTGTTATAGCTACATACATATGTATGAGTCTTCATGTATAAGAGCTTGCTAACACATAGGCCTTTTGTTTGTAAGCAAGGCTCTGTGCCAGGCCCAGCAGGGACTAAGGATGGATAGCTGGTCTCTGCTATCTTGGAGAAATGGGTGGCTCTATGTTTTCGGAGTCAGGAGAAGCCAAACCTCAGTCATGTCTCCGACTCTTTCTGGTGCTGTGACCAGAGGGCTTAGACGGAGGCCCATCAAGGCCCCAAGCGCCTTGCCTGTGCCAGTCCCATAGTAAGCAGCTGGCCCAGGATGTAAAACCATCCCCCAAATCCAAAGTTCTTTTGCTTCTGCCATGCTGATTCCACAGGAACATTGTTTAACCTCCCTCTGCCTCAGTTTCTTCATGTAAATTGGGGGTGAAAATTCCTGTATTACCTGCCTTACAGAGAAGCAGTTGGACAGGGAGTAGGGCCTCAGTTCTAGCATATACTGAGGAATTTATTTAACTTCTCAGTGTTTCAGTGTAAAATTTCTGAATTGCGGAAGATTGTTTTCTCACCAGGGAGGCCCCAACTATGAAATCCCAGGTCTGAAATTGAATAAAAATGACTACCTTATAAGATTATTATTATGCTCAAATGAGATCATGTATGTAAAGTGCTTTGCAAACTTTAGAGCACTATGTAAAGGTCCTTTGTTGTTGCAGAACTTATTTCTAGGAGGGGAGATGATACATACATGCAAATAGTTTCTTAAAGGAATAATGTTAAAGTGCTTGGGTCATATGTCATGTTTTTAGAACTCCTTTCTTGAGCCTTCAGTCCCAGTCATTGCCCTCTGCCCGTTTTCAGTGTTAAGTACATTGTTAGTACTCTCCACTGTCTTAACAGTGTAAACACAGTTTATCTTTGGGCCTCAGTTTTCATATTTTTATTAGCAGGTCTAAAAGGACTTTCTGTGACTTTCTTGTGTGGACATTATGGAAATAAATGACAGGACTAAAGCACCTAGATCCCAAGGAGAAAGGAAAGCCTGTTGTTTTGGCTGTTGACACTGGTCTCATGGTTCACTTTTACTTAGAAAATGCTCTGATTTTGTACGATACCTGCCCAGACACATGAACAGAACACTCAAGGAGCCTCTAAACTTGACTTTGTGGATTTTATTTGAAATTTTGTACTAAATAGAAATTTCATGTAATGTGTGTCTTGAAACATGAACTCTGTGCTATTTAAAACTAAAGACAGTTTGGGATGCTGCCCAAGTATGAGACTCCACCTATGGGCTGACCTTTTCAGTACTGCCTGCCAGCATTCCTGAAGGTTATGCTGCCTTTCTTTCTCAACTCCTTAGGATTATTTCAACTTAAATTTAACTTCTGTCATTTCAGCAATTTAAATTATGTAAGTTTATTTTCTGTTTGTAGAGGCAGATTTCAGGCTGCAATTATATAAACTAAGCTTAAGTAATCCATCCTATTTCTTGATATTACCTATCTTTGTGCCATTCTTTTAAGACATTTCTTCTCCTTAAACTCATAGTAATTAAGCATTCAGTTTTCTAAGTGACCAGAAGACTGAGTTTGTATGTGTTTATTATTTAGTTTTCCCTCTTTTTTCCTTAAATATTTTTTCCTCACAAATGAGACATCTTTGAAAGTAACATTGAATTTATTGTATACTTTTTTGAATTCACAGTTTCATGTACTATCTGCCTCGTTTCTTTATCTATAAAATTGTGATAATAATAGCATCTCCCAGGAATCAGTTGAAATAACAAAAAGCACATTGCAAATCTTAAAGCACTATATAAATGCTTGATTATAATCCTTATTATTTCTCTCCTACTTTTTACATGAAAGTAAATTTTTTTTTTAATGTTGATTAAGTTTGGAATTAAATGGAACTTTTTTTCTTTTGGAGGGGGAAGGCAGGGCAATTGGGGTTAAGTGACTTGCCCAAGGCCACATGGCTAGGAAGTGTTAAGTATCTGAGGTCAAATTTCAACTCAGGTCCTCCTAACTCCAGAGCCAGTGCTCTATTCACTGTACCACCTAGGTGCCCCCTGGAACTTAAAAAAAAAACTTTTTTTTCCTGATTGGGCATTTTCCCTATTATGTCACCAGCTGAAAAGGTGTGTCCTGTATGATTACTATCCTTTGTTCTTTTCTTCAGTCTTTGAATTATAATGATTTTTATAGCCTCAGTATGGAACAGTTCTGGATAGGGGGAAAAACCTTTAATAGCAGCACATAATGAAGGGCTGACACATAAAGACAGTGTGTCCCTAATTTTTATAGAAACAAAATTTCAGCATTGGAAATTTTTGGTTATTGGCTTTCACAGTTACTATTCTCTTATTTAAATTTTTAAAAAACCCTTGGGTCTTTAAAAAATAAAAATAGTAGCCTCAGCAGTCTCTGTACTTAGGACTTTAAATCTTTAAAATATTTTGCAAACCCAAAGGCTGTGAGAGTTAACACTGTCTTGCGCTAATGAAGGCCATGTGTTTTAGAAATGCTTTCAGAGAGAACTACATATTCAACATACGCCTCAGTTTTGTTTTTAATTTCATGAAACTAAAATTAAATAGAATTGTTTGTTAGAATGCTGGTGGGGACCGAGGCCGTCTTTGGGGAAGAGGGTTTGCTTTGGGGTCATAATTGGCATCTCTTTTGGTCTCCGTTTTGTGCTGAGCAAAAGCTGTTGCCTTTTCTCTTTTGCTAAAAGAAGAATTATTAATAACCTCCTTTGAGACTTGGAGTCTGTGCAATCTGGGGCTCTCTTTGCAAAGACATCTTGGAGAGCTTCTTTCTCTTTCTATATGCTTCTGCCTCTAGGAGTTTTAAAAAGCCTAGGGGCCATTTATTTCTTCGGCTGTTAAACAGGAATTTCTTTTCCTGAAATAAGAAAATAAAAGATGGCCCAGAGCTCTGTGTGCTGCTTTTTGAAGATCCCGTTTGGCTCTCTATTTCAGCTAGGAGCCCTTCTTCCTAGGCTCTGATCCTATGCATACTTGAGAGCTCCTTGTGAGTACCCACAGGCCTCAGTGACCACAATTGTTACTTCTGTTATTTTAGGATTTAGAGGACACCATTAATCTTTATCTGCATCCCTAACAGAAGTAATTCTGTGTTAAATTGGATCTCCAGATGTATTGACTTTTTACATTTGAGAACATGATGTTATTTTGGTTTTGGTGTAACTATACAGTTGAGCCTAATCTTAACACAAAAAACCCATGACTGTACTTTGTGGATCTTTGGAGAATGACTTTTGTTTTTAAGGAATTTTTGCTGCTGATAGTTCTTAATGAGCCCTGTGCTCCAAAATAAAGTCATTCTTATTAGCGTTTGATAACTTTTTCTGGATTTAAATTTAAGCACACATTGAAGTGTTTGCTTAGGAAATGGTGAAATTAGAGGTTAATGCTTGCTAGTAGAAAATCGCACGCTGTCATTGTTTTTAAGCTTTACTTCTTATCTCAATTCTAAAGAGAACCTACCTCCTACACAGATAGTTTCTTTTGAAGGATACAAAGGCAACAAAATAACCCAAAAATGGTGTGGGAGGAAGATTTTTAACTGAGAATTGTATTCTTTTACACATTTACAAATGCAGTCTCAGGATTTGGAACAGGAAGAGCACTTTCACAGTGAGCCTTTTGGAGTGGGTAATAATAATTCTGCCAGCCATTAACAGATTTAATGTCAGTGGGTGGTAGCATATTCAAAGACTTAATATGGCAAGGCTTCATCTATGAAGGAAGGACTTTTGAGATCTTAGAAAGGGATCCTTTGGATATTAACTTTCAACCCAAAAAGTTGGTAGGGAGGACTAGGAATGAAAATCTTGTTCAGACAAGTTTTCATTAAACAAATTCTCACCAATCCCCCCTTTCTTTTGATACTCCCCATATGCGTGCACAGTCGCGTACGTATACACACACACACCATCCTTCTCTCTAGATAGTTTAGTGTTTGTGCATGTACAGTATAATTTGATGACAAGAATCTGTCTGCAACAACTACAACTAGTATAAGATTGTAGCCCACGTGTAAGCTCTCCGGGTGCCTCGTGGCTTCATTTTCCTAATTATTCTCCAGTAATCTGAGACTCTGCAACAAAGTTGGGCTTTCCAAATTGAATTCAGTTTTTGCCGGAATGCAGCGTGGCTGTGCTCTGAAGATTTGCTTAGTTCAGTTATTTTGGGCTAAGTTTTATCTTAATAATTCATTCCATATGGTTTTAACTGTGATTTGTTCTTACAGATACGGTTTTTTCTCATAAGTTGTTCTTTCTCATAAGTTGTTCTTTTGGCCAAAGTACTAAGATATTGTGAGACTGAGTATGTTCCCCAGTTATATGTTATGAATAGATTAAACTTATATGTTTGGGAAATAGATAAGGGGTCTTAGATATAGGCCCTGGCACAATGACACTTGTTGGAAATACAAGGTTGCTACAAGAAATGGTTTAGGTCAGTTTTTGTCACAGTGGTTAAAATGAAATTTGGTAATCAGCCCATTGCCATGAAGAGAAAGAATTTGCATTACAAACCATTACATAATTCCTTTGGAATAGACTCTTTTATATAATAACAATTAAATTGTTGAAAGAAAATCAATTGAGCATTTTCAATTTAGGAATGTTAAATTAAACAACCTCATTCATTTTACTAATAGCCCAAAGAAGAAGTTGGAGCTTACTACCCATTTCTGGGTCCTCCTTCCTTTCCCGTCTGTTCTCCCTCAGCTGAAGATAGACAGTGTCATGGAATAAAGTCTTTTTAGCATGTGTTGTGATCAAGGATTTCCTTTCACATTCCATTGTGAAACTAGAATGAGTTCACATGTTTCTGTAGGGCTTTTATTGTTTCGTCATTTCAGTTGTGTCCAACTTTTTGTGACCCCATTTGGGATTTTCCTGGCAAACCTCATTTTACAGATAAGGAAACTGAGGCAAACAGGGTTAAGCGACTTGTTCAGGGTCACACAGCTAGTAGGTATGTGAGGCCAGATTTGACCTCAAGAAGGTGAGTCTTCCTGACTCCAGACCTAGCACTCTATCTACTGTGCCACCTCATTATAGGACGGTGGAAGGCAATAATGACCAGAGTTTCTGTCCACTGTTTATAGTCACTTGACCTATCTATGTAGCTAACTGTTATGTTACAGGTTGCATCATGATAATGATGAAAATAATAGTAATAATTTATATAGTACCTTAAGGCTTACAAAACACTTTACAAATATCATTTCATTTTATCCTCACAACAAGCCTTGGAGGAAGGTACTACTATTGTCTCTATTTTGCAGGTGAACAGACTGAAGCAAACACATTAAGTGACTTGTCCAGGGCTTTAATTGTCTAAATCTGGATTAGAACTCGGGTCTTTCTTCCTCCAGCCCCAACACTTTATCCATAGACTCTTCTACTTCAGAGTAAGCTACTTCAGAAGATAATATTGGCCAAAAGAAGGTCAAAGGAATCAGGAGTTGGATGAAATTATACTGGCCACTTGAAGTAATGATGATATTATTAATATTGAAGAGGGATAGGGTGTGGGGGATTTCTAATGAAATCCTTTCTAGGTTCATTGTCGTCAGAAAGAATTACTGGACTCAGCTGTCCTTTGGCAGAGTCATAAAAGTTTATTGTTACACTGAGGCAAGGGGCTGCAAGTTGAAAGGGATTGAAGGCAGAGTTAAAAAGTTACACTTTTCAGCTGGCAGGGGGAGAGAGAAAGAAGACCTGCAAAAGGTTTAGTGTGATGCTCTTCAGCGGGCAGGGGATGTGATAGAAAAAGCCTGCAAAGTGCAGGGGGTGGAGATGTACCTTTTAAAGACCTAAAACTGTCAGTCATAGGTTCATTATGCTAACGAGGTAGGCAAAGGTAGGATTAGGGAGGAGTCTGGGAGTGGTTAAGTGCTTAAAGGGCCATGCATGTTTCATATCAACTACACCGGCGTATTGCCCATAATTCACTGAGAGAAATCCGATGGAAGAGGTAGGGAGAGGTGTGGTTTTTGTCTTGACGCGTCACTAGGTAACTTTTTGGTCAAGGATGAATGACGTAAGTCCAATATGGTGGTTGGGAGGATAGGCTTGATGTGCCAAATTTGGAAGCTAGACTGATTAGGGACCATCTTAGGAGGGAGTTACCTCCTTGATAATGTATGTTGTTCAAGGTTTCTAAAGCGTAGCTGGCTGCTAAGAACAAAGGGGTTATGTATTTCTGTAAGAATACTTGAGTGATTGATTCATGGGAAACTATCTAGCAGACTGCCAGCTTGGGAAAAGACTTTCAGGCTGGGGGCAGGGGAGAGGCAGAGTTAATGCCTTTATGGCTGAAGGAAAGTGCGACTTTTACAGCTTAATGGCACAGGCTTGTTACAAACTGATGTGACATACACAGTTACCCAACCACAAGTGAGATTTTTACAAACTGGGGTACAAAAGCCCCCCAAAATGATAGAGGCACCACTTCAATATTACATTAGGCTCTCTCTTGGCTTTTGTCTCCTCATCTCTAAAAGAGGGCTGGATTAGAGAAATAATGAGTTTCCTGACTGCAGTAAGAAAAGAGGAAGAATTTGCATACTAATTTTAACCTCTCATTGCAAATAGCCTTAGTTACAATGTACTCATTCCAGTCTCCAGCTACCATCTCTCTAAATATCAGCCAATTTTCTTTTATGTAGCTTTAAAAAATAGGTTCCTGTGCATCTCTGAGAGGAATAAAGCTATTCTGTGTTTGACTTCAAATATGTAACAGCTATAGTTGGCTTCTTAGCTGTGTTTGAAGGTTAAATAAGAAAGATTATTTTTACAGTGACAGGCAGGAGCAGCGCTGCCACTATCTAACTTTGGGCAGGTTATTCTTCATTTGAAAGACTAAAGGAGGAAGATTAGATTAACCCCTCTCTGGTAGTGAATTTATAAGTTAGCTGTTGTTTGTGTCCAGGAATTACAGTATGTTCCTGATACTTTTGCATTCACTGATTCCAGAATGTTTCTTTTTTGTTTTAATTTGATGTTAATCTTTCTAAACTTCTAACTTGAACAGTCAATTCTGTGCCAAAATAGAAGATTGGTGTCAAGCACGTCAAATAGCTGAAAGGAAGTTAGGACAGAGTGGCAGTCTTGTTCCCTTTGCTATCGTTTGGTATACATCTTTTTAAAAAAAAAAGAATTCCTAGCATGCTGTCAGAATCATGAAGAGTTAGAAACGTATATGGTTTTAGTTTATATATATAAGGACAAATATACAAGCCCTTTCCCCACTATATAGAACATACAAGTAAACGTGTTTTATGGGGTTTTCCCCCCTTGAGAAACTTATTATAGACATATCCTGTTCTCTGGTGCCTTTGGGCATCCACCAAAAGCACTACTTAGATAAGGCCGGAATTGACCTCATGGCGTCTTCAGTGGCCACGTGAATGTAAAGAGGAACATTTACAGAATTGTTACACTTGTATCGACTTAGTCATTCAGTTGATTGGGCCTAAACGCTAGTTGGCAGATCTGTGCCACCTATTTTGTCACTATTGGAAAACACATAAATGGTCCCTTACCAAGACTGTTGTCTAGAGACAAAAATATTTCCAAATGGTTTGATAACAGGAGGAAAAAAATTGAAACTGGGGAGAATTTTTAAAGGTGTATGCAATATTTTACATCTTAAAGACCTTTTACAAATCTAAAATCATATTTTAGCTAAGGAACATAACAATTTGGTTTGCTTATTAAGTTTTGTGGTATATTAAATTTGAAAATGTTTATTCATATAGTAAGTACAGACTTAGTCATTATGTTTTTTCATGTTTTAAGTATTTGTTACAAAGGACTGCTTGAATTAAGGAACATAGGTCTCTTCCTGCCTCACTTCTGATTGCCCTCCACTGATGGGCAGAAGGGGAGACTTTTAAAAAGCCCACAGATAGGAAATTCACTGAATTCTTCCTTCTGTTATTAAAAGTACTGGAGAGAAAAAAGTACATCTCTGCTCATGAGTTTGAGAGTTGTGGTATTGTGTTCAGTGTGGAAAAATTATGACTTGTTACTATAGGTATTTGGCATTTATGTACTTCTATTTCATGATTTTACAGGTCATTTAAGGGAACTAAAGACTAGATAGCAATATACCAAGTAATAGAAAAGATTTTATTTATAAATGTATTAAGCAAAACATCTTTCAAAAGTGTTCTTGGAAATGATTTCTTTTCCAAATTATAGGTTTCCCCTCCCCCATCCAGTTTTCACATATTTTATCTTTGCTGTATGAGCTGCCATTTCTGTTTTCTGTTCTTCTAGACTTCTTGTTTTACCCAGAACTCTAGTAAAGTACCTACAAGGAAAAGTTAGGTTTCTGCTCTACAAAATCCAGAACTTCTGGCTCCTGCATATGGAAAATGACTCCTCTAAAAGATAACACCTACTTAAGGCAAGATTACATCTCTGATAATTAGGACCTTAGAACTACACTGCAGTCCTGAAACTGGGGCCTAGAGAGAAGTGATTTGCTTAAGGCACAAACACTTTGTTGAGTATCTGAGCCAGCACTTAGAACCCCATTCTTCTTGATTCAGTAATCTTTTCACACTGGGGTACAGAGGGGCTGTTTGCTCATAAGTAATTTTTTTTCCTGTAAAGTATCTCCAATGAAAGGAGCAACAAGGTAAGGCTATTGTTAATCTTGTTAACTCTAATTTTATAAAATCCTTGACTGGGGAAGTTTACTAGTCCCAAAATCTTTAATAGCTTAAAACTGCACCAAGACATTTGGGACACCCCAAGATGTCATTGGGTTAGCCTTATAGTACCAAAAAATAGATTGTTCTGAGCAAAAATATTGTCTCACATGTATAACTGAAAACATTCTATTCATGGCACTAGTAAAAAAACTCTACAGATAGCCATCTTGAACATTTTTTGTAATTTAAAAAAATTTGCTATAAAATGTTTGTTTGACAGGGAATGTTAGCATGCAGTTGTGTTTTTAAGCCTTGTGCTCTGCTGAAAACTGTTTAAAGTCTTAGGAACAGAAGATACCAACAGGCTGAGGGGTGATGACTGTCACGAAATCAGAAAAAGTTGTGTTCTTGAGAGGGTCTCTCAAGCTCCGAACAGGAATCCTTTCTGTAATGTAGGTCACCCAGGCTTTGCTTAAAACCCTTGAACTCACTGTCTCCCAGGATATTTTGGAATAATTCCATTGTGGAATTGTTGTTACATCAAGCCTAAATTTGTTTGGCTTGATTTGACAACTTTTACCCATTGTTCCTATATTCTGACCTTTGAAATTAAGCAGCACAAGTCTGGTCGCCCCTCTGTTTTCTCCCCTCCTTCTAACCTTCCCTTTACATATCCCCAGTTCCCAACCGACCCTCACAGGTCATAGTCTGCAGTTTTCTCACCATCTTGGCTATCCTCTTTGGGATATTCTCCAGCTTAGCTACATCATTCCCAAAATTGTGATGTTCAGAACTGAGCGGTGTTCCAGTGGTGGCCTTACAAAACAGAATACAGTAAAAGCATCAACTTTTGTTCTGGGTGTTTTGCCCCTCAGTACAGCCTAGACAGTATCCGGGTGATGACTGCCATTTTTCTAGCCTCAAGGTATCTGAGTCTTCACTACAAAAATTTATATAGTGCTTTCCCTCCCCGTTTATATTGAGAGGCAGTGTGGTGCAGTGGAGTGTTGAATTTGTAGTCAGAGGAGCTGCATTTAGCTCTCTCACTTACGTGTGTGGTCTTGGGCAAGCTCAACCTTACTGGGCCTGAATTTCCTGATCTGAAGGATCTGAAGGGGTTGGACTGAGGAACCTGAGGTTCTTTCAAGCTCTAAATCTGATTGTATGAGCACCAGCAATTTTTACAAGAAAGGTCGTCATCCAAGTTTATTGATTAAAAGCTTGAGATCAGTAGAAGGCCAAGTACAGGTCCCTAGGTGATTCTATTTTAGGGACGTCCTGCAAATAATGTGCTAGCATCTAGCTTCAAAAGTATAATACATTATTGATTGCAGACGTTCTGTAATGTTGGGCCTTGGGCAGTGGCCCTTTACTATCTCAACTAAAAATTAGGCAGATAGACATGACAATTCTATCAGGAAACTAATGCTGGGAAGAGAGCTTTGTAGAAATGATCAGGCACATTACTATTTTGAGACTGTCTCAAGCTACCTGGAGAGGGGAAGCTAGGTGGTACAGCAAATAAGAGTGCCAGGCCTGAAGTCAGGAAGATCCGAGTTCAAATTCAGCCTGTGACCCTGGGCAAACCATTTAATTTTGTTGACCTCAGTTTCCTCATCTGTAAAGTGAGCTGGACAAAGAAATAGCAAACTACTCCAATATCTCTTCCAAGAAAACCCCAAATGGGGACATGAAGAGTCAGACACAGAATGGATAAGATGATTTAAGTCTTTATTATTTTAGCAGGGTGTAAACTTTTTTATTATAATGCAAGCAACAAAACAGTGCTTTCCTTATAGATTCACTGATTTTTTTTGTCTGTCATGTCTGTGTTTTAAAACATTACTTGAAGAAAATTCACTTAGTTTTTTTCTTATCCACAAGGATATACCGTTTGGTATTAGAAGAGGAAAAGATTTTAAAGTCAGTTAATGGTAAAAAAAAATGCACTTATTAAACAGTAACTGCTTTTTAAAAGATTTCCTGAATGAGTGCTTGTGCGCAGTTTCTTTATGTTAATAAAGTTGCTGTTTAAAATAGAATGGAAGTGATGGATATTCTTAAAGTGATCTGCATTTTGAAAACCCCATGGGTCTTCAGTTATCTGGGACTGAGACAGTTGGCACCTAATGTAATACTTAGCACACTCTTCTGGCACAAGATCTTAGTGTCCCCGGAATTTCAGTGGGGGTATGGAGGAGAGAGTAAACAGGACACCGAAGGCTAAGACAGTACACTTGGCCTTGACATACTCATTCTTGCCCTGCGTGAGGTGGGTTGTTAACGTTAGAGGGTTTAGAACTGGCAGAGATCTTTGAGAATTCTCTGGCTCTGCCTCTCATCTGTTACAATGGAAAAGAGCCATTAACTGGTTTTGGAGTCAGAAGATCAGTCTTTTAATTCCCAGTTTTCCCCATGTAGGTGTTACTTCTCTTGACTGGTTTCATTTGTAAAACAAAAGATTTGAACTAAGGCTCCTAGCATTAGATTTGTTGATCCCATGAGGTACCAAGCTGTCCAGGGTCACACACCTAGCAAATAACAGAGCCAAGTTTCAAGCCAATGCCCAAATATTTCCCTGGGTAAACTTTTTTAAGCAAGCTTCTAGTTAGAAGAGTTCTTCTGGGGGAAAAAATGCTTTATAGATTCAGATCCATTGCTGGTCTCAAAACTCCCAGGGCAGTGGGATATAAAATCTAACACAAACATTCTCATGCCTCTTCAGCCTACATTACCCCAGGACAGAAATTTTTCCAGGTCTAAGCAGTTAGGTAATTGTTCTTTTTTTTTTTTTTTTTGACTAGGCAGCATAATTCGTTGTATGAGGCGTCTGGAAGAATTGCTTCGACAGATGTGTCAAGCTGCAAAAGCTATTGGAAACACTGAACTGGAGAATAAATTTGCAGAAGGTCTGTGCCTTATCCTAATAATTCTAAACTGTCAAACTTTCTTGTCTTTTAAAAGTGTTGGTTTATATGTGTTGATTTTCTAAAGGGCTTTCTTACTTTGATATATGCATTCTTGTACTTTTTATCTGGATAAGTGGATTAAGTAAGTGGGCCAGGCCTGTGAAAGTTCGCCAAGTTGGTGTCAGTGTTTGGAGCCATGAAATCAAAATTAGTATTGATGCTTTAAAAACAACTTTTTTTTAATTCCACTAGTTCCACATTTGCTTAACTAGTAGCAAATGTGTCAGAGGAACATTGCTTTCAGTGTCAAAGTGACACAATGTCAGTGTGTCAAAGGAACATTCAGTCGAGAGGAGTGTCATGGTCAGTGTTGAATAATTAGGACCAAGTTTTAGGCTAGAGAGGTATGTTGACAGGAAAAGTTTCTCTCTCACCAGTTTTTTAAGGATTCTGACATTGTATGTATTCTTGCTAACTTGCTGATTCGTTCATGTTTGTTTTCCTTCATTATAGGAATCACCAAAATCAAGAGAGATATTGTGTTTGCTGCAAGCCTTTACCTGTAAAAGCAACCACTTACAGCAGCCATCGTGTCCCCGTTCAACACTGCAGAGACAGCTTTGAACTTCTATAAACAGATGGACAACTTATTCCAAGACAGTCTTCATCATAAACATTTTAATTTGTATTGTATTCAAAACAAGCATCATTCTAGCAAAGTATATGACATACACATTTGTACATAAAAGCATTACCACGTTATTTTAATAAAAAAATGTACAGGTGGGTAGTATTTTAGTGAAAGGTTTGAAATCTTTTGAATGAATTTTAAAGCTATTACTGTGTTAAATGTGACTATATACACAGGTAAAGTGGGCGTCTGAGAGGTATAGCAGCAGCAGTCCCGTAAAGGCTTTTTACACTGGGAGGAAGTTATCATTATCTTTTCCTTCTGCTGTTATCATTCTCCTTTAGAAAGCAGGCAGTTTTAGCTCCTTATGCTTGGTGATTGCTTCCGTAATGATTTCCATTTGTTGGCGTCTCATGCAAAGTTGTGTGTGAGTCCTCTTCTTTTCTTTGCTTAAATGGACAGTTTTTTCCCTCAAAGAAATCTGATACAAATACAACCTAAGAAGTAGATTAAAATATTGTTTACTGAAATTTTCTCTAGCATAAACCTGGGGTGGGGCAGGGGTGTGTGTGTGTGTGAAAGTGACAGGACAACTGAGTTTAAGGGATCAGATTTCTGTTTTTATTCTTTGTACTCTTATTTTCCACATCAAATTCCCTTTTGTAGTAATCTCCCTTAGTACTGGGCTAAGTATGGTGAAGGGGTGTATTGCCATTCCTACAGCAGCATTTTATACTATCATCAAGGCTCCCTATCATTCAAGGGCTGTTTGGTATTATTATGGTGATAATATGATGCCATTTCCTTCTTACTAAAGAAGATTTGGTAACCCTCCAACCCCTCAGTGATCTTACTCTGGGAGGTGGGGAGTGGAGGAACTGTTTTTTGTCTGATCAGATGTTAAAGCAGAACAGCTTAAGAACAGCTGAATCTTCCTAGATGCTTCATGTTATATATACATTCTCTACCAAATTCACAGGAAACTTTATTTTTATTTTCTTAAGTGCATTCATTACATATAGGTGCTTAAATTTTTTTTTAACTGAATTAAATACTTCACCTTGAAATTAAAAAAAAAATAGGAGGTTAGGGTCCCAGTTCCACTTTTAACTCAATTCACTTTATCTGGAATCCTGAGCTTCCAACTCTTAAATCTTCTTTTACTCTAGGAAGGCTGGTCTACACCTGAGCTTACATACTTACAACAAGTACTGCAACCACAGCTCCCTGGATGAGGCCAGTCAGCACGTCACTCCAGTGATGCTTGTAATCAGAAACACGAGAAAGCCCCACATAGATAGATAAAGCAATGAAAGCAAACTGAAGTGTGGGGCGTACAAGTCGTGCCCAATCTGCCTTCATTCTGGCTTGGAGATAAAGCTATGAAGACAAGAGAAACAGACGTCGTGACCATTGAGTGAAAGGTTTCCCTTGATATACATACCCATTTAAAACATTGCTTTTATTTTATGTTATAGTTTGAGTGTTAAAAGGTGACCTGATTTTTTATTTATGAGTGATCATCACAAGAGCAAGTCAGTGTGATACTGAAAGTCAAGTTGTTTTCAAGCCCCTAAAAATGCCACTACATTGCTGGGTGTAGAGTAGAAGGGAATCTAATAATTAACGGATACTGGACAGTTCTATTGCCATTCACTTAAGTAACCTTTACATGAGGATTAAAAACACTGCCACTAACATCCATAAGATGGGGTTTAAGTTACAAGATAGGGTTCCAATCCATACTTGTTGATTTGCATTTATTATTTTATTCTTATTTTAGGCTGATTTTAGGCTCTTACTAGCCAATCTAGAGAAAATAGTAACAACTTCTCTGGGAATAAAGGAGAGCCAGCCCTAGGAGCTGGAGACCATCTCCTGCTTCTTCCCTAAACAGTGAACTTGCTGCCCCATCAGTTCACCAAATGAAGTGATTCCAAATGAATCCTTATTTAGCCTCCCCCTTCTCACTATTAACACTTCTAACCACAGGTTACCAAGACAACAGAGTTAAGATAGTTCTTGGACTATTTTAAAATAATTTAGAGCATAAGAAAAAATTTATCTCTGGTGCAACAAGATTAATATTTACGTGCTATGTTCTGCCTATTTTATTATACAGTCTAGTGACAAGGCAATGTGGTACAGTGGGAAAAGCCATGGTTTGGGGCTTGGTCATTCTCCAAGACAGTGCTCCTATAAATTCCATACATTAGTTGATTGAGTTATTCCTGCTTTCTGGGCACAGGATCAGCCTGGTCTTTACAAGTCCTATGCACTACAGGTTTCTAAAATGCATTCTGTTCTCATAGCAGTAATTTTAGTCAGCTACTCCCTATCAGAATTAGAACAGAGCATAAGTTTATTGCTAAGTCCAACAGTCAAGGAACTAGCAAGTATGATGTGAGCCTCAAGCCAACTCCCTATCCCTGGTTCATATCATATCTCCTTATTGCTCGTTCTGATTCATCCAGATTTGTCTCTCTGAGCTAGTCTGACTTAGGAAGTTATCAACACTACCAGTTATTCCCATCTCCTCTAAGAGTACATAAATATTTTTTCAGATTCTTAAAGACTAAAAATCAGAAATAGAATGGGTAAGAGGGTGAGCTCCAGAACTGTCCCACAGAATAGAGGTAAACTTTTTCCAATTAATTTGGAGTCTCGAAGATTTAGACAATGAAGGGAAAGAAGAAGGGAAGCAAAGAAAAGCAGTAGGAAGGAGCCCAGTCTGAAATGGTGGCAAAAAGGCTTCTGGACACAAGGCAATTCACAAAGGTCAGGAAGCTGGCAGAAGTACTCAAGGAAGAAGGTGTGGTAAAGTAACTGGGATCTTGTCCAAAGATCACATTGAATAGAATGGCCCCAGTAGCAAAATGAGGGAGGCCATCACAGCTCCAAGGAGAAGTGCAAAATGCTGGAAAGGGCAGGGGTTATAAAGAAAAAGATATCTGTGGTGCAGTCTACCACGCCACCAAGCGCTGCCCATTTCAAGGTCATTCAGATGCTACAAAGTCCCTTTTCCCTCTAAGTAGACTTTACATACAAAAGGGAAAACAAAGCATTGCCACTATCCAGGGGCAAGCTGGTTTTCAGGTTCCTTTCCCTCAGTGTCTTTACAGTCTATCATGGTACTGGTAGCTTCAGCCTTCTGACACATTCACTGAGAATTAAAATGTGCTCTGTTGAAATTCAGTCTGCTGAAACAACTGTTTTTCAGAAAACTGTTAGGAGTCTCAAAAAGAGGTTTGCTTCAAGTCAGAAAGAATCAACTTAGAGGACCAGAAAGGGAAGAAGGCCAAGTATGAGGAAATCTTTCCTTGCCATGATGTATTCCATTGGATTTATCCTTCCCCAAAGGCATGAACAGCTCACCCTTAAGATTTCTGTTCTGATCCCTGCCATGAATATAGTGTGCTTCCAGGACTCTTAGGTCTCCCTTTTCCAGAATTCAATGCTTCTGCCATTCTGCAATTCATTTTCTCCTTCACTGAACTGATTCAGTCTCCTGGCCCTGATTATTATCACTATGTGAGAGATTCCAAAATCTTCTGTCTTCACCCTTAAGTACTAACAAGCACCTCAAGTTCCAGACTCCCTTGCTTATTAAGAGTTATCTGCTTTTTTTTCCAGTTCCCTAGATTTGACACCCTGGAGTTATCTATGACTCCTCCCTCTCTCCTTGACCAGTCAGTCACAAAATCTGGGTTGTTTTTTTTCCTTCACAATGTTTCTTTCATCTATCACTTTCCTCTTTTTAGTCTTCCTGTGATCAGCCAAATAGAGCTCTTCTCTAACTTTTCAGCTGGCTATTGGGGGGAAATGCTAACATGCAAAGAAATGTTACGACATGACTAGAAGATAAGTTGAAGATAATTCTCAAGGAAAGATATCAGTATTGAAGTTTTTTTGTTTTGTTTTGTTTTTTGGCAGAATGTGGAATCTGAGCTGCTAAAAAGCAGGAAGGAGAGATAAGGAAGGAGAGTATTACAGATATAAAGGTCATCCAGAGAAAATGTTGGATGGGGAGGGGGCATTACTTCTGCAAGGAACACTAAGGGGATCAGTGCACTGGACTGACTGTAGGGACGTAAAAGGAAGGGAGATGGAAGAAGGGTTCAAGTCAGGAAGGTGATCCTGGATGTGACTTGAAGAAAAAAGTAGTCAATCAAAGGTAACTTCATGAAAACAAGAAAAGGTAAAAAAGCCATTTAGTCAAAGGGCAATAAGGAAAAGAGTCCCCCTGGAGTAGAAGTAGTGAGTGGTAGGTGGTTTTTAATGGATGGAATGTAAGTTGAGGTCACACTGTAAGGTCTTGGATGCCAAGCCAAAGATCTTCCCTTTTCTCCAGTGGACAGCAGATTTAAGACTTTGGTGCAGGGGAATGGCATGATAACAATGATGAATGATGAAAGGGAAACAGTCTGCAAGATGGTTTGGAGTAAGGAAGGCTAGTTATTAGGCGGACTATCCTAGTGATCCAGGTATTGAAACAGTGTTAACAGTGTTAACTGAGATAAGAATAATCACCAGAATATGGATAACTCGATGTTCACAGAAACACAATTTCAGAGGCAGAAGGGACCACAGGGGTCACCTAGTACAATCTTGACTTGATCAGGAATTTCCTCTCCAAGCATCACATTAAGGCCTCCAGAAATGGAGAAACCATGGCCTATAAGGAACATCATTGTAGGTTTAGACAGCACTTAATTGTGGAGCTTTTCCTCACAACAAACTCTCTCACCAATCTTATGCCCAGTGCTGCTCTTTGAGTCAAAAACAAATCTATTCTTACTTCAGCATGACAACCCCTCAAAATCCTGAAGCTACAGACTAAAAATTTCCATGGTCTAGTCTTGTCACTATCCTGGTCCCCAGGCACCAATCTGCCAATGTTCTTCCTAAATTGTACTCTCATGATGAGAGCTTCAAACCACTCTAAGGCTAGTCTACCTGTAAGCAAGGAGAACCTGGACCTCTGTCCTGGTTTTCCCTGAATGGCTTCTTGTACTTGTGACTGGAGAGTTGAATATTTCCAAAGGAAAAACAACTAAGGCAATGGAGATCCCCTCAGTGGCGGAGCAGACAATTCTAAGGAGGCTGGCTGAGCAGGCTGGCTTTCCTCGTGTGTATCTGGATCTCCGTAAAAGCTTTGTAAACAACTTAGGGTCTTTGACACAGAATATAGGGGAGAGAAGGGAGAAGGAGAATTATGCACTGACAAATTGTTACAAGGTCAGAAACTACTTTTTTAAACACTTTATGAAGCCTGACCCAGATGTGTCCTATATAAAAGACAAGTGGTCAGCCTTTGTTTGAAGACCATGCACGAGGGCAAGCCACCTCCCTTCCTAAAGCAGCCAGACTGTTCCAAACATGGGAAAGTTTATACTATCAGGCCTAAAAGTATGTTTCTGCAATATCCAACCATTGCTTCTAGTCTGGCAAGGCAGAACAAATCTAACCCCTCTTTGCCTGTCACCTCTCCTGTGAAATACTAAAAAGCAGCTATCATGTCATTCCCAGCCTGCACCATCCCTCCAGCAAGTTTTCTCCAAGTTATTTCATAAATGAATGCCCGTGGCAGCTTTGAGAGAGAAAAATGTTTAAAAAGAAAACAAAACACCTTTCATTCCGTCTGCTCCCTCACCCCACCCCCGCCTTCTAGATCTTATGCAAGTTCCATTATCAAATACGAAGAGTGATATCTGTGCTACCTTCCTCACAGGGTTGTTGTAAGGCATCATTCCTCTCCTAAGGGTACTTCTACTTCAAGCACCTACTATGCACCAGGCACCACCCTAATCACTGAGGATACAAAGAAAAGGAAAAAGAATTCCTGCCCTCAAGGGGTAAAGAAGGAGAGCATCCCAGGCATAGGGGACAGACAGGAAAAAATGCAGCAGAGTCAGGAGATGAGATGTCTCGTGTGACAAGCAGCCAAAAGACCTGTGTTAGCTGGATCACAAAGTGTGTGGAGTTGAGAAGGGCATAAGAATACTGGCAAGTTAAGGACCAAGGCTATGGAGCCAAACAGGATTTTCTATTTTACCCTAGAGGTGAAAGGGAGGCAGCAGAGCTTCCTGAATAGAGGATGACATGGTCAGACAGGTGCTGTAGAAAGACTGCCTTAAAAAAAGAAGAAAGGTCACCATGAGGGCTGAGTAGAGAATATGACTAGAAACTAAGGCCAACACTTGATTGAGGGAGGCCAGCCAAAAGTCTACTGAGGTGATAAGGGCCTGCCCCAGGCTGGTGGCAATATTGGAGGAGGATACGTTATCCCACCCCAATGCTCTGCATATGTGTGTGTGTGATGTTTCTAAAGCAGAATTAAGATTTAGCAATAGATTGGATGGGAGTGGGAAGGGAGAGAGAAGTCAAGAATTTTCATTCTAGTTTGGGGGCCAGTGGATACTAATGACTCCACGAGATAAAGAAATAACAAAGTCAAAAGAATTTTTGGAAAAAAGAAGAAAATGTAAATATCTCCTCAGAAAAACCAGGCTAAAAGTAAAGCAAGGAGAGGTAATTTTAAAATTTTACTGAAAGCCATGATCAAAGAAAGAAAAAGAGCCTAGATAACATATTTCAAGAAATTATCAAGGAAAACTGCCCTGATATCTTAGACCTGAGAGTAAAAGAGAAATTGGAAGAATCTGCCCATGACCTTCTGAAAGAGATCCCAAAATGAAAATTAGGAATATTATAGCCAAATTCCAGAGCTCTCAGGTCAAAGAGCCAAAAAGAAATAATTCAAATATCATGGAGCCATGGTCAGAATCACACAAGATTTAATGGCTTTCCACAATAAAGTGAAGGGCTTGGAATGTAATATTCTGGAAAGCAATGGAGCTAGAATTACAACCAAGAATAACCTACCCAGTAAAACTGAATATAATCCTTCAAAGAGAAATATGGATATTTAAGGAAATAGAGGACTTTCAAGCATTCCTGATAAGACCAAAGCTTAAACAGATCATCTGACATTCCAACTCAAGACTCAAGAAATATAAAATGGAAAAATGTGAAAGATAATCGTAAGGGACTCAATAAAGTTAAACTGCTGTATGGGAAAATAATACATGTAACTCCTAAAAACTTTATTAGGGCAGTTAAAAAGAGTTTACATTGACAGAGGGCATGGGTTTGAGTAGGAATAATCTCTCCCCCAAAAAATGAAGGAGCAAGAAACAGGGATGCACTGGGGGAAGGGAGAAGAGAGGTAGATGGGGAACAGTTTCTCACATAAAAAAGGTGTGCAAGGAAAAGCTTTTACAATGGTGGGGGAAATGGAGGGGAAGGCATGGCAGGCAGTGCTTGAACCTTACTCTCAAAAGAATTGGTTCAAAGAAGGAAGAAAATTTTACTCAGTTGTGTATAATGCAATTTACACAACAGGGAACTAGGAGGGGAAAGGGATAACCGAAGGGGAGTAGGGTAGAATGATAACAGTGAGGACAAAGCAAGGGGGGCAAGTGTTAAAGCAAAATAGACTCTGGAGGCGGGGAGAAAAATGAGATGGAAGAAAATACACAGTAATCATAACTGTGAATAAATAGGATGAGTTCACCCAAAAGGAGGAAGTAGATAGCAGAATGGATTAGAAACCAGAATCCAAGAATATATGTTTTACAAGAGACACACAGACACAGTTTTTTAAAAAAGTCTGGAGCAGAATCTAATATGCTTCAGCTGAAGTAAAAAAGGCAGGCACAGCAGTCATGATCTCAGACAAAGCAAAAACAAAAACACCCAATTGAAAGAGAATCAGGGAAGCACCTTTTGCTACAAGGTACTATAGACAATGAAGTAATAGCAAATTTTTTTACAGCAAGTTTCTCTAATAAAAGCTTCATTTCTCAAATATATACTGAGCTAGAAGTGAGTCAAATTTATAAAAATTAGAGGCATTTCCCAACTGATAAATGGTCAAATGATATAAAGAAGCAGTTTTCAGAAGAAGAAATCAAAGCTGTCTATAGTCATGAAAAAATGCCCTAAATCACTTGATTAGAGAAAGGTAAATTATAACAACTCTGAGGTACCACCTCACACCTCTCAGAAATGATAAATGCCAAATGGGAAGAGGAAAAATAGGTACATTACCAAACTGTTGGTGGAGTAGTGAACTGGTCCAACCATTCTGGAGAGCAATTTGGAACTAGGCCCAAAGGGTTATAAAACTGTGCATACCAAACCCAATATTACCATTGCTAGGTCTGTATTCCAAAGAGAACAAAGAAAAAGGACCTATGTGTACCAAAATATTTATAGTGGCTCTTCTTGTAATGGCAAAGAATTGGAAATTGAGGGGAAGCCCATCAGCTGGGAAATGGCTAAACAAGCTGTGCCATGACTGGGATGGAGTACTACTGTGCTGTGGGAAATTACAAAGTGGATGGTTTCAGAAAACGTGGCAAGACCTAAATGAGCTGAGGCAAAGTGAAGTGAGAACTGAGAGATCACTGCACCCAGTAACAACAAGGTTGTAGTGATGATCAGCTGCCAAAGACGTGGCTATGGTGATCCAAGGAAGTTCCAAAGGGCTCATGATGAAAAAACTGCTACCTATCTCCACAGGAAGAGCAGATGAACTCTAGCCCTCACAATTTCCTCACTCTCTTCATTTTTCTTGCTCTTTCTGAAACATGGCTAATAGGGAAATATGTTTTGCATGATTTCACACATATAATTGATATCACCCTGCTTGCCTTCTCAGTGGTTATGGGGTGTAGAGAGGGAGAATTTGGAACTTAAAATTTAAAAAGAAAAGAATGTTAAAAAAATAAATGGGGGAAGCAGAATATGCCACAAGGTGATGATTTTTCAGCTACAGAATCTCAGTCAGTTACTACGGTCAAAAACAGCTACGATCAACATCAAAGAGAGTAGTCTGGGAATAAATCACTGAAGGACTAGTACTCCAATGATCCTCCTCGTTCTGTCAAGGACAGTCACACAGTCTCAGGGACTCCTTTGTACTTAGCCCCATCCAAGGGGACACATGTGGAAGGACTGCGTGTAAAGAAACCCTGTCCCCTGTTCAGTGAACAAATGCTGCTTTCCCTGAGGCTAATTCATCTGTTGCCTTTCTATTTCAGAAGCCAGAAACAATATCCATGGCATTTTCTTCAGGGTAAACAACTCCACCTTGCACCTTGAAATAGAAGCTCTAACTGAAGTCACTCCCTGATGCCAGGAGTTCATGACTGGGAAGCTTTTGGCCACCAAAAACCATCTTTAAATGACTACGAAGCCCTGCTTCAATTGGAGATTGGCCCTGGAGGCCAAGATGCCCAGGGTAAAAGGATGAGTCATCTGCAAAGGATTTTATTTTTTTTGCGGTCAAACGTTTTACATAAATGTGAGGGCTGGAAAGCAAGGAGACATCTGTGTATTCAGAGGCTGAAATGAAAACCAAGTCCAACATCGACGTCGAGTAAATATTTCCATTGCTGATATTCAGTGAAATGCAGCACACAGCTGTCCCATCCTGTTTTACTTAGAAGAAAAGACTCATTTAAAAACAAAACTATTTATTTGGATTTTCATTTTCATTAAAACTTTACATCTGAGGTTGACAGACTCAATCACTAAACATATTTAATCAAGTTAATTTACTCACTATTATTATTTCCCTAACTCCTTTCCTCCAAACCGTACTTGGTATCCACAACTGGCTCCAAAGAGCAGGCCGGCCTTGTCTATGCACTAGGTGGGCTCCCTGCCATGGGGCAGTCTCTTTCCTTCCCATCTGACCCCCACTGTCAATATTTACAGCATAAGCTGCTACAGTCCCCCATTCCGTAAAAATGCTGGATGTGTTATGTGAAGGGGTACTGCTAGAAAGAAAAGAGTGGCCAAGTTCTGAGGCTTATTCATGATGAACCACTGTGATTCTGGGTAGCGTGGCACATGAAGGACAGGGGAAACTGGAGCTGCCGAAAGAATCAGAACAGGGTCCAAGTTTCTAAAATATAAATGTTGGAGATGCGCTAGAGTTCTTAAAATTTTGGCTATGAAAGGTAGAGGAAATGTAGGACAATAGCTTGAAGAGGTAAGTTTAAATAAAGGGATTTTTCTCAAAAGTTAAGAAAGTCCTAGGCATGTCTACAGGAAGCACGGAATAAGTCAGGAGATGAAGACTGAATATGAAAGAAAGGGAGATCACCAAGGATCTCATTTGGCGACCTCATTAGCAACTGGAGGCTTAAGTATCATCCCCCTGGCCCTGGGTCAGGATCTACCCGCCAAGTATCTTTTCCTAAGCTTCAGTCACACATGTTTAGCCACCTGCTAGACATTTTCAAACTGGACCCACACACATCTAAAACTCACAAAGTCCAAAACAGAACTCAGTTGTTTTCCATCCAAAACCTATACCCCCTCACCCCAAACCCGGCCAACTAATTTTTGCCAAGGGCACTATCTCCTGATATAAGAATTGCCAGATTGACAACCTCAACCTTATCTTTAACTCTTCACTCCCAACCCCAAAGACCCTGTCAATTGCTGAATCTTGTCATTTCTACCCCCACAAAAATTGCTCACATCCATTCCCTTGACTCCGTTCACAAGGCTACTATCCTAAATTCAGGTCTTCCTTCTCATCAGGCTCCCTACACACAGCTGCTAAAGAGATAGGAAGAAAGGAAGGAAAAGAAGGGGAATGAGGGAGGGAGAAACTTACTAGAGACCTGCTGTGCTTAAGCCCTTTACAAATATCTCATTTGGTCCTCACCATAGCCCTAGGAAATAGGTACTATTATTATCTCCATTTTCCCTTTGAGGAAAAAGGCAGTGACTTGCCCAGGGTCACATAGCTAGCTAGTGTCTTAACACTGTGTTGAACTCGCGTCTTCCTGATTCCAAGGCCAGTGTTCTATCCACTGCACCATGTAACTGTTTCTTTGGGGAATAATGTTGAGGACTTTTGAGATAAAGACCATCACCACAGCAAGCCTCTATTTTCTCAGTAAAGAAGAGGTCCTGCTACAAAGGAGATCGTGTAGAAGGTACAGAAAAGAGGAGGATTGGAATGACCAGTGTAATATGGTCTCTACCACAGGGGAATACCACTTTTATGGGTCTCTATCCAAGGTATTTGGCTATAGCTGGCAGCCTCAGTAGAATATCTTTCTTCTCTTGTGTCAAGTCTCCCACAACAAGGTGTTTCCTTTAGCCAATTAAACTTACTGAGAAAAATGTGTATGTTAAGTTGCCATGTTAACTAGCCCTACTGAACACCTGAAAAAAGGCAATGAGGGAGGCCAGAATTTATTATCAAGGTCACAGCTTTAGCTGGATTTATGGAAGAGATTCATCAGGGTCAATTCCCTTTAGATGTTGTTTATGCCCAAAGATTCAAAACGTTCAGCCGAGCAGAAACAGATACATAGGACATAAGGAGGAGGGATTCACAATTAAGCATGTTCTCCTGAAGCCCAGAAGGAGAGACAGCCCAGGAAAGCGTCAAAGGGGTCCTTGTTTGGAAGTATTTGCTCATACTGTGAAAACAGAAGAAATACAGGAGTAGAACCCTAAGCATACATAATTTGAGTACAAAGCAGTCAAATCTAAGGATAAAATGTAGAAGGGAAATATTGAATACCTATTTCTCAATAGAATGTATTTGTTTACTTTGCCTCATTTCTCACCTAGCCTTAATCACTGAATGCGAGTTGCCTCATACAAACTGACACTTGGGACAGACTTGAACTTAAAAAGGCCAAGGTCTCCCAATACATTCAGGGCCATCCATCTCCAGTTGTCCTGATCTCCATCATGCCACTGGACCCAGATGGCTCCAGAGGAGAGAGTGAGGCTGATGACTGCACAGCTCTGCCTCATTTAAATCCAATTCATTTGCAAGTCATGGTATCACCTTCCTGATGTCATGGTCCTCTTTGAGAACGAAGGACAAAACAAAACAGCAAAAAGCCCTAAAATGCTGAGCAGTGAGGCAAGGATGAAATACAGGGCTCAAGCTACATACTACCATTAAAAAGGAGTCAAGTAGAGGCAGGAGCTAACCTATTCCCAGGACCATCCCTGTGGTGGAAAGAGAAGATGGAGGACTCAGTGTCTAGGAACAACTTTGCATTTTTTAAATGGAGATAACAAATGTATTCACTTCTTATTTACAAGAAGTTTTTAAAGGATAAAATTAAAAAACAAAAGTATAAGCACTATATATAAATGCAAAAGGATCACTCCCCATAAGGTATCACAAAACAAAGATTGCGAATCACTGTCCTAGTTGAATTCATTCATGCACATCAAAGATAGAGTTCCCATTCAGTGTGATCATACAAACATACAATTTGGAAAAATGAGTTAGGCTGTCAGTGGCTTTGACCATCCCTACCACCATTCATTATGTCCATCAACCCTCCCCCAGCAAGGAGGTGGGGTGGTTATATCGTTTGGAAAGAAGCTATTTTGCTATTAATTTTACTCCTACTAAATGAACTCAGGAAATTAGAAAGCTGTTTATTAAAACCTTTATAAGTGCAAATTAGTCATATATCCCATGGCAATTTTTCAGACACATGTAGGTGTATGTTTTAAAGAGGAAACTGTAAGCTACAGTTGGAATAAACTCCATTCTGCTAAACTAGTATCGCTGTTGCTTCTTCAGAAAATTCAATTAATGTAAAATGGAAGTCTTTCACAGTGGCCAGACAAGAGACAAACACCACTATGTCTCTCTTCACCCCACTCCTTCCCCCAAAACCCTAATGTAAGTGAAATGTAATATAATGTAAGTTGTGGCTCTGGATTTTATATAAACTGCCCCTATATATTAGAAGTTCTTTAAACATCAAGGGTTAGGTGAAGTCTTTAGAAAAGCACTAGATTTTAAAACAAATAACTTTTTATTATTTTAAACACTAGAAGGACAAAGAAGCATCAACTGACATAAAAATTTTATCATTTTACTATGAAATAAAAATTTTTCATCCCATTTCTCTATTTTTTTTCCCTTATGGACTTAAAAAAATGCATTGTGCCAACTGACACAGTTTAGCCCTTTTCAGTATACTTAAAATATTCTTATATTCTGCTTCTTTTAGTATTAAGTATTAATTCAGAAAGCAAGAAATTTAAGTCAAAGCATTTTTTTCATCAATTTCCTCATTAAAATCCACAAGGCTCAGTACTAAATATACATTAAAGTATTCAGTGACCTTCAGATGAAAGGATGCTGAATCCCTGGCATTCCTACAGCTGTCTTAAGGAAACTATATGTTCTTTTCCAGTTTAACATAGCAAAACATGGCTGCAAATCTCTAATTCTACCTTCCAACTATGTCATTAATACAAATTACCATGTTTCCATATATGCAAGCAATTAGAATGAAGCCTTAGGGATCAGGAAATTAACAAGAAGACAACAAAGCAGCCCCTGGCTAGACGAAGCTTAATTATCTAAAGGTAACACAGAAGCCACATCAAAAATGCCAGATTTTTGGAATTCCGGAGTTATTATACCCACCCCCAATACCACAGGGGAAGGGAGTTCTCTAGAAAATAAACTGGCAGGGGAACCTACATCCCACTCTCCATCCAGGGGAAAGGCAAGGCAAGGCAGCACTGCCAACTGCAGGTACCCTGCAACATTCACATGAAACCATGGCCCTCCAACCAAAGACCCACAGACACAGATGACCAATGCCCACCCAAAGGAAAAAAAAGAGGGGAAAAAAAAAGCACAAGGGATAACAGTGTTGAGTGGAAAGGACTCCAGATTTAAAATCAGAGGACCTCAGTTCAAATCCTGGTTCTTCCTATCTCCCACTTGTCAGATGAGAAAAACTGACATAAAAGGAGGACACCTGTTATAGGGGCCACATGGAAAAAGGAACATTACTGCACTGGGGGCCGATCTGCAGAACTGATCCAGTCATTCTGTAAAGCAATCTGCGACTAGGCTGCCCCTGCCCACAAATCACTAATCTGTGTGTTCATGTCCTTTGATGAGCCCAAAGAAATCAAAGAAAGAGGAAAAGAAATGGAAGAAAAAGGGAAATATATACAAAAATGTTTATGTAAGCTTTTGTTGTGATGGAAGAGAACTGGAAACTACTAAAGGGGGCCCATTAATTCAAGAATGCCTAAATAAATTATGGCATAAAACATGTCTGATGTGATATGATATTTTAAGAAATGACAAAAGGGATGATTTCAGAGAAACCCGGGAAGACTTATATGAAATGACAAAGAGTGAAGTGAGGTGAACCAAGAGAACAATTTATACAGTAATAACAACTTAGTACAAATAACTTGGAAAAACTTAAGAACTCTGATCAATGCAATCAACAGTCAATCAACATTGCTGAGGACCAATGACAGAACCGGTGACTTGACAGTGAGGCAGTGGACTCAAGATGCAAAATGAGACATATATATTGGGACACAGCCAGTGAAGGAATAAATCTGTTTTACTTGATTATGCATTTTTTAGGGCAGCAAGGTGGTGCAGCACCAGGTCTGGAGGCAGGAAGATGAGTCTTCCTGAGTTCAAATCTGGTCTCAGACACTTACAGGTTGTGTGACCCTGGGCAAGTCACTTAACCGTGTTTGCCTCAATTTCCTCATCTGTAAAATGAGCTGGAGCAAGAAATGGCAAACCGCTCCAGTGTCATTGCCAAGAAAATCCCAAATGGAGTCTGGAAGACACAACTGAAAAACAACTCAATAACAAAATGCATTTTTGGTTATCAGGTTTTCTTTTCCTTTTTTTCCCCAAGGAAAATGAGAGGTAAAGGAAAATGACTATTTGTTAATTGAAAAAAAATTTAATCTCAGCTCTCCATTTGTTAGCTGTGTAATCTTGGGCAAGCCATCACCTCTCTGGGCTTCAATACCCTCATTTGCAAAATAAGAGGCCGAGGCTAGATAACACAGATTTCCGCTCTAGTTTTAAATCCATTATGTGAAAACTAACCACCAAACGCTCGCTTCCTGAAGACTAACAATAAGGCTGTATCCCAGGAATTCATTTAGAGCACTTAACTAATCCAGACTGAGAAATCTGTAAGAAGTATTAACCAAGAGTCAGAGCAGTAATATGCTGTGATTTGGGGCTAGTTTTGTCAAGTTAAAATGTCTACTCAGACATCTGAGAAAGTCAGAGCTACACAGCTTTAATAGGCACATGGTTATCCAAGCAGCCTCCACAAAGAGCAAGCCAACCCTTCAGTGCAGCTTAGTTTTATGAACAAAGTAGTTGCCAGGAATGCACTCTCTTCCACAGAAAGTGATTTGCCCAGATTTCAGTGGTTTGCATAGGTTTCACTCCTTTCCCCTGGAAGCTCCAACAGTCCTTCCAACACCTTCATCTTGGACTTTTGGGAATACTGACATAAAATGTAGAAGTGACTGAAAATGGAGCAAATGCACAGGCTAAGAGCCTGATTCAATCAATCAGACCCACAATTTTGATCCTATTTAATGCCAGAAGATTCAGGGAAAGATGAGGAGTTGAAACTCTTTTAGGTTAATGGAAAATAGCCTAGGAAATATGTAAGAAAGTGGAAGACAGCCCAAAACCTGCTCAAAGTGAAGCAACCAGCAGCTGCCTTTATTTTAAAGCTTTACTTAGCCACCAGACACTCCAGAGGGGAAGATCTAGCAACTGAGGGGAGCAAAACTGGTCTCACAGTTTCCTTTCTAATGAAACAGACAGCATTATATTATCAAGCAAGACAAATCCCCTGAGCCCCATGCTTTATGTTGATGAAAGAAAGCAGTTGAAAATAATTTTCTTCTACTGTACAGAAGCTACTGTCTCCCTCATCATATTCTAAGGAGCTTCTTATGCTGGAAAAAAAAAAACTCCTAGAGCAAAGGATAACCAAAGGTTCTTGTTGAAACCCATTGGGAGACATCTCTGACTACTGTTTTAAAATCTCTGCATTTCAAAAGGTGAAGTTCCCCACTTTCTTGATTACCTGCACATCTGAATTTAAAGCTATGCCTTGCTTTAACTGACACCTCTAAGGGCCAGAACAACCTACCTTCAAACAGATCTTTCTTCAGCCAAAGCAGAGATAGGATATCTTTAACAAACGGCTGGCTGCCTTTTGTCTTGATTTCCTAAAAGTATACCTTGGCCCTTAATATCTCACACTCCAAATCCCTTCACGCTCCTTGACCCCAACTCTATGTGATGGCATCTAAATCCAAGAGACTTCGAAGAGAAGCCTGTTGGAAATGTCTTAGGGCTGGCCTTCTGCATGTCTAACAGCATGAAGAAATACACATACTGAATGCATTAACTTCATACGGTACAGTATACATGAGAAAAAAATAGGAAATACTTACTGCGAGGAACAGCATGCAGTACATGGAAAATGAAGAATGCCCAGAATAAAATGATAATCTAGAAGAAAAAGGAGATGAGAAAGAGTGACGTTAACTTCCTTTCTTCTACATTAATTCACACAAATATTCACCAACATTTTCACAGCCAGGAAAAAAATGGAAACTGTTTGTTTGTTTGTTTAAACTGGGCAGTGTTATTTCCCTCGTGTGATGATTAAAGAGTCGGTGTAACCAAGGGAAAAATCACTTCTTTTGTCTCCAGTTTCCTCATTTGTAAAGATTAAACTATTTGATCTCACAGGTCCCCTCTAGCTCTGGAAAAACTCTGATAATTCTGTTTGTATCAACAACTTCCTTAAAAATGAAGATTGCAAGATCTCTAAATCACAGATTAAAAAAAACATTTCTGCATTTTACAATGTCTGACCTAGAACTAGTCAGAGAAAAAAAGTGAACTAATTCTTTTCTGCGTATTTAACATTGACCTTCCATGAAGCAAACTAAACCAACCAACCTTACTACAAGAAGAAACGTCTAGCAGGGTCTGGCCCCTCTTCCCAAAAGGCTTACAGGGACCTGGGATCAACTTCTAAAAGCAATCAGTACAGTTACCCACCTAATAAAGGATCAGCACAGGACACATTTGTCTTTTTTATATGTGTAATTTGGTTCTTTGTCCTCCAGAGAAGAGACACAAAGACAAAATGAAAAAAATGGCAAAGTGAAATGGTGAGTGACAAAGACTGTACTAGTTTTAAATACAGAAAGAAGAAACATGATCTATCACACCTCCTGTGTCCTAAGAGCACTACTGACCAGTCCATAATTCTCCCTCCTACTATCCCAAGAATCCAAAGAACCTTTCCCATCTCTCCAGAACCTGGCACTTAGTTGACTCACAGACTATGAGAGAAATATGATTGGGCTAAGAATATATACAGGAAATTTCTCAACTGGAATTATGTCCTGAACAGCTCATAGTACACTATGCTCCAGTGTCTCAGAGAAGATATAATCTAAATAAACTCTCACACAAAGTATCTAAAATTTCCAACATATACACACAAAATTATAGAAGGAGAACAAAAAACCCAAATAACCAAATGACTCCTACAAAATGCATGAGCCATGCTCAAGTAAATCTCTGGCTGCTCAAAAATCCTAAATTCTATAAAAGAAAATTGTTTCTTAAGTGGCATCTGCAATATAAAATATTGACTTTTCCAAGGTAAGGCAATTTGATAAAACCAAATGCTTAAAAAAACTGAGTAATTCTCTATTTGCTGAAAACTCCACTCCTCAATATAAGAGCAATCAATCCCTCCTGAGGCTCACCCAAAAATGACAGAAACAAGTTTGGGAAATGGAGGTAAAACAAGGGTTCTCTTAGTAGCCGATGACTGCACCCCCATTTTCTAGCAAGTGATTTTTCTATAACTCATGCTTAAGCATTATTTCTGCTAACCCAGACCTCTCCACCGCACACTTTAAAAGTCTTGTTTAGTTTTGCAAGGCCAACTTTGTAGACCATTTTTCAAGTGGCCAGCCAGTCAGGTAACATTTATTAAGGGCCTTCTATGGGTCTGGTACGATGCTAATGTGGGGAGGGGTAGCTTTTGGGGTCACAGTTCCATACTGCTTTCCAGAATGGTTGGATCAGTTCACAGTTCTACCAAGAGTAACTGTTGTATCTGTTTCCCTCCAGCACTTGACATTTGCTTTTTTTGACAAAATGGGTATGAGGTGGCATCTCAGAATCGCTTTAATTTGCATTTTTCTAATTACTAGTGATTCAGAATATCTAGTTATTGAAAGCTTGGATTTCTCCCTCTGAAAACTACCTATTCATTATCTTTTGACCGTTTTGAGAATGGCTCTTACTCATAGACATTTGAATCAGTTCATAGATAGATCTTAGAAATGAAACTTTTTAATCAGAAATATAAGGCTAAGATTTTTTTTCCTATTTACATACTTCTCTTCTAACTTTAGCTGAACTGATTTACGCATGTTTTTTCATTTTATACAATAAAAATAGGCCATTTTACTTCCTTTGACCCTCCTTGTCTCAATGTGTTAGAAACTCTGCCTATTCATAAATCTGATTTCTTCCTTGCTCCTCTAATCTGTGTATGATGACTCCCTTTATTTCTAAGTCATATAACCATTTATACCTTGACTTGGTATATGGTATGAACAACTGGTCTATACCTAGTTTTTGCTTCCCAGTTTTCACAAGTTTTTGTTGGAAAGTGAGTTCTCTGAGACCTTTCCCTTCGTCAAACAACAGGTTACTGTTTTCATTTGCTTCCGAATACAGTACATCCAATCTATCCCACTGAAATATCTATTTCTTTTTTTTTTTTAAGTTGATTTCTTTTATTATTATCTTTTGCTTTTTGGAGGGGGGACCGGCAGGGCAATTGAAGTTAAGTGACTTGCCTAAGGTCACATGGCTAGTAAGTGTTAAGTGTCTGAGGCCAGATTTGAACTCAGGTCCTCCTGACTCCAGGGCCAGTGCTCTATTCACTGCACCACCTAGCTGCCCTGATAAATATATTTCTTAACCAATACCAAATTGTTTTGATGATTACTACTATGTAGTATATTTCAAGATCTGATACTGCTAAGCCACATTCCAATATTTTTTCATTAAATCCTTTAATATTTATTATTGTTCTTTTGTTCTTCACTGAATTTTGTTATTTTGTTTTCTGGTTCTATCAAGTAAACCTCTGGTAGTTTGATATGGAACTGAATTAGTAAATTAATTTAAGATGTACTTGTCATTTCTACTATATTGACTCAGACTATCCATTATTATTATTTTTGTAATTATGTTCATCTCCATTTGCATAAAGAATGTTTGGTAATCATGTTCATACAATTCTTGTGTGTGACTACATGCCTGTGCATGTATATTATGTGTGTGTTTCTTGGTATATGGATTCTCAAGCATTTTATATTTTCTATGGTTATTTTAAATAGTTTACTCTATCATTTTAAATAATTTATTCTATCATTTCCTGCTGGATTTTGACAGTAAAATACAGAAATGCTGGTGATTTATGCAGGTTTATTTTATATCCTTCCACTTTGCTCAATTTATTTCATTTTGTTTTATTGATTCTCTAAGGTTTTCTAAAAAGACAGGACAAAAAACCATTATGTCATCTCCCAAAATTGATAATTTAGTTTCATCTTTGCCTATGCTTATTCCCAAATTAGGATTTTTAAGGAGAATGAGACATACATATGTTTGTAGACAGCTGGGAAACAGCCAGTAAACCAAGAGACTGAAACTTAATGAGAGAGCAGAAATGACAGGGGAATCTGCTGGAAGAGACATGATGGAATGGATTCACTGGTGCAGATAGAGAGGTTTATTTTGACAAGGAAAAGGACATCTTCATATGGGGTAAAGAAATAGATAGACTTTTGATGAAGATATTAAATTGATCTTTTCATACAAATGTGACGTTTCAGTTGTTTCCTCCTATTCCAGGTCTAACTAAAAATACAAGTGGAATACTATTTTAACACATCTGCTATGAAATAGTCTGCCTGAAAACTTATTTCTTGGACAGGTAATAGTAGAATGACAAACACAAAAATGCTCCCTGGATCAGGAAACAAAACTTTTTATGAGATCTGAAACCAATAGACGATACATTCCACCAAAGGCAAAGAAGCAAGAGTAGCTTTTTAAAAAAAAACCACACTCTTTTGTCCAAGGGCTGCAGAATTTCATGAAGCCAGAAGAGTAACTGTACTATAAAATCTCACAAAGACTATGTAAGAAAGGTCAAAAGTGAGAATGACAAGCATACTTTTCAAGTTACTAATGAAACCATCTCAACTTGTTGCTAACTATACTCCGTCAAGCGTTCTTTCTACTCTGTTGGAGTCACAGTATAAACTAAACTGTTTTCTTGGCTCTGCTTTCAATTTGTGTCAGTTTGGACAGATCTTTTCATGCTTCTCTAGATTCATCATATGCATCATTTACAACACAGTCATATTTCATTATGTTCAAGTACCACAATTTAAGCCATTCTCTAACCAACAGACAACTACATTATTGCCATTTCTTTCTACCAAAGTTCTAAAATAAAAATTTTGTTATAAATGGGGAGGGCACTTCCTTCTTATCAATGAACTCTCTTGGGGTATAAGCCTAGTAGTTCAATCTCTGGTTCAAAAACGAATGAACATTTTAGTTACTATATGTGCCTGATTCCAAAATGGTCATACTGCTTCACAGTAAATGCACTAGTGTGCCTATCTTATAACCCATCCAACACTGGCTGTTCTCCTTTGCCATTTTGTTAGGTGTAAAATGAAACCTCAGGGTTGTTTCGATTTGCATTTTCTCTTAGCATTCTTACTGGGTTATTGATAGTAATAGGTAATTTTAAGTTAATGAATAAGCAATTCTTTTGAGAACCATTTATTCACATCCTTTAATTACATATTTCTTAGGAAATGGTTTTTGGTTTCAATGTAGAGACATTTTGGATACCAAATACTTATTTAAAAAACGTGATGCAATGATATTTTACCATTTGGTCAATTCCTTTCTTAGATGTATTAGTTTTATTTGTGTAGAAAATGTAGAAAATGTGTAAAAGGCAATTTTTTTTTTTTGCTTTTTGGAGGGGGGAAGGTAGGGCAATTGGAGTTAAGTGATTGCCCAAGGTTACATAGCTAGTTTTTGTGTTAAGTGTCTGAGGCTAGATTTGAACTCAGGTCCTCCTGATTCCAAGGCCAGTGTTCTATTCACTGTGCCACCTAGCCACCCTGCTATTGGGCAATTCTTAACACCCTGTGCTTCCTTCTCCACTTCTCCTCCACTACGCTTACAAAGGAAGTAAAGGGAGCCAAAAGAAATTAGTAGATATTTTGTATTTGCTGTTTTGTTTTATTTCTTTTTCACCACAAGTAAAGATTTCACCGGGATTCAAGTCTATAAATGAGCTACTGCAATGAACTATTATGTGTTGTACTCAAATGTTCTCCAGCATGATCAGACTTATCAGAGCTGGAATCCCACTTGTGGTGACTGGAGACAGCCATCACATCCTGCCTAAACCTCTCCACCCCCCCCCCCCCCATTTTTTCTTCTCCACCAATTAAGAAGCACAAAGATCTTTTTCAGGTAACACTTAAAGAATAGTTTATAAAGTCAGATTGAATTTCTTCATTTCATTAAATATTCTGGCAGCTAACACTCTCTACCAATATATGACATGCAAAATGTATTCATATATCCATTTATGGGATAATATGTAGAAAGCATACTGCAAACTTTAAAGCATTATTATTGTCCTCAATATCCCAATGAAGAATTTATTACACTTATTTTTTTTTGGAAACAGGCTACCAAACCAAATAAATCATTATCAAATGATTACTTACTGGTCATCTTGATAAGATCATAAAGTTTCTCTAAGCCTTAGAATACCCGTCCTATAGAAGACACAACCATGCTTTCTAGCACTCACCACAAAAAAAGGATGGGGGGAGGGGGCGAGAGATTCTAATCCCATTCTTTCTACTGACATTTCCTAGAAGGATAAAATCTGGATAAAAAGAGACAATCACTAAATATGCCAAGCTAAGCCTCTGTCATCTAGATAAATGTGGTTTTATTCAGTTGTACTACAAGTAGTCATCTTTAGTGACCTAACAAGTGCTTGAGAACGTTTTTACTCTACATAGAATTATGGCCATAGCTAAATTTGACAAGTGACTCTTACTTTGAAAGCCAAACAAAGACAATGTAAATGCCTCCTATGAATAACATCCTGTAGCTGCAACCTTTCTTCACGTACTAAGGAGGTTTAACCCGTTTGGTTTCATTCTTAAAATAGTTCATCAGGATATTTCAGCTAAAACATAAAACTACTGGGTTTATACATCATCATATTCACTTTGACCATGGAGCTCAGAAAAAAAGGAAAATGCCTAAATGTTTTAAAAAATATTTTATAGAGCAATACTCTTTATTGTAATCAAGTACTGAAAAGAAAGATGTCTACCAACTAGGGAATGGCTGAACCCCAAGTTAAAGGACCTGTTTAAACTGATGCAGTGATGTGAATGGAACTAGGAGAATGATTTGGGCAGTAACTAAAACACTGTGAAGGCAAACATCCATGAGACTTAAGAACAATGGACAATACGATGGGGGGGAAGGGGAAGATTCCAGAATGCGCATAACAAAGCATGCTTCCTACCCACTGGCAGACAGGTGATGGATCCAAAGTACAGAATAATACGTACATTTTCAGACATGGTCAATGTGTTCATTTGTTTTATATGATTATTTCTTATAAGGGCGAACTTTTTTTAGCAGATAGAATAAGTGATTTTTTTTTTTTTGCTTTTTCTTTTGGAGGGCAATTGGGGTTAAGTGACTTGCCCAAGGTCACATGGCTAGTTTTTGTGTTAAATGTCTAAAGCCCGATTTGAACTCAGGTCTTCCTGACTCCAGGGCAGGTGCTCTATTCACTGTGCCACCTAGCCACCCCAAGTGATTTTTTTAAAGACAGAAAAAGAATGAATGAATGAACCTTTTAAAAAATGAGGAGAAAAGAAGGAAGTTCACAAGAGAAACAGACCAGCAGGGAAGAAGCAGAACCACACCTTTAAATCTGAAATATACACAGTACACCATCTTGAAGTTGATGGTTTTATTTGCTGCTCTCTTCTGTATTTTTCTTTTATGGGGAAACGCTCGTGTTTGTTGATTTTTGTCAAGTTTGAGAAAAAATTTTTTTGAAGATGAAGGCATCGATGAAGAGTATTTTAAAGAATAAAAATAGTTTGCAATTCCAACTGGCAAATCATGCCTAACTTTTAGTGCCTTAGAGATACATCCAAATCAAAGGACTGAAATCTGATTTTTTATTTAAAAAATAAAATTTTAGACATTTCGAGCTAGGAAAGGACTTTAGAAAAAGTTCTTCACCTTACTCCTTTAATTTGAGTCCACAATGGTTTTCTGAGCTCCCCTTATTACTGGGCCATGTTCTCAGGTAGCCTGACATTCCAGTCCAATGTACCTTCTACATTGCTATACTCACCAAAAACCACAGGATCCATCCACCAGACAGGGTACCGTATGCTACACAGAATACTTAAGGCAAACAACTGTTAACATGGCATTTTTATTCAATTTCATTTATGTAAGATATTTCCAGGAGACAGGCTATAACAAGGAGAACAATGAGCATGAGAGACAGAAGGAACAGGCAGACCCAAGGAGGGAGAAAATACATTGTTCTCTCACAAGGCAAAAGCTTAAAATAACAAAAGGAAATGTGCTCAAAACTAACTTCTAAAAGAAAAAAAGGGTATTCAAACCACATATAACCAAACAGTACAGTAAACTAAACTTATGTCCTTGGACCACCCAGTGATTTTGAGCTATTATTTTAACAGAAGGAAAATCCTGCCATGCAACTCCTTACAACAGCATTATGATGATCTTAACAGACCATCACTGAAAGGGACTTACAGTAAATGAGTTCTAGTTTAAGCAAACCATTTTATATAAAGATTTTTGTATCTAAAATGGTATCAATTTATCGTCTCATTTCAATTCATTAATATTAAATCTTGATCAAATAATTCCATAAGCTACTGAACCCAATAGGTAATCCAAAGAACTTTAATCCTAGAGCTAAATACAGATCATGGAAACTCTGGAAAATGGGAAACTTTTGTGACTGGAATAAATGGATAAAAATAATAGAAAGATCCACTTTATATAAGAGGTGAGAGTATTTTAAACACTTAGTGAACCATTTTATAGATTCAAATGACACAAATGTATTTTTTTACATTAAAAAAATTAAATCATTCTTTAGGTGATGAGTAACTGCAGAGAAGAATTAGAAAAACAAGAAATAAGAGAGAGATTATTTAAGCAGGTTATTTTATCAGTTTCAAAGAACTGAGATGGCATGGAGAAGCACCACCTGATGGAACAGAAGGAAATACTGCCAAGACAGTGTTTTGTCTTACAATATGCTAAGCTACCCTGGGACTGTAAGGAAGGCAAAGATAACTAAAAGGGGGAAAAACAGGAGTACCACAGGGAAACTTTCTTTGGCATAACAAAAAGATATAAGTCTTAAAAATGAATTCATCTTGGCCAGATGAGAAAAGCAAGGATGCAAGAGGGTGGGGAGTAAATCATACAAAAGAAGAATAAAAATGTTGGTTTCTGCAAAGTAAGGGGTTTCCAGGTTACGTGAAAGTATCACAGTATATTAAACCAGATTATTTGCTTTATTCATACTGAAGGCTATTCTTATTGTTAAAAAGTGAAAAATTAGAGGATAAAACAAATTATTTTTTTTTCTTCTGCCTCTGCACTCTATTTGTAACACTGGGTAAGTTAACCTACAGTTTTCTCTATATATAATTAGGAAGAGGGAATAAATAAGGGGAGGAAGGAAGGAGGGAAGAGAAGGAGAGAAGAAAAGGGAGGGAAAAGAGAAGTGAAAAGGAGGGAAAAGGAAAAGGAGGGAGATGGGAAGAGAGAAGGGAGAAAGAGGAAGAAAGAGAAGAGGTAGGAAGAAGGGGAGGGAAAAGAAAGAGAGGGAGAGAAAGAGACTGAAGGAAGAAAGAGGGAGAGAAGGAGGCAAAGAGAATGAGAGTACTCAAATCCTTTGCACCCTGCACTCAATTCAACATAAAATTACTCAACATAAAAATCACTAAAAAAAAGCACAGCAAGGCCAGCCCCTGCTGTAATGTAGAACTGGCTTTACTAGGAAAATAACTTGTATAATTCTATCATCTACTTCAGGTGAAACTACCAACTTTTAATTATCACATTTATGAAAGAAAAGGGAAAACTGAAAATTACTGAATGGATTAAACTGACCTCAAGATTCATAACTGAAGGTAGAGATTATCAGCATCAGGACAGTAGGCGGAAGTTAGAAGAAATGAATCCATAAAAACCCACACAGAAGTGAAACGAGAGATGAAAGGGAAGCTGGTTAGACAGGTCCACTCTCAGTTCCTACCAGAACAGACTAACTAACCTGACTGTAAATCATACAAACACAAAGGATACTTTATTAAAGGCACCCTAAGCCTAAAAGCATGGTAAAGAAGACAAATATAAAGTGTTCTGCTCTACAGTTTAATACAGATAAAGATTTTACGAATGTATGAATACATGTATGTATAAACATACAAACACATGAAAATACAGCTCCTATTTTATAATGACATTTATGTGTGAACTTGTGTAAATTCATTAGACTACAATGATAAAATTAAAGATATATCCCAAGAAACTTTAAAAACTTTGAAAATGTCTGTATTCCTTTTTAGAAATTTAAATGTCACTAAATGTTATTTTTCTGACTTATGCAGAGGAGTCAAAAGCTCTGTTGCTCAGATCCCAGAGCAAAATCAAAGATTCATGACATGAGCCACTGACCAGCACCAAGAGCTGGGGTAGGGAAGAGGTGTGTGTGTGGTATTAAATATAGCTGTGTTGTTCTGAAAGCGCAGAGATCTTCCACCTAGCTGACAAGGGTGAAGACTAGCAATTATCTCCTGGAGTTCAAGTTAGAAGATAGAAGGAAACCTGCAAGCTGTGATGCCCAGACCTAAACTGTATGTAGTCTGGTGTCTGCAAAGCTCATATCAGGAAGGCAGAAGTAAAACCATGTCTTATATCAGCCAACTTGGACCCTTTGCTGGTCCCTGGCATGGGCTACTACTGATATTCTTGAAGAACACAGCAGAAAGGGGCTGGTTGTAATAAAACCTCCTAATTCAGAAAGTAAAGTTAGAAGAGAATGAGTAAACAAAGAAAGGTATCAAAAATAAAGAGCTATTACTGAGCTAGGGACACCGAATACATAAACCTGGACAAAGAGGGTAACTCCACAATATCTACAACCAAAGTCTCAAAGAAAGAAGCAGCTTGGCCACAAATTCAACTAGAATTATAGGAAGAAATGAAGCAAGAAATAAAAAGAAAGATTAAAGATATTATAAATGAAATGAGAACTCCAGAAAGAACTGACAAAGAAGAAGAAATTGAAAAGATATGGGAAAGATTTGGAAGGAGAAGTAACAGCTTGGTAGAAAAGGGATAAATCCTCACCCAAATAAGAGACTCAGTGAAAATTAGAACAGATAATTAATTAATGGCTCTATAATATAAAAAAATATTAAAATTAAAAGACAAAAAAGGGGGAGGGGGCGACTGTAAAGTATCTCATATTAAAAACTGACCTGAAAAACAGGTTAAGGAGAAATAACTAAAGAATTAATGATTTTTTGTCATTACAGACACGATCCAAAAGGAAAAAGTCTTGTGTATCATGTTTTTAAAAACCATTAACAAAACCGCCTAGAACTATTAGAACCAAAGAACATAGTAAAAACAGAATCCTCTAGTCATATCCAGAAAGAAATCCAAATATGAAAATACCCTGAAACTTCATAGCTGAAATCTAGAGATCCTAAGTCAAAGAAAAAAAGTACTCAAGCCATAGTCAGGATCACACAAGATTTAGCTGTTACCATCAGAAAAGAGTGAAAACCTCCAAATACAGTGTTCCAGAAGACAATACATAGGCAGTCAAAACAGAGAAAACTGTACATACATATATAGAACTGATGAACTGATTATGTTAAAATCCAAGAAGTCTAAACAATATAAACCCCCAAATTTAAGTAAAATATTAGCAAGGAAGTCTACAGCAATATATTTGAAATATGTATCATTACTAACTTGGATTTATGCCAGAAATGCAGGGTTAGTTCAATGTTAGGAAAACTGTAAAGATAATAATAATTATTATTATTATGGCAATAGATACAGAAAAGGTTTTTGTCCCTCAAATGTGTTTCTGTTTTAAAACACTAGAAATAAATGGAATAAATGGATATTTCCATAGCATAGTTAAGTGGAAGCTATCCAAAGCAAAGAGCCAGCACCACTACAGGTCTTTCCAATAAAATCAGGAGTAAATCAAAGGTGTCCAATGTCACCACTACTTTTGATACAGTGTTTACAAAAAAAGAAGCTAAGGGGGTACCCAACAAATGGGGAATAGCTTTGGTTGTTCAGTTGTTTCAATCATGTCCAACTGTTCATGATTCCATCTGGGGTTTTCTTGGCAAAGATATTGGAGTGGTCTGCCATTTCCTTCTACAGTTTATTTTGTAGATGAGGAAACTAAGGAAAATAAAGTCAAGTGACTTGCCTAGGGTCACACAGCTGGTAGTGTCTGAGATGAGTCTTCCTAACTCCAGGCCTGTCACTTTATCTACAGAGCTACACAGCTGTGTGGAATACTACTGTGCCATTAAAAATGAAAACTATTATACTATAAAAAAAATTGGGCAGGTTCAGGGAAACCTGAGATTTGTATGAACTAGTTCAGATTGAGGCGAGCATAAGCAGGAGAGAACAATTAACAACAATGCTGTAAAATAAACAACTTTGAAATAACTTGGATCGATGTATGGAGCAACCACAATTCTAAACAACCAGTGATGAAGCTTTTTACTTGTCTCCAAACAGAAAGGTAATGGATTCAGGGTACAGAATGAGACGTGCATTTCTGGACATGGCCATAGCCAATGTGTAAATTTTTTCTGCTTGATTACGCACATTTCTTTAAAAAGTTTTTTTTTCTTTTTCCAATGAGTGGAAGGGGTGTTGGTAGGAGGAGGGAGGAGGGAAGGGAGAAGGAGTAGAAGGAGGAGGGAGAAAAAAATTAATACTCGTTAACTGAAAATAAAATTTTTTAAAAAACTGAGTTGGAGTAGGGAGGAGGCATCAGATGTAATAAGCACTAGGATGCATGTGATCAACATCTCCTCTTTCCAGACAGTTCTGAAATGCATTTTCACAACACACCAAGGGAAAGAAAAAGTCTCCATTTCTGAAGCAGGTTATGATCCAAGTTTGCCAGGCTGGTGGCACGATGGTTATCTGCACCATTTAAACAACACATACGTGCCCTCTGATCTGAGGAATAAACAACTTAAATGTTGACATCATCTCTTAAAAGAGATGGCTTAAAACAAATGGACACAAATGTCAAGAGTCCTCACATACAATGTGTCTTGTTTTCCATTGCCTAAGTGAAGATTCACTCCTGATTTTTTAGGTATCTCATTTCAGTCTTTCATAAACCAAAATTCTGAAATTGCCTGTCTTGTCCATGAGACAGTTTCCAAAACGTTACCTCAGTAGCAAAACACAACAGTACATTATATGAGGAAGAAAGACCACTAACTCAGTACAAACAGAAGAGAAAATGTTAACCCAATTTCTTGAGCTAAAGGCTATTACAGCAGCACTGTTAAAAGCTTGCATGCTTAACCATTTCAATGTGGAACATGATGGGAATCTGACAGACTCCCTCACTGACCACTACCAGAGACAAGGTGATTTCTGTTAAACTCTCTTGTGTGACCTGACCATACCAACAGCTGTGAGGGGGAAAAGGGAAGATTCCTGCAATTCAGCAATTCAAAAATCAGCTACTATGCACAAGGCATCACTCAACACACTGGGGATACAAAGGTACCCCCAAGGAGCTTACATCCTGCTGCTGAGGGATGGCTCAGAAGAGGGGAAAAAAGGCATACAGAGAATATACGGTAATTTGAGGGAATAAGCATTGACAGCTAGGCTGGGAAGAAGAAACACTGTACACAGTCTTCCACATCTGAACTGAAGACTTGAGAGAAAATAATTCCAAGTGTAAGTCATGAAGGTCTGCCTTTCAGTGGGCATGAGCCTGATCAAAGTATGCAGATAATAGGAGAGGGAATGCTGACCTAAGGAGCAAGAGTATTTTGGCTGGTCTTCGAGATCAGAGAAGGGTTGGACAGACTTCCTCATGTCCCAGTAAGAGGGCACCGAGGACAGGACCTGTCTTTTTAACAAGGCAAGAGACAAAAAAGCATGTGCCTTACTCCCTCTCCCTTCTAGGCCAGGGATCAGAGGAAGTTATTATCTCCACCTGATGCCTGGCCAGGAGTTCAAAGGAACCCAAGCCATCCTCCTCTTCCTCCTTTGCCTATTCTGCTCTGGCCTCTACTAAAGCATGCCAAGTCAGTCTGTCAGTCTGTCTGTCTCTGTCTCTCTCTCTCTCTCTCTCTCTCTCTCTCTCTCCCTCCTTCTCTCTACTATAGAACTTTATGTAAAATAATGAGGCTACTATAGTTAGTACCACTACTTTAACCTAAAATATTCTTAGAACTTGTGTTGAAAGTTATTTTTTAATCAATTTAAACATCTGAATTGTTCTAAAAAATATAAAACTCATTAAATAACCCTAATCTTTGAAGAAAATACTTATGTGCTTTGAGATTCAGCCTACACAATACTATTGTGCAGAGGAAAAAGATCTTCCACATTACTGAATGGGAATAGGAAGTCTAAATGCCCAACTATTCCCCCAACATTGTTCATACCATCCCCGCTTACAATACATACCCAAAATCATTAACAAAGGTATTATTCAGTTTCTCCCTTGCCACACCCTTGTAAGTATTAATAAACTTCAGTCACAAAAGGCTGGTTTTGTTCATATAATACTGACTTACAAAGCTGCAGGGTCAAAACTAAGTAAATTATGGCAATATTCGACATTCAGGTTAACCCAAACATGGGACAAGTCGAGAGGGGCAAAGACTTGAAAGGTCGTCATCATCATCATCATCATCGTTATACGCAACAAATCCCTTTAATCTCAAAAATATCTACTGATATGACATTCTCCAGGTCAAAAACTGACCAAAGTAGAACAAAACCCAAGACTCTGCTAGCGACAATGAGCTAACTAAACACAAATTAGAGGTCTCTGTGTGTGTTATGTATATATAGAACTGAGAAGCTGATTACGTTATAATCCAAGAAGCTTTTAGAGTCTCCAAGCTGAATAGCTGCCAGCTTTATGCCTCCCCTGTTACTCACGCTTTACAAACATTCTATATTACTTGAAAATGTTACTAAGAAAGTACGTCCTACAGGAGAACCTTCACTAGGAGAGGCAGGGTTACTTGGAGCTGACTAGGTACAAATACCTATTAGCAATGTGATCACTGGTAAGTCACTTATCTGCTCAACTTCATTATCTACAAAAATCAGCCTAACTAATAAATACTTGCACTATTTACAAGAATGCCATAAGAAAATAATTTAAAAATTTCAAAGTGTTATACAAGTGAGTTTTGAGTATTCACCAGTACAGAAAATATCACAATAAACTGAAGGCTTAGAGAGCTTCACTCTTGCTAAAAATACATCTTGGGTTAGTGATAAAAAAGGTCATCTACCAAAAACATGCTCTCTCTCCTTTTCTTTTCTTTAGCTCACGACCCCTTGTAGTCACCCAATCTCTTCTTTCATCCAGTTTCTGATAAGTGGCGGCCCCTCTTGCCAAAACTATGGGCCCATCCTCTTC